>JAKSZT010053771.1:326927-353553 GCA_026826555.1 Tolypeutes matacus | reverse complement strand
CCCCGCGAGTGGGTGAGCCCCCAGGCCCTGCGAGTGGGTGAGCCCCCAGGGCCCGTGAGTGGCTGAGCCCCCCAGACCCCGTGCACGGGTGTGCTGTCAGGCTCTGCCAAGCCACGCAGCAAGGTGATGACACAAGGGAGAGCCAAGATGAAACGCACTGAGAAACCAGGAACTAACGTGGTGCAGGCGGTAGGATGCCTCTCTCCCACATCGGAGGGTCCCGGGATCGAAGACAGGAGGAGAAGAATGAGAAGAGAGGGCAGGAAACGGACACAGAGAATTGCCCAGCGAATGGACACAGAAACAGCAAAAATGGGGGGGCGGCAGGGTAAAAATGGATGAAAGTAAATAAATAAGTCTTTAAAAAAATATTAATCTCAGCAAAATGAATTAATTCTTCTTTCCCTAATTAAAGAAATAGCTATTTGTCCAGTAAAGTCAGTAACTGTGGCTAGGAAGCATTATTGCTTCATGGCAGCGCTTCCCAGATTGTGGTTTGTTCCCGGCTGGACCCTTTCAACACATTTGATAGCCTTTGGAGCAAATCAGAAGGGAACACGCATGAGTTAGATAAAAGCTGAGGGTGCACCCTCAGGGAAAATAATTATAGAATGGATGTCAATTGGGAGAGGAATTGGGATGTAGTCATAAATAAATCACTTTTATAGTTCTTCTTTAAAGCCCTATTACTTTTGGTTTAAATGTATTTTCAAGTGTTATGTTCCAAAAAAAAAAAAAGAGAGAGAGAGAGAGATGGGCTTCTTAAAATAGGACAGTCTGTATTCTGAGGGACCAATTTTGTTGAGGGTTATTATAGGCATTTGTACAGATGCACAAGGGAATGGGAATGCTTAGGGCAAAGCAGTAAAATTGTCAGTGAAACCATTAGCTGAGAAAAATGACTATGAGGCTTATCACATGGACCATTATGGCTTCCACCTGTTTCCCCACCCCTGCTAGGCTAGGAGTGGAAGAGAAATCCAGGGAGAACTGGGAATTTGAAGGACTATGAAAGTTGATGACGATGTATACTTACAAATTATCGGCACAGTCAACTTCTCCTGCTTAAAAAACAAACAAAATCAAAGCCTAAACAGAAGCCATTCCTATGGCTTTTTAAAACTAATTAATTTATTTTTAATTGTGGTAATATGCATAACATAAAAATAGTGTTAAGCACTTTAAGTGGCCAGTTATTTGTCAATAAGTGCCTGGACAACACTATGTACCGTTCACCACTGTCTATTTCTACACTATCTTCATCCAAACCACAGCTCAGACTCATTTAGCAACGACTCCCCACTATTCTGCTTTGTCTTTTTTTTTTTTTTTAGATTTATTTATTTATCCCCCCCTTGCTGCTTGTGCTTGCTGTGTCCACTTGCTTTTTGTGTGTTTTTCTGTGTCTGCTTGTCTCCCTTTGTTGAGTCATCTTGAGCCACGGGGACCGGCTCGCCTTCACCAGGGGGCCCAGGGGAATCGAACCCGGGGCCTCCCACATGGTAAACGGGAGCCCCACCAGCTGAGCCACAGCCGCCTCCCTGCTTTCTGTCTTATGAATTTGTTTTCTGTATATTTTTTAAAGTTATTTTCCTAGTGGTTACCTTTGTAATTACAATTAACATCTTAAACTAATAACAACCTCGTTTGACTAGTACAAACCGAGTTTCCTAGTATACAAACTCCCTACTCCTTCCCCTTTATATTGTTACTGTCTCAGAATATCTTTATACATAATATGCCTGTTACAATAGATTTAAAATGTCATTTTACACATTTGCCTGTTAAGTCATATAGGGTGGAAAAAGCAATTACAAACCAAAAGTACAATGAAACAGGGTTTTATGTTCAACGAGGTAGCCCCCTGTACCAGTGTTCTTCATTTCTTCTTCTGGCTCTGAGTTACTGTCTAGTGTCCTTTTATTTATTTTTTTTAAGATTTATTTTATTTTATTTATTTCTCCCCATCCCCTCATTGTTTTGCATTTGCTGTGTCTGTTTGTTGTGTGCTGGTCTTTTTTTTTTAGGAGGCACCGGGAACCGAACCTGGGACCTCTCATGTGGGAGGAAGGCGCCCAACCACTTGAGCCACCTCTGTTCCCCGCTTTGTTGTGTCTCTCATTATGTTTCCCTCTGTGTGTCTCTTGTTGCATCATCTTGTTGCATCAGCTCTCCATGCCAGCCCGTCGTGTCAGCTCACTGTCTTGCTTGTCTTCTTTAGGAGGCACCAAGAACCAAACTCGGACCTCTCATGTGGTAGGTGGGAGCTCAACCACTTAAGCCACATCTGCTTCCCTCTAGTGTTTTTATTTCAGCCCGAAAGACTCCTGTATTAGTCAGCCAAAGAGGTGCTGATGCAAAGTACCAGATCTCTGTTGGCTTTTATAAAGGGTATTTATTTGGGGTAAAAGCTTATGGTTACCAGGCCCTAAAGAGTCCAACTCAAGGTACCATACGAGGTACTTTCTCACCCAAAGTCTGTTGCCATGTATTGGAGCAAGATAGCAGGCGATGTCTGTGAGGGTCCAGCCTTCCTCTTCCCTCTCAAGGCTCCATGGGCCCAGCTTCTTCCCATCTCAGCTGTACGCTGGCAGAGGGCTCGTCTCTTTCCGGGGCTCATTTCTTTCTGGGCTCAGCTGCTCTGTTGTCTTCACAAGGTCAGCTGTGAACTATCAGGCAAATAGGTCAACTCTCTTCCCCGGGTTGCAGGATCCTCTTCTATGTCTATGGAGCTCTCTCTTTTCTCTCATATCTGCTTCTTCTGTATTCTTGATTGAGCATCTGTTCACAGAGCCCACAAAGGGGACGGGGCCTCAACTCTGAGTTGCCCTAATGACATGGTCGAATCAAAGCCCTAATCTTGATTTAACAAAGTAAAAGTGAAGCCTCTGAATTTCATACAATCAAAGGGGTTTCACACCCAGAGGAGCAGTTTACAAACATAATATCTCTCTTTGGGATTCATACATGATATCAAACTGCCACAACTCCCTTTAGCATTTCTTGTAGGGCAGGTCTTCTGGTAACAAACTCAGCTTTTGTTTATCATTTTCAAAAGATAATTTTGCCAGATATATAGTTCTTGGTTGACAGTTTTTTCTCTGGGGATTTTAAATACGCCATCCCTCTGTCTCCTGGCTGCCCTGGGACATCTGCAATTAATCTTACTGGGGATCCCTTGTATGTGACAAGTCACCTCTCTCTTGCTGCTTTCAAAATCCTCTTTGTCTTTAGATTTTGACAGTTTCACTATAATGTGTCTTGGTGTTGATCTCTTAGAGTCTCTCCTGCGTGGAGCTTGTTGAGCTTCCTGGGTGTGTATACTCATGTCTTTAATCAGATTTGGGAAGTTCAGGGCCATTATTTCTTCAAATACTTTTTCTGGTCCTTTCCCTCTCTCATCCTTCTGGGACTCCAATGATGCAAATGTTGGTATGTTTAATGGTATCCCATAGGCCTCTCAGGCACTGCTCATTTTTCTTCATTTTTTCTTTCTGCTTCTCACTGTATGCTTTCAGTTTTCAAGTTTGTTGATCCTTCCTTCTGCCTGTTCAAATCTGCTATTGAATCTATCTAATGAGTTTTTTGTTTTTTTTTTCTCCCTTAATTTTAATTACTGTACCTAGCAGCTCCAAAATTTCTGTTTTGGTAACTTTTTATAATTTTCATCTATTTAATTTTGTTCAGACAATGTTTTCCTCATTCCCTTTAGTTTTTTGTATATATTCTTAAGCTCATTGGGCATGTTTAAGATGACTGATTTAAAGTCTTTGACTTCCTCAGGGATGGTTTCGGGCAAATTCATTTCTTCCTGTGAATGGGCCACACTTTCCTGTTTCTTTTTGTGTTTTGTAATTTTTTGTTGTTGCTTTGACTCTGGGAATCTAGCTCTGCCCCTCTCTGGGATTGCCAGGTTTTTGTTGTTGTTGTGCTGGCTGGACCATTTGTGACCTTTTCAAGCTATTTTTGCTCCCAAGTGGGGAATGGAAAAAGAAAAGAGGAAAAAGATAAGTACTGCCTCCTTAAGGTTCCTCTGCCACTTGTGCCTGAGGGGAGTGTGAACTCTCCTCCCCTGGCAATCTGAGTGGCTGCTGAAAAGCAGGGACCTGCGATCAGCCTGCGGCAGGATCAGCCTGCGGAAAGGGAAGCCCAGGGCAGCCGAGCCCTGGCAGAGGCAGGAGGCCCTGTGACCCGCCCGGCTCCTGAGGGGAAGCCTGCGGGAGACCCCCTGAGACCTCAGCCACAGGGTCCCGCTGGGGTCAAGAGGAGGCCCAGGAGGCCTTCAAAGGGCCTCACCATTGACCCCTGAGAACTGACAGGGGGGCGACCAATCAGACAGCAGACGGCCGGGCCCCTCCCCAGCCCTACAAGCCCCAGCGCTCTCTCCTAGACGGGCCGACCCCTGGGGTGCGTCTTCTGTTCTTTCCCCCACTTCTCACTGAATTTCCTTTACTGGCCTACCCGCTGGTGTGTTCATAAGTTCTTTTATGTAACATAGCCAAGAACCTAGAGGAATCCATCATCCCCACCCTCCCCCGACTTCCAGAGCAGAGGCACTGGGATTTGGTGGCCGAGGTCCTCTAGCCTGCTCTGGCTCCTGCTCGCTGCACACGGCTGGGAGGGGTGGGGGTGGCAGCCGTGATGCCTTCCAGCTGAAAGCTGAAAGCTGAGATTCAGTCCTGCGTACCAGAAGTTACCAGCTTCTCCATCCAGCTCTGCCCTGGGTGCTGCCCAGGGTTCCACTAGGCTCCAGGGTTTCAAAGTAGTTGATTCAGACAGTCCCTGCCAGTTCAATGGTTGTTCAGGTGAAGGGACCAGTCCCTGGAGCTTCCAACCCCACCATCTTCCCTCAGTCTCTCTCCTATGGGCTTTTTTTTTTAGATTTATTTTTATTTACTTATCCCCCCCACCCCGATCCATTGTTTGCGCTCATTGTCTGCTCTCTGTGTCTGTTCATTGTGTGCTCGTCTTCTTTTTAGGAGGCACCGGGAACCAGGACCTCCCATGCGGGAGGGAGACACCCAATGGCTTGGGCCACCTTCGCTCCCTGCTTGTTGTGTCTCTCATTGTGTTTTCTTGTTGTGTCTCTTTGTTACATCATCTTATTGCACCATCTTGTAGTGTCAGCTTACTGTCTTGCTGGTCTTCTTTAGGAGGCCATGGGAACCGAACCCGGGACCTCCCATGTGGTAGGCGGGCGCCCAACTGCTTGAGCCACATCTGCTCCCCTCTCCCATGGGCTTTTGACATTGACCATGTATCATACACTACTAGCAGGGCTTACTTAAGTTAAACTATTCATTATAAGTTAAAAAGTTAAAAAGTTAAGCTACGACTGAAAGGGAAACCAGGGTAAATTAAGCAAGGATAGAGAACAATTAGTTATTAGTAAATGAAGTATAAGACCTGATTGTATCTATCCACTTGTATTGTTTCTGTGAATATACTAATTATAATCACTATTTATGTTTAGTTTTGATAAAGCACATGAGGTATAATTAAATCCCCCCAAAAAGTATGCTGTGGTCTGCAGCTTGGAAATCTCGCCTGTCACACGGTAGCCGTTTGCCCTCATTGTAGATCACGTGCCTCGGAGGAAATAAATAACTGCCTGAGTGATGCAAGCTGACGGTGAAAACTGAGCAGTGCTGCCTGGGGCCTGGGGGAGAGGATATGGGTAAAGCTCTGACAGGGTTGCCAAGCAGCCCCAGCCCAGGTGTGGTGCCAGTGGAGGAGATTCGCTGTTCACTTGACAGCACGAGCTCACATCGGCTCGACAGAGTCGCCTCGGAAGATTTCAGGAGGAGCTAGAGAGGTGGATGACAGTGATGTGGAGCCCAAGCTAGGAGGTGGCTGCCGAACTCGGGGAGCATGTGAGACTTAAAGAAGGCAAAGCTTTGTTAGGTGGAAGGGGCTGGAAGAGAAAACAGCATGAGTGCAAAAGGGGCCCAGCAAACGTCCCTCGCAGCGTGCCTGTGAGCCCACGCAGACGTCCTTCTGCCTTTCAGTGCCAGAGCTTTCAAAGGAGAGTTCTCTGGAAAGAGGAAGTCCACCTCCAAAAGGACCTGATTTCTTACGCTTTCAAGGCTAGGGGTGGCGCCAGGTGCTGCCTGTTTAGAGCTGTTTGAATTAAGCTGACTTTTTTGGTGTGAATAATTGCTAGGAGATGGGAATGAAGCCCAGACCTGTTCACTGAGGTGCTTCAATTTTGAAGACTGTTTATCACAATTATATAAATATCAAGAAATCCCTATTACTCTTAGTTATTATAGTAAAATTCCATGCAGAACAAAACAATCAAAAATATATAAACACCACAGTACAGTCAGTTACCGTCTTACACTTGAAAGATTTTCAGTCTTGTGTAAAGATATGAAAAATGCTTCCCTTTTTAATCTTAGTGCTGACCCCACAACTGCTCTCAGGGAAGGAGGAACTGTTTCTTTGGAGACCTTGAGGCACCCATACAAGAAGACACCAGGACTTCAGAGGGAGGGAAAACCTGCCCTGCTTGAAATTAGGGCAAGTGTTTGTTGTTTGTGCCTGGGGAAGGGCAGAGGAGGAGAAGAGGGAGTGGAGGAAGGATACTAAGCACAGGATGTGGAGAGAGGCTGAGCTTAGATGACCCCCTGTGTCAGGCAAGGCCACCCCCCTGAGTCAGGCAAGGCCAGCCCCTGAGATAGGCAAGGCCAGCCCCTGAGTCAGGTAAGGCCACCCCCCTGAGTCAGGTAAGGCCAGCCCCCCTGAGTCAGGCAAGGCCAGCCCCTGAGTTAGGCAAGGCCAGCCCCTGAGATAGGCAAGGCCAGCCCCTGAGTTAGGCAAGGTCAGCCCCCCTGAGTTAGGCAAGGCCAGCCCCCCTGAGTTAGGCAAGGCCAGCCCCTGAGATAGGCAAGGCCAGCCCCTGAGTTAGGCAAGGCCAGCCCCCCTGCGTCAGGCAAGGCCAGCCCCCTGAGTTAGGCAAGGCCGCCTGTCCCAGGGAGCTTGCTACTGCTGCTGGGGTGAGAATGCCTCCTTCCTTCTCTGTGGTAAAGTCAGCTCAGTTTACACGTGGAGGCAAGATCTCAGGGGTCTAGAAGGCCAAGAAGACACAAGTCCCTTGGGGCAATTCCCAAAGCCAAGAGGGTGGGCTTTTGGTGCACCAGCCCTGGGACTGGGCTAAGAGCAAGCACCTGGTTGACTTCTTGTTTCACTTCCCTTTTTTTTTCACTACCAAGTTAAGTATAAGGACAAATACCTTTTGTCTCACACTGAACTTTTAAAAGTCCTCACTTTCTAATTCTGATTTGGCCACAGGTTTTAAAAAGCTTGTTGTTTCAGTGTATTAGCCTAAAATGCAAGTAACAAAAGCCTTTACTGCCTGCTTCTCTAATTGCTATAGATAAGGCCTGATCTTTTCCCAGACCCTGCCAACCCCAGCCTCTGACTGCCTTTTCCCAGGATAACTTTACTCCATCCCCATTTTTCCAAGGCTTCTTCAAGCCTTTTTGCGCCCTCCCACCCTGGGAGCAATGGTTTAGGAATCAGGAAACCCTGGTGCTAATTAACAGTCACGTACCCTCCCTGAGTTTTAGTTTTCCCATTTATAAAACGAGAGATTATAAAATTACATCTTTAAAGTGTCAGGCTCAAGCTTGAACCTGGGGAGCCCACACTTTCTGCCACATTCACTCTTCTCTTTCCTGATACCTGAAGGACAGAACTGTGATTAAAATGACTTTAGTCAAATACCGAAAAGAATCCATTACATGAGCTGAGTCTTAATTTTAAAGAAAGAAAAACTGATTTCTGCCTCCCATTTTTTCTTTGAACTTTAAAATATATAATTAATTAAAACAAGAATTTACAAAACAAATTTTATGCCGTGGGTAACTTGGAGGAGGTCTTTAATAGACTTTTGAATTCTGATGCTCCCCAGGAGTTTGATATCTGTTTGGTTTGGATGTGCAAAACTAAAAGTATCCACAGAAGAGACTAAATTATTTAGTTCAATATGTGAAATTCCTGGGAATTCTGTTTGGAAAGAAAAAAAGAAAGAGTATTGGCTTTGCAATCAGACAGACCTGGGTTTAGCTAGACATGTGACTTTGGATGAATTTCTCAAGCTCTCTGAGCCTCAGTTTCTTCATACGTAAAATGAGGGCACTGACACTTTGCAGGATTCTTGTCAGAACTAAATGTCAATATATATTGTTCAATGTAGTTTGTGTTCGCCCTACTAAATACCATCTGATTTTTCACTTTTCTGCGCGAGAGCATGGGCTCAGTGCCCAGTTCCACTATTTAATAGTTTGCTAATTTTGGCCAAGTTACTTGCCCTCTCTGAGAGTCTCTTTCCTCACCTGTTAAAGGGGATTAGTTTATACTAGTAACCTAGTAGGGTTGTGAGGAGTACGTAAGGCACAGAGCCCAGCTCAAAGTAAGCGCTCAGTGAATAGTAGGCGCCACCGGGAGCAACAGCTGGAGACCCCAGCCCTGCCCAGAGGCACGGGGGCGTGGGGGGCACACGAGGCAGCCGAAGGCACTGGTAGGAGGCTCCAACCCATGAAACAAGGTTCTCCTCCTCTCTTCTGCATTTCCCTTCCCCGGTTTTCTTTCTTTTCCCTCTGGCTTTTTCCCTCTGGTGGTCTCTCTTAGTTGCCGCATTGTAAAAAGCGGCTGCATAAACCGTCCCTTTGCCTGTCTAGCCCCTGTGAGCTCTTGTCCTGTGCAGGCACTCTCTCCCCACCGGTGCTTTGCTTTCTCTACTAAGCTCCTAGACTGAAGAATGCGCGCGTGGCAGGCTCAGTGCTATGACCATGCCGCTGTTTAATAGCCAGGGTATTGGTTATTGTTAATTTTTGACACCAAAGATTAAAAAAAGGCCTAATTACTGAGAATCCTGGGGGCAAATTAGCTCCAGGAAGGACCACTACTTAGAGTCTTTGCCCCTGTGCCTCTAAAAGAGCTTCGTTTCCTTGTTGTGTCTCGTTGCCTCGTTTTAACATGCTATACATGAGTTTCCCTGGCACTTCCAGCTGGAGTAATTCTACCTGCTTCTCTTTCACTGAGCATTTAGGCAGGTGCCAAATGGCTACTAGTGTTTATTTGAGTTAAACACAAAATATTTGACACAAATTAGCTTCTATTCAGGATCGACCACCATGTTTGTGAATCGTGTAATATTTACTGCTCATCATCTACACCTTAGTTACGACATGTTTTAATCACTCTTACTCCTGGGGTATATAAAAATACAGTTATACCTTGTGTATTAGTCAGCTGAAGGGGCACTAATGCGAAATACCAGAAATGGGTTGGTCTGAATAAAGGGCATTTATTTGGGGTAGAAGTCCACAGATACCAGGCCATAAAGCCTAAGTTTCTTCTCTCACCACAGTCCATTGAGCTCCATTAGAGCAAGACAGTTGCCGGCGTTTGCCAGGGTTCAGGCTTCTGGGTTCCTCTCTTCCCGGGGCTGCGTTTCTCTCCGGGCTTAGCTCCTGTTTCCTCCACAAGGTCAGCTGTAGACGATCAGGCGAACGGCTCGCTTCTCTTCTCCTGGGGTCTTCTCTCCAACATCAAAACTACTTCTCAAAAGACTGCTTCAACTGTCATTTGCCATTCCTTTTATATTCGATTCCCCACCCACCAAGGGGTGGGGCTCAACCCCCTACTGACGTGGCCCAGTCAACGCCCAAATCATAACTTAATCATGCCCAGATTAACAGATCAGTTTACAAGCATGATACAGTTATATTTTTGGAATTCATAATTACATCAAATTGCCCAACGGCTACACCTTGGTATTGGACTGCTTTGAAACTTGTTGAGTTTGGTACTCGATGCAGATGTCCCCCACTCCTTGATAAAAGAACTGTGTGCAAAATGGGCAGAAGTTCAAGACTTTGTGGAGAAGTGCCAGCCAGACAAAGCTCTGACAAGCAGAAACGTGAGTTTATTGAATGACAATTTCACACTTCCGAGGAGTTCTGAAAAGAAGACAGAAGCAGTCCTCATTGGGCAAGTTTTTAGTGAAGGTGACAAAGCGTGTGTCAGAGCCTGTGGAGCTCCCGGAGTGCCCATGCCCAATGCGCTATTGGAGGGGCCTCTCCTTCCAGGCAGACCCTCCTCCCACCATCCCACCAGGCCACAGACTCTTCTCAGTGCAGGTAAAGTGAAGTTCTTGTTTTATTTAATCTAAGTACTAATCTTTAGGTTTATTTCTCATGTAAAGTAATGATATACAACCCTATATTTTCAGATATTTCCTTACAAATGTGCATTGTCTTTGGTTTGGGAACACATTATTAAATTTATTTATATTATTCCTTATGGGAAAAATTTGTTTGGTACTCATCATTTTTGGCACTTGTCATGTCTCCTGGAACCAATTAATAATGAGTACCAAAGTACCATTGTATATGTAAATAGAAATTTAAAGTTAAATAATTATATACACACATATATATCACATTTAGTAATATAGTATTTCACCACAAACTGTTCTAGAAACTGATTTTATAAGACATGGATGTTTGAAAAATGAGTTCGTGGTCATGACTAACAAACAGCTGCTCAAAGCTATGGCTTATGCACATTTTGCCCCACGTGGCACCCTCCCCGCTGGCTGGGTGCTGAGTGCCTTGGATTTGCATTTCAGAGCCCGGGTCGGAGCTGCTTCGTCCTCCTCTGCAGCTGCCAGCTTTACGCTGAGGCTCAAACCAGGAACAAGCCAAGTCTGTGGCCTCTCTAAAACTGCTGGTTTCTCCCCAACACCTCACCTCTACTTCCAGCAGAAGCTGGCCAGCAACAAAACAAGTGGCCAGTGGTGTTTCCAGCTCGAGGAAAAGGTTAACCTGGAAGGGGGCCCGGCCCGGGGACTCAGCAGCAGGCAGCGCCGCCTCCACGCAGTCCCCGGGGGCCGCCCGGGGCCTCCAGCTTCTGGCCTCTCCCCTCCTCCCGCTGGGCAGCCCCTGGGGCCCTTTCCAGGGGCAATTTAAGCAGCTTCTGTGGCTGAAACAAAAAAACATCAGGTTTTATCATGCCCCAGCAGCACATCTTGCTGGAACCTGAAGTCATAGAACGTGCTGAGGGTGAGGACTGCGGCCTTCTTCACCACAGCACAGGCTTTGTGAGACGATGAAAGGAGAGAGCTCAACCTGGTCCATGTCGGCACGGATGTCCCTGGAGGAGCCGCTGGCCCACTAAGGAGCCTCTGCCCCCCCTGGAGGAGCCTCTGGCCCCTGGAGGAGCTGCTGTCCACTAAGGAGCCTCTGCCCCCCTGGAGGAGCCTCTGCCCCCCTGGAGGAGCCTCTGCCACCCTGGAGGAGCCTCTGCCCCCCTGGAGGAGCCATCGGCCTGCTGGAGGAGCCACTGGCCCACTAAGGAGCCTCTGCCCCCCTGGAGGAGCCACCCGCCCCCTGGAGGAGCCGCTGGCCCCCTGGAGGAGCTGCTGTCCACTAAGGAGCCTCTGCCCCCCTGGAGGAGCCTCTGGCCCCTGGAGGAGCCTCTGGCCCCCTGGAGGAGCCCCTGGCCCCTGGAGGAGCCGCTGGCCCACTAAGGAGCCTCTGGCCCCCTGGAGGAGCCGCTGGCCCCCTGGAGGAGCTGGCCCTGTCACTCCTGCGCCTGTCCCCTACCTCCTCACGCCTTCCCCCTCTGCCCTCTTAACTGACCCACAGGCTGATCCACTGTTGTTCACCTCAGAGAGCATTTGTAGCTTTTCTGCAAATAACAGAACGAAGCAAAATTCAGCCGGGGAGTGAGAGGCTCCGGAATGTGCAGGAGCTGGAACAGGCCGTTCCGTGCAGCTCCGCCCGCTCCTTGGCCTCCCAGCGCTGTGCCCGCAGCCTCCGTGGCCTCCCGGCACTGGCTCTCCCTTCCCTAGGCCGAATTAAGGATGTTGGGCCTGAAGACAGGAATTTTCTACCCCTGCTTTGGATTCCACCGAGCAGTCTGCTTTGGCCGTTGCCCTGAAATGGTGGAGAGGGAGGAGCCGCCCCCTGGAGGAGCCGTCCATGTCCATTCATTCATTCAGCAGGTACTTACGGGCACTGGACCTGGCACTGGAGGCTCAAGACGCCCCTGCCCCTGCCCTGGCGAGGCTTGCGGGCTCGAGGGGCGCCTCCCCCAGGGAAAGGACAGTGCCAGAGACGGGAAGCACATCCGGGGGGTTACTGGGGGGTGCTGGGTTCGAGGTGCCTCTCCTCTTAGGAAGGGAGTTCAATGTGTGACCAGGAGCTCAGGAGAGGAGGGGGTGAGAGGTACGTCCAGCAATTGAAACTTTAGGCACCAATTGCCCAGGAAATGAGCCAAGAGAGAATCCTGGAGACTTCCAAAGTGTTGTCTTACATTTCTTTTCTCCTATTTCCTCCCATTTAAAGACGCTGTAACAACATATGCAGCTATTACCACATTGGGAAAATATCTCTAGAAAAAGAACAGTAAGTTCAACTGATGCAAAAAATATACTTAAATTACCTAATTTCACCCCTTTTTGTGGGAACAGTTTGAGGAAAGGAACACCCTTTGTGACAATGCTTCAGTACTAGAAATTCTGGGAGATTGCATGGCCCTTCAGGACACAGATAGATTTGCATATATGTAAAAGGTCATTTACTGCTTGTAAGAGCAAAAGGCTGAACAGATTATACCAGCATGGTTTACCTAGAAATGGACTATTATACAACCATAAAAAGGTTGAGGAAGCTGTTCAAATACTGGTTTGTAACAATCACACACACATACACACAGACTCATACAGAGGGAAAGAAAAGCAGTGGTGTTTGTAGAATCTGCCAACTGTGTAAGACAGGGGAGGGGAAGAATATACTTGCATATTATGTGTATGTTTGCTTGCATCTGTATAAAATATCTCTGGAAGGGTACACAAAAGACCTGGTAACATTGGCTGCCCTTGAGGAGAGAACTGGCGAGCTTTTGTACCTTTTCAATATTGAACTATGTAGAGAAGTAACCAATTCAGAAACAAACTTACTAAAAAACAAGAAAATCACTAAAGAGCTGTAGGAAAATGGCCTTGAGGGAAGACTCCCACGCAGGATAGAAGCTCAGTAAGCTAGGCCTTGACCAGTCTGGAGGTGCTCAGAAATGAAAGGAAACCACTTGGAAAAGGGTCCAGCCATCTGCTGAAATTGTCCTTGTTTTTGGCCTGTCTGCTGGGAAGACCTTCCCGGGAGAAGGGAGGAGGTGGCTCACAGCAAGGGAACAGAGACCAGTGAGAAGGAAAAGGCCCAGTGACCCAGCGCTGGTGGGGAAGAAACTTCCGGTTACTTAAACCAGGTAGTTGGATGCTGTAGACCAAGATTCAGGACTAGGTTTTTACCCTCTTCTATAACTTCCTTCTGCTTTCCCCTTAAATCCTGCTCTTTCTCTTGTCAGGATGGCCATGGTCTTACAATGAAGAGGGCTACAGGCTGATTTCCAGGACAGCAGGGAAGGGTGGGCGGAGGGGGACCATCTTTCCAGCGCCATCCTTGGGCAGGGGCGAGAGATCGAACGGTCAGGATAGGTGGTGGCAGCTACCGAGAGGAGAGGAGAGGAGAGCGGCCGCGTCCCAAGGACCTGCCAGGGCGGAACAGGAGAGCTGGAAGGAGCTGCTGGGCCTGGGCCTGGGCCTGGGAGAAAGGGGGAGGAGAAAGGGGCTCCTCGGCTGCAGTGACAGGTAAGCCCGTTCTTGTATCACACAGAGCTAGGCGTTTTCTTCACTCAGCAGGTATTATTTTATCTTCATTCTTACTGAAAGAGAAGAAAAAAAATTTTCAGATAGCAGCAAGAACACAAAGGAACAATCCTATTTTTTCTCTTACCTTGTGCTGATCTTAAAACACCACAGAAAACTTTAAATGAGGACCGATTATTTACTCCCATTTCCTCCCCTCTTTTCGATTCCAACAACTTACTTCCTTTAGCACCAGTGTTGCCCACTTTTCCCCAGAAAAATCGCCACGTAGCATGGGCAGGCTCACGTAGATCAGTGACGTCCAAGAGGCCAGCCTTGCTCTCCAGGAGCCTCAGTCTCACGGGGAGAGAATGACGACGTTGGAAGCGGGCGTGGCACCAGGAGCAGGTGTCGGATGCTCAGTCAGTGGGCTCGGTGACGCCACTCGAATCTGGGTGGCGCAGGACCTGCTGCGGCCCAGCCGCTCGGCTTCGTGGAGAGCGTGGGCCTCGGCGGCAGGCTAGGCTCGGAGGAGCACTGACCCTCAGGCAGAGCGGGCTCTGAGGGGGCCCGGCGGCGAAAGGCGCCCTCGTGGGGTGCTCGGGGCCAGGGAGCGGAGCAGAGCCTGGAGACAGCAGTCACTGGCTGAAGCACCTGATTCAACGAGAGTCTAAAACAGGGCTTTCCCCGGATCAACAGAACCCTGTAGACGCCTGCACACAGTCCAACTAGACCTGAGGGACATGGAGCCAGTGACCCGACATGGCCGCTGCCGCCTGCCCAGTAAGTGTGAGGGCCAGGAAGGCTAAATCCGCCTTGACCGCCCTCCCGCTGGGATCCAAGCCCAGGCTCCTCAGCCCCAGAAGCGCCGTCATTCCCTTTTCTCCTGTCTCCATCCTTCCTCACCGAGCGAGCGCAGCTGCAGTGTCGGCGGAGGCCTGTGTGCGGGCGCAGACTGGTGGGGAGCCAAGCGGGGGGACCGCAGCGCGGCGTGGACTTGGGCTGTCACAGAAACTGCCTGTGCCTTAGTTTCCTTTATTTGTAAAATGGAGATGTGGACACCTCCCTCATAGAATTTTCTTGAGCTTCAAATGAAATAATGTTTGTGAAAGCCCTTTGGAGACTAAATAACTTATCAGTAGCTCACGGTGAAGATTGCATGGGGGCAGAGAGGAGTGACATTGGGAAATCTCAAAAAATCCCATCCAGCCCTATGATTTTATGAAACTGTTTTATATCATTTAAATAAGTTTAATTAGATGAGCTTCCTTTGATGTTTCAATAGCTTTCGCCCTAATGATACCTTTTTCCTCCCTAGATATCCCTAAGTGCCGGCCCCAGGTCCCCGCTAAAAGTTCCAGCTCATCTCGCCAGCGCAGCTCATCAGTCAGTGGGGTTCCCAGCCACGGAAACAACTGAAGTTCTCAGGCAGCATCTTCGGGGACACTCTGGGCTTCGGGCTTTACCTAAGCAGGCTCCCGCTGCAAAGCTGATTTAAAACAGTGGGAGGGCTTTTACAGACAGGGCAAGATGCCACGCATGTGTGAAAGCCGAATTTTACTTGGCTTCTCTCCTAGAAACTCTTCTGGTTCAAGTACCTTCATGCGAAAGTGCGTTCCACAGGATCCCAGTAAAAGGCGTTCACAGCCCAAATGCTGACACACTAAGCGTGAACGGAGCTGCGGTGACAGCTGCCATGGGCTGATGAAGGAGCCTGTGGCGGCACCACAGGTAGCAGGTGTGCCAGTCAGGGCCCCGAGACCAGAGGACAGCCAAGGCCGCGTGGAGAGTGCACTGCAGGGGCCACTTGCTACGGGCAGAGCAGAGAGATCGGGAAGGGCTGTGAAGCACCCCGAAACTAGCCGCAGCAGGAGCCCTGCTCACCGCTGGCGCAGTGAGGGCCGGGCCGGGGGTGAGTAGGGGAGGAATGCAGCCACTCTGCCCACACCTGGACCTCCCAGCAGTGCCCGCCTTTGGCCAAGCCCAGCTGGGGCTCAGAGCCAAGAGGCCTGTGGCGTGCAGCCGAGATGTCCCTGGATGTCAGGGAATCTGGGTGGCGACGGGTAGGATATGAGTGGAACAATGGGGAATAGCCAGCAAAATGGGGGGCACTGTATACATTTCCAAAGGTGGAATTGCAATTGATATTTAAGCAATGTAAATGGACTTTATAGAGTTATTGGAAGACAGAAAATGTAACATAGCTGCAAAAAACGAGTCACACATCCTAAGCTAAACCACCTCCTCATGTAACCATTTCAAGGTCCCAATGTATTCTTGAGGCAGAAGGTACCCTTCTAGCATGCTTATTACCTGGTAAAGCAGAGTTACAGAAGAACAATCATGTAATGCTGAACACGCGTGTCCTCAGGCTGCGTATGGCCACATATGTACACGTGGCATTCTCTGAACCAAGACCGTCAGGTGGACTCTGCGTTACCGTCTATGTCCCAGGCTTGCAAGTCCCTTGGTGCCACTTCCACCATGTGTGTAGAGATCTGCAGACACATGCGTGTGATGGATGTAATGCTGGTTCAAAGCAGTGACTTGGGAGGATGGTTTAGGATGTCCAAACGATCGATGGAGGGCGGAGCAAGCCCGATTTCATCTTACTAGTTTGCACCATCCAGAGTGAAGCTAACAGGTGGCTCCGAGGCAGAGAAGGAAGCAAACACAGCACAAGGGCGTGCTGTCCCGTGCGAAGCAGGTGGCTGTAGAGAAGGCTCTCCTGGTCAGCCGGGGTGGCCGGCACAGCAGGTGCCCCCCCACCCCCCGTCCGAATGCACCTCTTGATTGTCAGAGTCGTTCACCCTGCGGGACACTGCGAGTGGGCCAGACCGGGGTATGTCCCAGCCACGTCTGGCTTTCATCCACGGACACGTGAAGAGAAAGGAGGCCTCGTCCAGAGACCAAGCGACATCTCGGTTATCGATTCCTGTAAACAAGCCACCCTAAAACTTAGCACTGACTCAGCGGTCAGTTATTTCTTCTTGAATCTGCAATCTGGGCAGAGCTCTGTGGGTAAAGCTTGTCTCTGACCTCACAGCATCCCTGGGCCCTCTCGACAGGGGCCGAGGCACCCACTTCCAAGATGGCAAGCTGACGTGGCTGGAAATCAGTGTCCGCCGTCCACGGGGCATTTAGCTGGAGCTGAGGCCAGGGCCTCTGCACCTCTGCACGTGGACGGGTTCCTCACAGCAGGTGGCTGATTCTAAGGACAAATGTCCAGAAAGCCAGGGGAGTCTGCATCACCTTTTACTTCTTCACCGTGGAGTCCCACAGCAGCTCTTCCACCGTGCCCTGCTGGCCACAGAGCCCTGTCCAGCTTCAAGCAAAGGGACCTGGATTAAGAAATGCTGCGAGGTTCTGGAAGAACGTGGGGTGGGAAATGCTGCGACTGCCTTTGAAATGAGCTGTCTGCCTCAGACCGGCCCCCTGTGTGGTCCTAGCCATCCTTAGGCCTCAGCCCCAGGATCTAGTGCATCCCCAAAGAGATGTGAGCTAGACAGACAACTGACCCTGCAAAGAGAGGCCGACACTGATACTCACTGATTCTGTATCCACCAGACTCTGCTCGCTCTGGGAACAGAGCAGAGAAAACAACTGTTCCTTCCCTCAGTGAGCTTAGCAACGAGAAAGAGAAAGCAGCAATTATAATATGATGGTAGCTGAAAGGAGAGGATGCTGTGAGCTCTCAAAGAAGGATCAGAAAGCCACTCTAGGGCGAGTTGCAGAGGCTATCCAAGCTGAAAGCCACGTGTGAGTAGTAAGTAGGTGGCGCAAACAAGGGGAAGAATTCCAGGGTAGGAATAAGACATGGAGAGACCCAGGGGGCAGGTGTAGCTCAGTGGCTAAGCGCCTGCTTCCCATGTATGAGGTCCCAGGTTCAGTCCCAGCGCCTCCTAAAAACAAACAAACAAACAAACAAAAAACATGATATACAGGCACCCAAGGCAAAACTAGGGCAACCAGCCATCCCGGTTTGCCCAGGACCTTCCTCGACTCAGCACGAAAAGTTCTGCATTCAGGAAAGCCCCAAGTCACTGTGACTTACTGTTGGGATTGTAAATAGTCCAACATAGCTGGAGCCACAGAGGAGCAGGGATGGGGCAGGACTGATGAGGGAGAAAGCTGGAAAAGTAGGCAAGGGACCAAAACAGAACTTATGGCCGGTAGTTGAGCAGTCAATGTGGGATTTTAAACAGGGGAGTGACGTGCAACGACGCCCATTCAGCAAGAGCCTGGCTGCTGGTCAGTTAAGAGGAGGGACCGCACTGAAGATTAGTGGGGAGCCACTGCGGTTTTCCAAGCAAAACCCAAGGAGACCTGAAGTGAAGTGGCGGAGGGGAGTGGAGAGAACTAGAAGCCAGAAGGATTTAGAGTAGCTTAAGGAAAAATAACAGAACTTGGGAATTTAGATGTGGGCGTTGAAAGAGAAGGAACAACCAAGGATGACTCCCAGATTTCTGACTTGGGCAACTGGAAAACGTCCTGGGAAGTATCTAGATGGTTTGGAAATACCTTCCTCACCCATCCTACACTAGAACCCAGACAAAGCAGCTATTCTTCCCTTCCCACACAGCTCCTTTGGCTTGGAAGTCAGCTCAGTTGTGCAGCCGGCCCAGAGGCTCAGGCACCCCAGGCGCTCCCAGGGCAGGGAGGAGGCTTGCGGGTCGGGGCGTGGTTGGCAGGTATTCATAAACTAGATGCTCCCTAAACTACTGGAGTGCTGTCTTGTTTCATCTTCAGGAGAACCTCAGGAGGGAGCAGGTCTGTTATCCCCACTTCACAGAGGAAGGGTTCAGGATAAAGGGACGCACTGAAGGCGGCCCAGCAGCAAGGAGGCAGAGGGGGTTGAAGCCCAGTTTCTCTGGCCCCAAAGAGCTTTTCCCAGCCCGCGCCTGCGGGCAGAGGCTGTTTTGCTCTAGGCCGGCCTAGATCCCAGCTCGTTCGCCTGTGGGCCGAGAAGGGCCTTCCTGGGAAGGGGCTGGGGGTGGCCGCCCACCCGGGCGCCGAGCGCAGGCCCAGGCGGCCTCCAGGCCTGCAGGCGTCTCCTGAGCCGCGGCAACGTGTCCCGAAACGATCGTGGTTGTCTCTCCTTTCGCTTTCCCTTAGAGTTAGGAGCAAAAAGCCCAAAACCAAAAGGACCCGTGTCGTCATCTGGAGCGTCAAGGGCACCGGCGCAGTCAACGGCCAGGCTAGGGCCAGGGCGGGCTTAGGAGACGACCCCCGCGAGGCGGCCCCGGGGCGGGCGCGGCCGAGAAGAGCGGAGGCGGGGGAGCTCCCCGCGCCACCCCTCAGGGCAGCTCGTGTGGACGAGCAGCCCGTGCCCCCCGGGGCCCCCTGCCCCGCCACGTGGCTCCCCCGGGGCCCCCTGCCCCGCCACGTGGCTCCCCCGGGGCTCCCACGGCCCCGCTGCGGGCCTGGTGCGCTCCTGGGCTGGGAAGCCCTCGGAGGGCCCCGCACCCCCTCACTGCCGAGGTCCGCGTGGCCGCCGGGAAACGTCTCCAGAAGGTGCGGGTCGCCCCCTCTCGGCGGCTTCCTCCGCCGCCAGCAGCCGGGCAAGCACCCGGGGGCGCCTCCCGCGCCGGCGCCGCAGCTCCCGCTCAGTTTTCACTTCCGGGGAGAGGTTTTAGGGGCTTTTAATGTTCACACCGACGTCCTTGGGGAAATAGCCCTTCGGCTCCGGCCTTTGATTCCATTCGAATCAATCAAGCAAAAGAGTCGGTGTCACTTTTTGAGGAACTTAAGATCTAAAGAAACATCCACAAAAGTAACCAAAATGTACAGTTGCCCATCCTAAAATAGGGGCGCCGGCGCTCCGCGGGGCGCGGGGCCTGGGTGCGGGGCGCCCGGGACGCGCCCTGGGGCCCAGAGCGCAGCGTGGAGGCGCTTCTGGCGCAGCGGCGGCCTCTCTGGCACCCTGCGCGCTGCCCCCTTTCTCGCCCTGTATTTTGTGTCTGCCGTGTTTTCCGTTCTCTCGCCCCTGCCCCGACTCTGTCCGAGTCCTGGTTTTTTTATGGTGCCGTGAGAGTGCAGTGCCTTTCTTGTGACCTACTGAGACATTTGAACCGTAGAACACGCGTGTGAGACAAAAGGAAAGGTACTGTCGTCACCCATTTCCAGCTGCAGAATCCATTTCCCAGGAAGGCTTGCCCAGGATGCGCCAGCAGCGCAGCGCCAGGGCGGAAAGTCCCCCTGCGTCCCCTCTGCGGCGTCTCCGCGCAGCACGGCCCTCCCTGCCCTGCCAGGCGCTGCCCGGCCCTGGGCGTCTGCTCGGGGCGCTCGGCCTTCCTCTTCTGCAGCTCACCCTGCCCGTGCCCACTGCTAGTCAGAGCGCAGCCGGGAAATATGCCGAGGTCTCGGTGATAGGCTGAATCACTCTGCTAAGCCCGATTTTAGCAGAACACAAAACCACACAAGTTCCCAAGTGTCTGGGATGTCTCTTCAGCTGCTTTCATACAAGCCTCATCTCACCCAGCACCTGGGAAGAGGGGAGAGCCTGCAGGCCTGCAGGCAGAGGGGCCCTTGGGGAGGCTCATTTCTCCCCGTACCTGTGCTCCTGGCGCCTCCTCCCGCGCCCCGGCCCTTTGGCCACGCAGGACCTCGCTTTCTCAATTAAACTTTCTCTTTCACTGCTCTTACGTTCTTTGCTCCACACTTTATAACTAGTTAAAAATTTTGCATCATCTGCCCCAGGCATGTTCCTCTCCTTCAAATTACTAAGAACTTTGCAGCAACTTACACCCGCCTTTTTCTGCTGTTCTTCGAGATCTACTCCCCTTAAACCCAGGAAATGACTTCAGTCTTTTGTGCTCACCGGAGCGCGCTCTCCAAGGCGCCCTAAGTGCCGTCTCCATCCTACCTGATCTCCCTGCAGCATTTGCTGAAGTCGAGTGCTTTTTCTTCTTAAAGGCCTCCCTCGTTTTAGAGGCTGCTGCTGCCGCCTGCTCTCACCTCTCCTCCTTGGTCCTCCTGACTTCTCCAACTCTGTCCCCTAACTGTGCACTGTCCCTTGAATCCGGAACAACTTACCCTGCCTACTCCTGTCATCTCTTCTCAGAGGCCTCGCCAGCTCAGCCTGTTGTGACACATTTTGAAGGTGACTCCAAATCTCTGTCTCCACTCCTGGGCATCCTCCCTCATTTCATCCCACACGTCCTCCTCTTTGTAGGGGTTTCCACTTGGGGTGTCCAGCCATGACCTCCGGCTCAGCAGCCAAGGATGTTTTAAGTGGAGAATGGGGAGGGAAGACTCTTCTGAGGTGCTTCTGAGGGCCCCCCACCCCCATAGCCTCGGGTGGGTCCTTTAACTTCTGTGAGTCTGTATCCTTGTGTGGGAAGATATGCCCGAAGAGCAAGTGAGGAAACACACACACACACACATGCTTACACAGTCTTACATATACACACCTTTACACACATGCTTACACATATGCTCACACATGCTTACATACACACATGCTTACACACTCTTACACACATGCTCATACACACACACGCCCATATACACACATGCTTACATACACACCCATATACACACATGCTTACATACACACCCATTTACACACATGCTTACATACATGCTTATATATGCATACGTGCTCTCACACATGCTTACATTTACACATGCTTACACATACAAGCATGCTTACACACACGCTTATATATACACACGTTCACACACATGCTTACACATGCTTAGGCACACACACAACATGAGCCCTAAGGAAACCGTGCGGGTTCTGAGGAGTGCCAGAGCAGGGAAGGCACCTCCTAGGAACCAGGCCGTCCTCTCCTGAGGGCACCCCGTGCACAGGCGCAGTTGAAGGAGGTCTAGAAATGTCTCTACAAGAGCAGGGGAGCTGCCAGGGCAGGCAGAGGGGTCCGAAGCACCTGTGAGTCCCAGGCCCGGCCCGCCTCCCCGCCTCGTGAAGGAGGCTCACTCTGCAGTGTTCAAAGACCCACTCTGGAAAGGTGCCGCCCTAGCCCAGGGTGATAAAGTGCCCTTATCTTAGTAAATATCACCAATACTTTCAATTCCCTCTCAGGACAGGGCTCAGCATATGGGAGGGAAGGGGCTCCTGTGAACATCCCTGGCTCTCTGATTCTGGAAGAGAAACCAGCCTTGGAGTGGGTGCCCGACACAGAGCTCAGGAGAGCACGCAGACCAAGAGTCACGCCTACGAGGCAATCCTTATGGCAGAGCCGGCCCTAAATTACGGGGACACACCGAATAACTGATTTTCCGTGACTCCCCATGCATTGACAATCAGGGTAATTAACAAAGAAACCATTTTTTGTGCTCAATAAATCAGTCATTTATTTTCCAGCCCCTACGAAGTGTTGAAACGCCATGACCAGTGCAGCCAAGGGAGCCAGCACGTTGCAGGGAGGCTGCAGACAGAAAGCGCCAGGGAACCGCCAAGCCCCAGCCGGGCTTTGGTGTCAAGAACAGCTCAGAGGACAAAATGGGTGGGGCTCGCGTGTCAAGGTCGATCTAAGCCCTGAAGCAGGAGTGAGGCTTGCCCACAAGGAGAGGCGCAGGCGAGAGGACAGGGGCAGGGCCGCGTTTGCCGAAAGGCGTGCGCGTGGGAGGGCGACGGCGAGGGCGGGAGAGGGCGGACAGCACCCGACCAGGATGAGGCAAGGAGCGTCGCAGGGCGTCGCAGGTGGCCGTACAGAGGAGCCAGTGAGGAAAGAAGCGTCTGAGGAGGATGAGTGGGATGCAGGACAGAGTTGCCGGGAAAAGACTCTCGGGGGTGAATTGATAAAGAAACCGCAGCAGTGATTCAGGGAGAAGATGGTGAAGGCCTGGGTTAGGGATGGGGGCCCAGATGATGAAAAGAAATGGATGGATTAAAAGAAGAAATGGCCTTGGTGACAAAATGCAGTGGAGTGGCGAGTTGGTGGATCAAGGAAGAAAAGAGTCCACGACGATTCCAGAGAGGCCATGAAGGGCCTGGCCCAGGCTTCCAGAAGGCTGCTGGCAACAGTCCGTGTACAGCACCTATATTTAAACTGCTACATGTTGTTAAATAGAGTAAATAAATAAAATGTGGCAGGCTTTTCAGACTATTTTATGAGTGACTTGTGGATGTCTACGAAATATTGAATTTTTATTCTTTGATCACTTGGTTTATTTTCTAGGTCGCTTCCCTATTTAAAGATACATATTATCTCCTCCTCTCCTGCAACCTGGACCAGCCGAGTCAGCATCCGCTGAGCACAGGTCAGATTGCAGAATGCTGTCACCACCCCAAGCCGAATTCATCAGAACCTGCATTTTTTAACAAGGTCCCGCACGATTCGTGTGCGCGTTGAAGTTTGAAAAACAAGAAACGCTGTCCTGCAGAACGAAGTGAAACTCCTTAACCTGGCAAAGTTCTCCAATAGCTTTCCAATCTTAATCCCTCTTACTCCAAATCGTGAACCCTCTGCCTCCAGTGTAACTGGAGAAAACCGGTATTATTGCATTGAGAAGTAATAGGAAAATGAGTTAAATACAGTTCAACACCACGGAAAGTTAAATAAGTTCCAGAGAGTGGCAGGAACAATACGTGCCTTTAAGGTTTCACAAGTTTTTTCCAAATAGAGAATAGATTTGTTCCTTTAAGATTGGGTGGGATTTCCGCACACACTAATGAGCAGGGGCAGAGTTCCAGAGGGATGGAATGGTTTTTGCAAAGCAAAAACGACGACAACCATCACAAAAACGCGTAAGTGGGCAGAGATTAGAAAGATGAGACAACTTTGGCTGAAGTCAAGGATCCACGAAGGGGAGTAGAACGTGATAAGGTTGGAAACCCCGAATGTGAGGCCAAGGCATTGAGCCTTTGTTCTGGAGTTCAGTGGTTTGTCTAACTTGTCCAACATAAGACTTTGATGGATTTCATTCCATCATAAAAATAGAAGGAATTTTAATAAAGGATTTGACTCTACAATTCTCATGCATTTTAAAAATCACAACTACCAGCACGTGCCCATGAGAAAACTAAGCTGTTAAAGTGAGCAAGATCTGCTGTAGCCAAGTCTGGTTCTTACTTGTTTTCTGCTTGTTCATTCTTTTTGTCATCTTCTAATACCAGCAGGTAAAAGTGCGGATCCTTACTTCTGTGGAAAACAAGTATAGGGGGAAAAAACAAAACAAAACAACAAAAACCTTATAAGCTGAGAAGATTCTATGCATTAGCTTCTTTCCTCTGTAACTGGGACGAGGTCATGGGTGTTTGAAACGAGGACCGCGGAAGCAGGGTCCCGAAAGAAAGGACACGTGCTTTTAAGCAGATGACCCGGTTACGCTACGGGGACGGCGTGGCTAAGGAGCAGGCCGGGTCAGCAGGAGCTGACAGCAGTAAGCAGCAGCCTTCCAGGCCCGGGGTGGGGTAATGGGACCTTCTGTGCACACAGTACTTGTTGTTATACAAATTCTTTTCACACTCATTTAATCCTTAAAACAATATGTAAGGTAGGCAGGGCCATAAAAATGAAAAATAGACTATAGCAAGGTGGAGGTTTAATTAAAACGGCAGCTGTGCGAGCATTTTTAAAAAATAATTGATAGGATTTAGAGTAGTAGGATGGCGAGGAAGGGAGCCGGGCTGCAAGATGTGGCCTGAACGTGGGTGAAAGCTGGGATGGTGGGCAGGGGTAGGAGGAGGAGTTAGACACAGCTCAGCACCACAGAAAGCGAGGCCTCACAGGGTGGGGGCGGCGGGTGCTTAGGGTCTCTTCCTTCTTCTTCTTTTGAACCTCATTCAAACTTTGCCTGTTGTTCAGCAGCCAAAGGGTGCAGTCCAGGCTCACACAGCACCCCGCGGCGGCCTCCCGGTCGCCATCCGGACAGCTCTCTTTCCCTTCACTTCCACGCCCTCGGCGCTTTTCAACGCTGCAGGCACTCGGAGACCGCCCCCAAGTCTGGGTTTGTCTGACTTCCTCATGCTTATTCCCAGGTCACACGTTTTTGACTAGAACATCACACACGTGATGCTGAGTTCTTTCTGCATCCTATCGGGTGGCAAACACTGCCGGTTTGTCCCTTATTGGCGGCTTACCTTTAATTATTTAAGATGGTGTTTGCCAAGGTTCTCCATGGTAAAGTTACTCAACTCCCCCTTTTCTAAGGACCGAAATATTCTGTGAGGACATACTTTGAGCCTACTTGTCCCAGTCTCACCCAATAGTTTGAGCACATATTGATATTTCTCAAGTGAAATAATTATTACTAAGACGGCTGCCAAACGGTGATTTTTCTAATTCCATCATTCCTTCTGTATTTATTAGTTGTCATTCTACTGTGAGGAAAGCTTTCTTTCCAACCTCCTTATTTATTCATGTATTTACTTAGTCCATGTGGACTCATGGACCCCTATTTTATTCAATAGGTTAAGGTCTTTTACTCTCGCTATTTCCGGCGATGCTCAGATTTCCTCAGGTTTGGCCAGTGGGATTCTGTGTCCTTTTGACACATCCCGGTAGTTTCCTTACCCTCTGGCCTAGCTAGATGATCCAGGTGCATCTTGTGCTTTCCCTGCCCTGAAGTGTCCTTCTTCCAACCAGCCCTGGCTCCTTTTAGTGGAGTGCTTGGAAACCGAGATCCAGGCCCGATGCCCTCCGGCCGCTCCCTGGGCTTCTATGCACGCGCGTGTGCATGTGGGCACGTCCACCTATGTCAGTGCCAGCACTGACGCCTCCTCCAGCTGCAGCCCATGCTGCAGAGTTCAAGCGCTTTCCGCCTTTCCAGATCTGTGTCTTCTTTCTCCAGCAGTATGAAACCCAGCTCTCATTATCCTCCATATATTCACGTATTTGCTCAATCCCTCTGTATGTGTGTATCCAACCTACCAATCCTGCCAGGCCACTGTCCTGCTGGGCCTGTCGACCACTGCTGGGCTTGTCCCACTCCCATATGCTTAAAAAAAACAAAAAAAAAGTATATATATATATGTATATATATATCAATTTCCACCAGAAAGGAAAGCAGGGAGGGAAAAGGAAAAAAGGAAGAAAGGAAAATAGTTAAAAAGGAAGGGCAAAAGGAGTGGAGAGGGAAGCAAACAAGCACGGGTTTTTCACTTTTTACCTTTGAGTTGCCAGGACACCCAAGGAGGTGAAAAAGCAAGACTAGGGCTCGGGAGGGAAATCTGGACTGGAGATAAAGGCTGGGGCCGTCACATGCACAAATGTGGTGATCAAAACAGGGAGGACAAGCCCTCCCAGGGAATTGGGAAGAAAAAGCAGTTCAGGGCTTGGGAACAGCCTGTCTAGAAGGAAAAGAGAAGCCCAGGAGTTAGAGGAGCACATCTGAGAGCAGGGGAATTGCAAGGGTGGAACGTTACAGGGGCAGGGAAAAGGCGTTTTAGGGGGAAAGGTATAGGCGACCGTAACGCTGCCCAGAAGTAAGGCAGGGGGCCGACAAGAGAAGTCCCCTGGTTCTAATAACCGGCCACAGTGAAGCGGTGGCTCACGTGTCCTTTCACGCATAAGGCGGAGGCAGGGGTCAGAACGCTGAGGCTTGAGGATGGAGAGGGGCTGGCTTCGGCCCGCAAGGTCGGTTGTTGGGAGGGTCCGAGGCTTGGTTTGACGCATCGCTTTGCACTTAGCCCCTCACATACGAGGGAGCAAGTGGAAACGAGCCTTTCCTTTGGAAAAATTAGTGGGCTCGCGGGTGGAGCCACATCTCGGGGGCAGCCTAGCAGGGGGGGTTCGAGGCCTTCGATGGGTCGGATCGCGCCTTGCGGCCAGCGGGCCCGGAGCAGCGTGGAGACGGACGCGGCTGCAGGGGGCGCCGGCGGGCCGAGAAGGAGCCGCGCGCCCTGGAAGGCCGCGGCTGGGGCCTAGCTCCGCGGCGGGCGCCGGGGTGCGGCTCCGGGCTGCGGGGCAGGGCGCGGCGGGGCGGGCAGCTCCCCGCCGTCCACGGACGCCGCAGCGCGCACGGCCCACGGGAAGGGGCCGCCGCGAGCCGCCCCGA
>JAKSZT010053771.1:303567-317901 GCA_026826555.1 Tolypeutes matacus | reverse complement strand
GTGCAGGTGTGGTGGCCTGTGGTGCAGGTGTGGTGGCAGGCCACTGCCAGAATGCTGCCGGTTTCAGAGAAAGCACGGAACTGCCAACACCGCGACTTTAGGCCGCTCGCCTCCAAACCTATGGGACAGTAAATTCCTGTCGGTGGTACCTTGCTACAGCAATCCTGGCAAACCAAGACAGTTACTTACCATCTCTGGGTATTACCAGGGCAGTAACACCCACGAGGTTGTGAAAATGAAATGAGATGCCACAGGGGAAAGTGCCGGATCTATGGCAGGCACACAAACCGTGTTAATCTCCCTTTCCTTCTTCTTTTTCAACACAGATATTGTGCATATTTGGAGATGAAATAAGTACAGACAAGCTAGCTGTGGGGTTTCCTTGCTGTGTGGATAAATTAAGTAAATGCACATATATGGCAAGTGACAGTCTGCAAAAGATGCAGATCCGACCCACGGGGCAGCTATTTGCCTGGAGCCATGTCTTGGTGCAGTGCCTGGCTCGGGGTCTGTTTTCATGGCCTCACCATTACTTCCAGACTATGTTTGAAATTCCCCATCCTGGTATCAGACGCTTCCCAAAATCAGCCTCAACCTGGCCTCCCGAATCTTCTCCCTCGATGACCCAGCGCAAACCCTTTCTTCTGACTGCATTTGTTTCCTCGTGGATCCTTAAACACCCACCTTTGGAAAGCTACTCCCCCTGCTGGGAATGCTCTCTCCTATCCACAGCCTTGAGTCCCACCCACGTTTCAAGGCCAGGCCAAGCACCTCCTTAAGGCCTTCTCTTGCAGCCTGCATTTCCTGACTGACCCCCCGGGAGTCCCGTCCTTTCAACTCCTACCCTGCCCACCATTTGCACCGTGCATTCAGGTCTTACCCACACACCGCCTTATTTTGTTCTATAACTTTTAGGGGGGTTGTTTTCCCTTCCAACCGTATTGTAAATTCAATGGGGTGTTATGGAAATAGCACCAGACTGAAAGCAGAGACTTGGCTTCTGTGCCTGACTGCTGTGTAACCCCAGGCAAATAACTCTCCTCACTTCCTTTAACTCTGAAATTGGGGGGCTGGATAGGACATATAGAGGACATCATCTTACAAAGGTTTGCTGATCACTTATGCCGAAAGCACTGAGCTACACCCTAAAAGATAAATAAAGGTGAACAAGTTCTTGCTCTCAAAGAACTAGCAGTCCAGTGGGAGGGGCAGATGCATAAACTCACCCGTGGAGTGAAGGATCAGGAGTGACAAGGTCACAGCTGTCGCAGTACCTGTGTGAGTCTGTCTAGTTTCTTCTCTCCCCACTCCGCTGTCTGACCATGACTGACTTAATTCTCTGAACTCCATCTTCCCCCTGCGGCAGTTTGATCTTATTTATGAACTCCAGAAAGAAATGCTGATTATGTTTGTAAACTGGTCTGTTCCTCTGGGCATGAGGCCCTTTGACTGTATTACTCCAGAGGTTTCACTTTTACCTGATGGGATTAAGGTCAGGGCTTTGATTCGGCCACATCAGTAGGATGTTGGGTCCCCGTCCCCTGGGCAGGTGGACACTCGCACAGAAGACGACATGGCAGAGGAGAGAGTTTGGATTTGACGCTGGAACCCGGGGGAGAGAGCCAAGCCTTTTGCCCGATAGTCTGCAGCTGGCGTTGTGGAGCGAGCAGAGCAGCTGGGCCCGGATGCCGGCCCACCCTGAGATGGGAGGGAGCTGGGACCACGGAGCCTGCAGAGAGAGAGGGAGGCTGGACCCTCGCAGGGGCCCGCTGCCATTTTGCTCCAACACGCGGCAACAGACTTTGGTGAGGGCAGTAACTGTATGGCCTGTGACAAGCTTCTACTCCAGACAGACACTTCACAGAAGCCAACAGAGTGCTGGCACTTTGCGTGAGCACCCCTTTTGGCTAATACACCCCCTACTCTAGCACCCCACCATGCACTTTTTAAAAACTTTGTTATCCCATATACAACATGAAATTTTAACCACTTTCACCCCTACAATTCGGTGTAGCAATTACATTCACATTCTGAGCTACCATCACCAGCGCCCAGCACCTCAACTTTCCATCACCCCAAACGGAAAACTCTGCTCACAGCAAGCATTAACTTCCGGTTTCTGACCCCTGCGCTCCTGGTGTGATGTAGCTTCCGTCTTTGCGCGTTGCCATATTCTGGATATTTCACATGAAAGACCCATGCGCTATTTGTCCTTTCGGGCCTGGCCTATCTCACTCAGGCCACGCCCTGGTCCACAGCAGCGCAGGTCCGAGCTCCGGGCCCCCTCAGCGCCGTGTGCGCCCTGCAGGTGGGCCGCCTTCTGCTTGCCACTCAGTCACCTGCTGCGTGGAGAGCTCGGCGGCCCCCTGGCTTCCAGCGTGCTGTGCCTTCTGCCCCGCCAGCTGGTGTCCGCAGGGCCCCTGGAGGCCGGTCTCTGGAGCCTGACATTAATCCGGCTGCGCTGCGCGGCGAGGCTCAGGGAGGCCGGCAGCTGTGAGCACTCGGTAGGAGCCGGGGCGCGCTCGGTAGGAGCTCCCGGCATCCTCGGCCCAGCCCCGCGAGGCAGGCCCTCCCTGAGCCCCAGGCCACGAACGAGGGCCCGAGCCAAAGAGAAGCCGGGGACTCGCCGGGGCAGCAGGCAGGTGGGCTCGGGGGGGCTGGCTCCGGAGCGCGCCCCCGACAGCTGCTCTCTTCTCCACCTTTCTTTTCTGCCAGATGTGATCTGTTCCCTGGCGCTGCCTCGAGACGGGCCGAAGTAGCGGGCAGGTCGTTCCCTTGGGGAGAAGGTCCGGAAGGGGGCACCCCCACTTTAGGGTGCTCTGACCCTGAACAGGGTGGGATCACGGCGGAAAGCAGCCCTTGGGAACAGGAGCTCCGCGTTCTGGGTCTGACATCGGAAATCTTCCCACCTTTCCAAACTGGTTCCCCGCCAGCAAACCAAGCGACGGGGCCAGTGCGGGGCCTTGCGGGGCCCGTGCACGGCCGGTGCGGCGCCAGCAGTGATCCCGCGGCAGGAATGTGCGCGCCCCAGGGGGTCTGCACACACAGGTGAGGGGGGGCTGCGCGGAGCAAGGGGCTCTGCCCGGGGGCGGGGGGGCGGGAACGGCCCCTCCGCGCGTCCTGGGGCCCCGCGCGCCCCTCGCCGGCCCGGCCGCACAGAGAAAGGGGCGGGAGAGACGCGGCCCTCCCGGGCTCGGGGACGGCGGGCGAGGCCTCGGGAGAGGGAGGCGCCGCGGCCGCAGCCAGGGCCGCCCACCGCGGGGGTCACGTGCCCCCCCCCCACGCCAAGGTTCCGGGCTCCCGCCGAGGAGGGGGCGAGGCCCGAGGGAGGGGCCTTGGAGGGGGGAGCTGGCCCGAGGGAGGGGCCTTGGAGGGGGCTGAGCTGGCCCGAGGGAGGGGGCTTGGAGGGGGGAGCTGGCCCGAGGGAGGGGGCTTGGAGTGGGGAGCAGGCCCGAGGGAGGGGCCTTGGAGGAGAGAGCTGGCCCGAGGGAGGGGCCTTGGAGGGGGAAGCAGGCCCGAAGGAGGGGGCTGGGGGGCTGAGCAAGCCCGAGGGAGGGGCCTTGGAGGGGGGAGCTGGCCCGGGGGAGGGGGCTTGGAGGGGGGAGCTGGCCCGGGGGAGGGGGCTTGGAGGGGGCTGAGCTGGCCCGAGGGAGGGGCCTTGGAGGGGGCGCTGGCTCCTGGGCGCGGGCTGGGGGAGCCGGGCAGGAGCGGGCGGCGCCGGCGGCCGCGGGCTGGGGCGTGGCCTGTCGCGAGGGGCGGGGCCTGTTGCCAGGCCTGGCGCAGGAAACGGCGGGGCGGGCCCGCGCGGCTGCCGACTCGGCCGCCTGTTTATTCCCGGCGGGGGAGCTTTAACCCCGAGGGCGCGGGGCGAGAGGGAAAACGCGGAGCAGGACTTTCGAGCCGCGGAGCGGGGCTGGGCGGAGCGCGGAGGGGGCCGGCCCGGCGCGGCGCCCTGGCGGGCCCGGGGGCTTCCTGCGGGTTTGAAGGCCCGCGTGGGCCTCCGCCCCTAACCCAGGAGCCAAGCGCACTGTGGTCTGTAGCTGGGACTGCAGCCGCGGGCGCTGTTTTCTGCTTTGTGTGGTAGCTGAGACCTTGTGAAAGGTGAAGCTTCCCACGAATGGGCCAGGTGAGAGAGGACCAGGGCCCTGGCGGAAGGCCTTCCTCGACCGTCAGGTCTTCATCGTCCCAGAGCTCACCTGGCGCCTGGCAGAGCCTGTGGCGGGCACTTGAGCGCTGCGCTGGTGCAGCTAGACTGTTTAGCAGGACTTCAGTGCCGCGCTACTGCAGTTAGACTGTCCAGGAGGACGTGGGCGCTGCACCGGTGCAGTTGGACTGTTTAGCAGGACGTCGCGCTGCGCTGGCGCTGTCGTCTGTTTAGCAAAATGGATAAAGAAAGGAAGAGAGAGTTGGGAAGTAGATGTGGCTCAAGTGAGTGACTCCCACACGGGAGGTTCCTGATGCCTCCTGAAGAAGACGGCGAGCTGGCGTGATGGGCAGGCGAGGCAAGCTGACACAAGATGACTCAACAAGAGACACAAGAAGAAGAAACATAATGAGAGCCAGAACAAAGCAGAGAGCGGAGGTTCCCAGTGCCTCCTAAAGAAGGCAAGCAAGACAGCAAGTTGATGTAACAGGCAGGCACGGCAAGCTGACGCAACATGATGATGCAACAAGAGGCACAAGAAGGAAAAACTGTAATGAGAGACACAACAAAGCAGGGAATGGATTAGGCGCCTCCCTCCCACTTTGGAGGGCTGGGATTCAGTTCCCAGTACCTCCTAAAAAAAAAAAACAAGGAAGATGAACAGACACAGCAAGTGCAACCAGTGAGGGGGTGGGGAGAAATTAACGAATAAAACAAATCTTTAAAAAAAGAAAAAGAGGGACCAAGAACAACTATTCTATGAATTGGTTATGCCAGTAAAGCTGCAGAATGGGAAGGTGAGTGGGTCAGTTTTAAAGAAGTGATTAGAAATGCAGGGCATTGAATTTCAAGGAGCGAGGGGCAGGTAGAGTCACAGAATCTTGGGACTGGATAGGGTCCCCTACAGGCCATTCTTACTCCTGAACATTTCCAAGTGATCAAGCAAAATGTGGGTCAGTGGTCCAAAGAAAATCATACGCTTTGCCAGCTATGCTCATTCTACGGGTCTGGAGCTAAAATTATAGAGGCACTGAAAGGGCTCTTTGGGAACCCGCTAGCAAACCTAAGACTGGTTTGATAGTGTTGGCATAAGAAGACAAGAAGAAAAAAATTAAGTTTTTTTTTTTTTTTTTAAAGATTTTATTTATTTATTCATTTATCCCCCCCTTGCTGCTTGTGCTCGCTGGGTCAGCTAACCACGCCGTGCGGGCGGGCCTGCCTTCACCAGGAGGCCCTGGGAACCGAACCCGGGGCCTCCCATATGGTAAACGGGAGCCCCACTGATTGAGCCACAGCCGCCCCCCAAATTAAGTTTTAAATGTATGCAAAATCAGTTGTGCCCACTCCCTGACTTCCAAGGGGAGGATTCTTTACTGGCTCAGTCAGCTGCTAGACCTTTGACTAGGGGGGGAATGCAAAAGTCAGGAGCAGACAGTATTTCTCCCTTTGGGGAAGGAGGAGAGGAGAAAGGTTAGTAAGGATGCAAGGAGAAACAAGGTTGAGGACAGCAGAGAGAGAAGAAGAGGTGAGAAACAGCTGTTGGCAAGAGTAAGACTTTTGGAAGAGAAGTTTGAAAAGAGGAATTTTGAAGCTTTGTTGTGTGTTGTGAGATGAAAGTCCTCCTTGGCTGTCTTTTAAGAAACTTCAATAAGGACATGTTATTTTCAAGGCTTTTTGAATTGGATTTGTTTCTCTTCTGGCTCTGTCACCCAGATTTGACAGGTCTGCATCAGCATTTTGTACCATCCAGCTAACTGAAGTCGTTATAGCATCTCACCTCCTGCACTTTTTCCCAAAGTGGAGAGGAAGTGGCGTGGCAGTGTACTTCCACTCGCCAGGTGGTGGGAAGGGGACTAGTGGATGCCGCGGCTGAAAGTTGTGCCTGATGGCAGTGAGAGTCCAGTCGTCTCGCTCTTAGTGCCCCCTCGAAGGAGCCTGGCAGGTTGGTTGACTAGTGAAGTTCAAAGATTCTCTTTGTAGGGTTCAATTTGGGTCAGACAGGAAGTCAGGTGGGAAGAAGAGAAGTAGAGGAAGAACAACCTAGAATGATCTGTGAGTGTTCTGAGATCTGGTTCCGATGTATGGCACCCCCCCACCCAACACAACACACCTTTGGGTGCTAAATCACTGAAAACCCACTTGCTATGCATCTCTTGCCCTCTAGGACCATTTAAAGCTTGTCAGGAGTGATCTGAGAGGCAGTCAGCCACACTGTCAAAAGGAGAAGGCTGGGATTTGGTGACTCGGCATTTCATAGGTGAGAAGGTTGAGATCTGCCACGTCTAAGACAAATATTGGGAAATGAGAGCACTCCCAGGTGGATAATACAAAGGGGGTAATTGAGCAGGATTTTTAATAATTCACAGAATCCCTACTCCCATGTATTAGAAAGAGTACTTTGGGCAGGATGTGGCCTGTAGGCAGGCGAATTAAAGTTAAGGGAATCAGTGTGGTGACTTTACCTGCTTTACAGGTAAGAGTAGGGAGTGTGTTGGCAAGTATCCCTCCAGAAAACCGAGGGACTGTGAAGCCCTTTCTTCCTCACCTGAAAGGACAGGTCCATGAAAAGAGGAGAAACTTTTGTCAATAAATGATTTGAACTTGGAAAAATTAAATTTGAAGGGGAATCTAAGTTTCAGACCTTGCAATCTATACTCACACTCAAGAGGGGATTGAATAGTGTGTGTCAATCCCCTTGTGCTTCTTACAAACTGATTGTAAAATTGAATATCCCACTGGATAGTGACAGAGGCCAATCTCTGATGGATGTAAGATACTGTACTGACTGCGAATGCAATACAATATCTTGTACAAGTTGGGAGCGGCGCCTGTTATTCAATCAGAAGAGCCAGAAACCTAAGAAATGATTGACGGCATGTTAAGTACTTTTAGAAATAGCCCTTTATATTTAGGGTTTCATCTGATTGGCTTATGGACTATTTTTTAGCCTTTTTAAAAATTTTGTTTGTCAAGAACTTGTCCAGTTGATCAACCTAAATCCACACCGTAGGTGTGTCCTGTGGAAACTGACATTTCTCAGTGCTTCTGGCTCTGCCACGGGTGCAGATCGCCTGGTCCTCTTGCGTTTCACTTGTCAGGAGCTGTGACCCCACGACTGGCCGCAGCCAGGCGCCCCGGTGGAGTGCGATCGGATCTGGGCTGGAAACTGTGGCAGGCACACCTGCTTTTGGCAGGACTTTTGAAGAATGAGGAAAAATGGCAAAATGCTAACGTGAGGCTAGCGAACAGAATGAAATATTTTTGAGGACCGATGAGCTTTAACGCCTTGGCACAAATGAAACTCTGGCACGTTCCCTAGAGAAGAGCTGCGAGTTCCTTCTCAAGGGGGATCAGGGACGGAAAGTGGACGCCTTAAGAGCGAAGTCACGTGACCATAAACCTGCTTCGAAAAGAAATCCTGATGTTGTTTATTGAAGCCCGAGAAACTAAAACGCGGTGGCACCGTTTCTGCCTGTTCAGCCTTGCGGGGTCTCCTGTCTCTTTGGGGAGCGCTCAGTGGATTCCAGGACATTTGTTATCTGGTGGGTCCCCCGGGGTGTAACCCTGCCAGCCAGCGAGGACCTTCTGTGAGACTGGGGAAGCCTTGCAGTCACTCCCTCGTGGCTCCCTCTCCTCCTCAGGGTGCTTCAGAGGGACAGGCATGCTGCACGGTCCCTCGGAGAGGGAAGCCCCCAGCTGGTCCGCCCTCAGGGCTGCTGCGCTGAGCAGAGACACAAGCTTTATCTTAGCCACATTTCTTACCACTCAGAACGCAGTCAGGCTGGTTCCAGGATGGCCTTCCTGTGTCCCAGAAGTCACAGAAGCAGAAAAGGAGAAGCCAGGGGGCACCGCGAGCCTGCCTGGGCGTGCACGTGCCTTCACGCCCACGGCCTTTAGTTCCAGGTTCCCAAGGCGCTCAGCCCCCTTTTGAATATGTCCAGGTGCTCGGATTTGCAGTCTCAGAGCTGGGAGAAAGTATGCACGGGTGCCCTGGCGGCCTGGGTGGGTGTCCTCACACGTGTGGGTGCTTGTTTGCCGAAAGTGTTACTGTGCAGGTCTAAACAGGCCGCTTTGGGGATGCCCGGGAGCTGGGAAAAACCTCCTTACAGGCCGCCCGCCCCTTTCCTTCAATTAGACTGCAAAGCCCGCCTCCTCCAGGAAGGCCTTAGAGATTGAGTAGGTCAGAGGACGGCGCCGGCCGCCCCAGGCATTCCTGAAGACCACTTCTCTCTACAATTCCCGAGCCTCGTTCTCTTTTTTTTTTTTTGTAATGGATACATGTAAATTTTTTTTTTTTTTGTGAATCAAACAATATATTACACAATATATTTGGTTCCTAGTAACGCATTCATACAGTATTTGTCCTTTTGTGTCTGGCTTGCTTCACTCAACATAATGTCCTCCACGTTCATCCATGTTGCCATATGCTTTATGACTTCATTTCTTCTTACGGCTGCATAATATTCCATCGTGTGACTAGACCACAGTTTGTTTATCCATTCGTCTGTTGATGGACACCTGGGTTGTTTCCAGCTTTTGGCAATGGTGAATAATGTGGCTATGAACATGGGTGTGCAGATGTCTGTTCGTGTCACTGCTCTCAGTTCTTCTGAGTATATACCCAGTAGTGGTATTGCAGGGTCACGTGGCAAGTCTATATTCAACTTCTTTAGGAACTGCCAAACAGTCCTCCATAGTGGTTGTACCACCCTGCATTCCCACCAACAGTGAAGAAGTGTTCCTATCTCTCCACATCCTCTCCAACACTTGTAGTTCTCTGTCTTTTTAATAGTGGCCATTCTGATAGGTGTGAAAGGATATCTCATGGTAGTTTTGATTTGCATTTCCCTAATCATGAGTGATGTTGAGCATTTCTTCATATGTTTTTTTGCCATTTGTATTTCTTCTTCGGAGAAATGTCTATTCAAGTCTTTGGCTCATTTTTAAATTGGGTCGTTTGTCTTTTTATTGTTGAGTTGTAACATCTCTTTATATATCCTGGATATTAAACCCTTATCAGATATGTGATTTCCAAATATTTTTTCCCATTGAGTTGGCTGCCTTTTCACCCTTCTGACAAAGTCCTGTGAGGTGCAAAAGTGTTTAATTTTGAGGAGGTCCCATTTATCTACTTTTTCTTTTGTTGCACGTGCTTTGGGTGTGAGGTCCAAGAAACCACCACCTACTACAAGGTCTTGAAGATGTTTCCCTACATTTTCTTCCAGTAGTTTTATGGTCCTGGCTTTTGTATTTAGATCTTTGATCCATTTTGAGTTGATTCTTGTATAGGGGATGAGATAGGGATCCTCTTTCATTCTTTTGGTTATAGATATCCAGTTCTCCCAACACCATTTGTTGAAGAGACTGTTTTTTCACATCAGCGTGGGCTTGGTAGGTTTGTCAAAAACCAGTTGACTGTATAGGTGAGGGTTTATTTCTGGATTCTCAATTCTATTCCACTGATTGATATGTCAGTACCATGCTGTTTTGACCACTTGTAGCTTTGTAATATGTTTCAAGGACAGGCAGTGAAATTCCTCCCACATTACTCTTCTTTTTTTTTAGAATACTTTTGGCTATTCGGGTGCACTTACCCTTCCAGATGAATTTGGTAATTGCCTTCTCTAATTCTGTAAAGTAAGCCTTTGGGATTTTGATTGGTATTGCATTGAATCTATAAATCAGTTTGGGCAAGATTGACATCTTCACGATATTTATTCTTCCAATCCATGAACACGGAATGTCTTTCCATTTGTTTAGGTCTTTTTAAATTTCTTTTAGCATTGTTTTGTAGTTTTCTGCATATAGGTCCTGTACTTCCTTGGTTAAATTAACTCCTAGGTATTTGAGTCTTTTTGTTGCTATTGAAAATGGAATTTTCCCCCTGATTTCCTCCTCAGATTGCTCAGTACTAGTGTACAAAAACATTACTGATTTTTGCGTGTTGATCTTGTATCCTGCCACTTTGCTGAACTCATTTATTAGTTCAAGTAGCTTTGCTGTGGATACTTCAGGATTTTCTAAATACAGGATCATGTCATCCGCAAACAGTAAGAGTTTTGCTTCCTCTTTTCCTATTTGGACGCCTTTAATTTTTTTCCTTGTCTAATTGCCCTAGCTAGACCTTCTAGTACAATGTTGAATAACAATGGTGACAGTGGGCATCCTTGTCTTGTTCCTGATCTTAGGGGGAAAGCTTTCAACCTTACCCCTTGAGTCCTCGTGTCTCTTATAGTGAAAATACTTAGAGTAGGTGTTGGGTCTGTGTGCCTGCTAGGACACATGGTAATTTATCACACAAGAGAGAAGTGTAAAGGAAGCTAACAAAGGCAGAGTTAGCAGTGTCACTCTTTTAAACTGAAACCCTCAGGCTGCTTTGAGGCTGGGCACTGGGTGTCACAAGACGCCATAGCGGTCCCTGGAAAGCAGGCAGATGGTGTCCTAGGTCCTGCTTTAGGGGAACTAAATTCTAGAGGGAGCCGTGGGGCCCAGAGCAGTGAAAAGATGCCTGGTGCCGGCAGTCTAACGGGACCCCGGACTCACGGACACCTTGAGCAAGAGCCAACAGGAGCGGCCGCCCAGGTGACGGCGCCGGGGCGGAGGCCGGGAAGAGCCGGGTGTTAACTCGGGAAGATCATGTAGGACCTGGTACTGAGGGCGATGGGAAGCTGCTGGAACTTCTAGCAGAAGAGAGATTATCATCTGATTTAGGGTCTAAAAGGATCGGTTAGGAGCCTGATGTGGAAGAGAGGGTTGGAGAGAGAGTGGTTGGACGAGGGAAGTTGTGCTGGAAATGGTGGGATATGCTCCGTAGGCAGCGCCAATAGGACTTCCTGATGGGTTGGATGTGCTGTGTGAGAAAAAGGGCGGAGTTCAGGCTGACTCCAAGTTTTTGTTTTTGTTTCTATCCTGAGCAACTAGAAGAATGGAATTGGCACTTGCTGAGATGGGGAAGAGTAGATTTGAGAGAGAAATCGGAAGTTTGGTTTTGGACATGTTGCATTTGAGATCTGATTAGACATCCAAGTAGAGGTGTCAAGTATGTAACTGTTTATACCTGAGTCCAGGAAACCAGGTTAGACATAAAATGAGGCTCTGAGGGAGCCTGAGGGCTCAGTTCACTCCATAAGCCTCATCCTGCTCTAGGTAAGACTCAAGGCATCCTTTGAATTGGGGTAGCCTGGACGAAGGGATAACTCTAGTCTTGTTCTCCAGGTTCACGCACTGATAAATGTGTATCGAGTGCCTCCTGCCTGGCATTTTGCCAGGTGCTGGATATACAGTGGAAAACAAGACACACTCCCTGTCCTACCTGAATGTGTAGTCTTGCAGGGGATCGGGGTAAGAGAATGGAGATTTCAGTATAACCTGATGGATGTCGGGACACAAAGGAAAGGTACCTCATCTAGTCTTGAAGGCAAGAAAAAGCTTCCCAGAAAGTACCATCTCAGCTGGTCCCTGAAGGAAGTGTAGGGATAGCCGGTGAAGGGTGGGGAGTGAGGAGGGGCCCTGTTCTAGGAAGAGAAAAGAGCATAGCATGTGACAAGCAAAGCAAGAAAGGCTGCTCAACGAAGAGAAAGTCTCAGCCTGGCACGTCTGGCGCATGAAGTGCGCAGGCACAGAGGCAGGTGGAGCTGGAGAAGACTTAGGGGCCAAGCCATAAAGGATCTTAATGAGCACCTGGGACTTTACTACAAAAGCCAAGGGGAGGTTTGGGCGAATTTTGAGGCTGGGGTAAAGAGTGGGCTGGAGGGAGACAAGCTGGAAACAGTTACACCAGACAGCTAAGTTCGTGGCACTGGGGTCTTAAGTCTCTGGGCCGCCCAGTCTCAGGCTCTTGACTGCCCTAAAATGCCGTCTCTCAATGTGTCCTTTTCCCGGGAGGCAGGGAAGGGAAGCAGGGCCTGGGGCAGCTCTGCTGTTCTCAGCAGCAGCGGACCTGATGGGAATGAGGCACAAGACGCTGTGTTAATAGGGTGTGGGGAGGAGCACGGCAAGGTCAGTGCTACCACGGGAGACCCAGGAAGGGCGCCCAGCGCGGAGGGGTCAGGAGACGGGATTCAGGGCAAAACCGTCACTGCCTTTCTAACTGCAGCTTGCTTGTGTGATGTGCGTGATGTGCAGCGTGTGCTCAGGGCAGGGCCTGGATTCTGTGTGCAGACACCCACGCACCGGGCGTGTCTGGGAGCGGGTGTTTGTGGTGGAAGTTTTCTCTGTTGGTGTGTGAAGCCCTGGAACGCGCACGGGGCAAGTACGCACCTGCAGCGAAACGCGTCCAGCATGTGCCGTGGGCGAGCGTGTGCCTGCGTTCAAGCGAGACGCGCTCTACACTCTGCACTCAGCAGGCATCATCTATTTGCCAAAGGAATGATGTTTCAGTTTTATTACAGTTCAGTAGTTTTAGGAAAAACGTAAGTTTGGTTACAAGTTTGAACTACATTTATTTAAGGAAAATAAATTCACAGCCAGGCGCCAAAATCCATTTACCAAAGCTAGCAATTGATTACCGTAATGGCGTTTACATACTAGTGCAAAGTCCACTAACAGTTTCATCTCGTTTTATTCGACATTTTCTCAGCACTTCAGGCCGTGCTCTGGGCTGCCTGGGCTTCCCTTTCCGCTGCTCCACCTTAGTCTGGGCGCTGTGACTAACGCTTAATTACAGGCTCTCTTGTATTGTTTCTTAATTGTTGCATGTGGATTAATCCACTCCAGCTAGGCTGTATATATTCCTTGGGGGCAGGAACTATATCTTAAACTTTAGGAAAGGTGAGGAATTTAACGGAGAAGTGAATATACAGAAGTGAGTAAACACCGCCTGTTTGAGGAAAAAGGAAACAAGAACATTCAATAAGTTTATTTATGAATAAAACATAACACAATGATGTAAAACAAAACACTGTAGTAAAAGGAAACTTACATTGTGGCTAATTAAGTGGAATTTTTCTCTAATAATCATGGGACCTGCACTTCCAGGTTCAGGGAAGGCCTTGTGCGCTGATGCGCGCTGGGACCGCAGAGTCCTTTATGGCTTTCGTGAGCGAGTCTGGGGCGTCATCCTGCAGCAGGGCTACCTGGGCTCCGCTGAGGCTTCAGGCCAGAGGAGGCCGCCTGTCCACACCCCTGGGCGCCCTCCCACTCGTGACAATCAAAAACGTCCCCGGGAGCGCAACTGCCCCCCAGCTGGGAACCGTTGTCCTGTAGGAATTTTGGTTCTCCTTAGGTAATTTTTCTTCTTTGAAAAGTGGCGGGAGATGGGAGAAGGGAAGTATTATTTCTGGCTTTGAGCTGGACTCCATACCTATGTTCTTTTACTCCGTCTTCGGGGCAAGGCGGCTGAGGTTCCGCGAGGGAGAAGCGCGCCAGATCTAAAGCTGGGTGGGCAGTTCAGCGCACCTCAAATGGAAGACGCGCTGCAGAGCCAAAAATTATGTCCAGAATTCTTAAAAACTTTTTTGGGGGAGGGGAGTTATTACTCCTCTATTACCGAAGTTACTTGAATATGAGCACACACGCTCATGCATAAATACCCCGAGCCCTTCGCCACGGCTGTTCTTATCTCTGAAAAACAGCGGGAACAGCGCCAGTGCCCTTGTGACAGGCTGCACAAAAGCCAGACCCTGAGGGCGCGAAAGGAGCCAGCCCTGCTCCCAGAGGGGCCCAAGGCCAGGAGTTAACTTTCTCCGGCTAAACTCCAGAAACTGTGAATGACGCCTAAACGACAAGCGAGTGAAACCTAGTAACGTGTCATACAACGAGGAAGAAAACATAAAGCCAAGTAAACGCAAAGGCTGGCGGCAGCGGCTCTCCTGCGCTCCGCTCGCGCTCGGGGGTCCCTACGGCCCCGGCCCCGCCGGCCTGCGCCCGGGGACCCCCGCCCGCCTCTCCGGGGACCCCCGCCCGCCGCTCTGGGGAAGACCGCGCCGGGGCCCGGCCGGGAGCTGGCTCGGCTCGCGCGGCCGCGGGGAGAAGGCGGGAAAGACACTCGAGTTTGGTTCGGGGCTTTACCGCGGGTCCGGGATCCGGGGGGGGGGGGGGGGGTGGGGGCACAACTCGGTCAGGCCCAAGTGCGCATGTGTGCGAGGAGCCGCTCGGCACTTATTGAGCACCACTGGCTGCGCAAGGCCGGGGTGCGCCTCCGCGGCGCGCGGGCTGCGGGCCGGGGGCGGGGGCTGTGGCGCGGGCCGGGG
>JAKSZT010053771.1:270160-298567 GCA_026826555.1 Tolypeutes matacus | reverse complement strand
CACGTGGTGGGTTTATATTGCCGAGAGCAGTGTGTTAAATGCTATCCTGACTCCAGGGAGGAGGCAGCCTCGCGGTCGCTCTGTCGGTTTAGCTGCAAAGAGGACGGGCAGATGACCCTAAAGAAACTTCTGAGCAGGATTTCCCAGGAAAGCATGTCTTTAGTGTCTATCAGGCAATTAGTTTGTGGTTTGAGTTTGGAAATGTTTTATTTTTGCATTTTTATTAACAGTTCACATGAAGAAAACTTGGTTTAGTTTAGTTTTGCCTAAATATTGCCTAAGTATATCGTTTATTTTATTTTATTTATTTTTAAAGATTTATCCCCTCCCCCCATTGTTTTTGCGCTCGCCGTCTGCTGTCTGTGTTCTCCTGTGTCTGCTTGTCTTTCTTTAGATGGCACTGGGAACCGATCCTGGGACCTTCCGGAGTGGGAGAGAAGCACTCTCTGCGCCACCTCAGCTCCCAGGTCTGCTGTGTCTCTTATTGTCTCTCCTCTGTGTCTCCTTTTGTTGCGTCGTCTTGCTGCACCAGGTCTCTGCTCAGGCCAGTTCAATCCACCATGATTATTTAAAACTTTTCAGATGCCTCTTACTGATAGGTGTGTGTGCATATGTCTGTTTTATATCTTAGGGATTTTACTACGTCTAAATCACACGTGGGAAAAGTTTCTTAGGGAGCTCTGTGAAGAGAACAGAGGCCACTTTACCTCATCTTTGGAGACTATCCCTATGATTTCTCTCTCCACGTGACTCACGTGCACTTTTTTGACGTTTGAAAAATCAGTATTTGGAGGAAAGTGCTCTTTCTTTCAAGGAATAAAGCAATTTTGGGGTGCGCCGACCTGAGGAGCGGCAGCTGTGGATGTACGTGGAGAGGACAGGCAGCGTGGCTACTCAGGAGCAGAGCTGAAACCCTCGCCAGCTGACGGGCGCGGGCCGCCGGGCTCTGAGGCGCCGCACCCAGCGGCCGTGGCTCGCGGGCGCCGCTTGCCCAGTCTCTGTGCGCGCTGGACTGCGTAGCGTGTGTGTACTACAGCGAGACACAGGGACAAATAACAGGCCCCTGCCTCGCCTGTCCTTTGATGATTGGGGCCGCATAAAACTCTCTCAGTGAAAAGAACCATGTTCAGTGGGTACTTTCCACAGTGCAGGAGGAATTAAAAATTCCCTCTCTTCTGACGGCTTTTCTGCTGCTGCTGAAGATGCGTCGCCCCTGGTGTGCCTGGGGTGGACGCCTGTGTCTGTGCATTTCGGTCTCGTCTGTTTTCATGGCGGCTGTCGCCATGGCACCCACGCCCTCCACACAGCACCGCAGAGATCTCCGCCGTCTGCCAGGACAGCTCACGGCTCTGCTGCAGCCGGGGCAGAAACCGGGTGAGAAGTTCCTCTTTAACCGAGGTGTGACTTAGGTGCAGCGAAGTGCTCCGAGCTCGAGCGTGCTGTGTAGTCGCAAATGCACGTCAAGCCAGCACATTTCCTGTGCCCCAGAAAGTTCCCTGGCGCCCATTTCCAGACCCCCCCCAAGCAGAAGCACCACGTGTCTGATTTCTGTCACCGTGGGTCCGTTTTGTCTTGTAGGTTCCTAAGAGTGCAACTGTCCTCTGTAGGGCGCTGTGCACCGGGATTGGGGAGGTGCAGGGGGCGGGTGTGTGTGGAGGCATCAGCACCCTGCTTGGTTGGGGGCTCCGGTCAGCAAACCTCAACGTCCTTGCGCTTGTCTGAGGGGGCGCCCAGACTCCTGCCCTCCGCGGCCCGGGGGCCCGGGGGCCCGGGGTGGAATGAGGGATTGCCGCGGGCTTCCGTGCTGGAGAGAGGGAATGTCAGAGGAGCGGGAACTTTCCTAGGACATGCCTCTGGATTTCCTGGAAGTCCCCTTGACGGGCTCTTCTGCCGCCGAGCGCCGGCAGGCTGTCGCCCCTCATTCGGACGGAAATTGCCCCGAACACGTCAGTGGAATTTGTGGTACAGGGTCAGTTTCTTTCTTTTTTTTTCCAATTAAACAATTGAGAATTTCGTGTGAAGTAATACATGAATACATCCCGTACAGAAAAAAGACGCCGGCCGTGCAGGGCTCGAGCGCGGGGTCGGGGGCCGCTCCGGACGGGGCCTCGGCCCGGGGCTCGCCGCTGGGCTGGCCGCGTGCAGCCCCCAGACGCTCCCCAAGCGCACAGTGCGGCTGGTAGACCCGCAGCGCTGGCCGCAGGCCCTGCCTGTGCCGGCTGCCCTCCCGCACCCCGAGCTGGCGGCTTTTCCACAGGAGCACACGGGCCTTCCCGTTTTGTTTAACCCCTGCATCAGCCTGCTTGGCACGGAGAGACCACAGTGACTTAGCTCTTCCCCAGTTGGTGGACATTTAGGTTATTTCTGTCCTTTACTGTTACCAGCACTGCTACGATAAAAGTCTGTGCGTGTCCCCTTTACAACCCACGTGCTTCTCTAGTGTAGATGCTGAGAAAGTGAGATTGCTGGGTAATAGGGTACTTTAATTTTAAATTTTAATACAGACACACTATAGGGTCAGTTCGTAGGTTAGGGTTAAATAGACCAGGGGATGCGTGCGTCACGCTCAGACATGCAGCGGTTCCTCTGAGAGGACGCAGCTTTGCGCGTGCAGGGTGTGTGCCCCCCCGGTTGCCGTGGCGCCGGCTGAGCTGGAGGCTGCTGCCGGGGAGGCTCTGCGCCTGCCCCCCCACTCCCTGCCCCTGTCAGGGCACTTGGGCCTCTGTCGATGGTGGTTTGAGGAAGGACAAGCAGCAGATTGTGGACGGTAAATTCTAAGCCAGTTCATTCTCTGACTGCAGACTTGAAACACGTCTGTGATTCTTCTTTGCACTTTCTCTAGAATCTAAAGCCAAGGGCTTGAAATGCATTTGGAAGCATTTTAGTTTTCTTAAAAAAAAATCTGGAACACTGCAGTGTTACTTTTGTTGTTTTCTTTTCCTGATTAAAGAGGACTGCCTCTCTCTATTCCTACTTACTGCCGTTGTCTCCAGGTCTCTGCAGAGTGCCTGGGAAACATGGGAATTAATCGTATGGGGCCAGACGTCTGTGTTTGGGAGCCAGTGTGACGGGGGAGGCTGGCTGTGTCCGTCTGTCCGTCAGCTCTGAGGGTGGGCACGCCTGGTGTCGTGGGGCATCCAGCTGGGGAGTAGAGACCCTGGACCCTTGGCCGTGCTTGTGCCGTCAGGGCCCTTGCACAGGCATCACCGAGGGCCCCGGGAGCCGCGCGCTCCTCCGCGCGGCCGCTTTGCCTTCTCTGGCAGGCAGAGGCGTCGCAGGCGTGGTCCTTGGCAGGTGTCAGCGGAGCCCCCGGCTCTGCCGTCTCAGGATGTGGAGCCCCGGTGCGGCCCCAGCTCGTCCCTGTGCCCAGGGGAGGCCCCCAGCCCGCCGGCCTTCGTCGTCCTCTTGGCACGACTCTGGGTTGGCTCTTCTCCGCTTGACAGTCATCTTCCTTGATGGGCAGCAACCAGCGGCCCAGTGTGGACGGTTTTCTGATTTGCTGGGGTAGGGGTGGGCAGTGCGTTTCTTTTTGCCTTTGTTTCTGTTACAGTGATGCTGGGCAGACTTTATTTTGGCCTTTGCGAGGTGGAGGTGCCTGACTGGCTACGACCCGTCCGTTTCGTGCTCATGCTTGTTACGCTGCTTCTGCTGACGCAAAATGCACTGGCGGTTTCCCCGTTGCTCAGACTCTTTCCTGTAATCTTGAGAAGAGTTCCCGTAAGTTAGACTCGTCACTACCCAGGGTTCTGTGTCACTTTTTTGTTAAGCTACCGTTTACTGTGCTCTCTGTGCCACGGCCCGGTGCTTAGTGCTGCTGTGTGTTTTCTCGGTATTTCCTAGGCTCCTCTTTCAGACCAGGGGAATCAGAATCTCTGAGAGGAGGAACTTGGTGACTCTTAAAAACCAGCACACTTTTGAAAAACTTGCATTGCCTTTTTAAAGTCACAAGTTATCCTCTAGCATAGAAGATAATGTTTTTCTCGTTTTACAAATGAGGAAACTGAGGCACAAAGAGGAGAGCTGATTTGGATCCCGTGTTTTACACTTTGCCATCCAGAGAAACGCTCATTTCCCCTTTATTGCCAGAACCACCCTGTTGCCAGTCAGCCAGAGGGGCGCTGGTGAGAAGCGCCAGGACCCCGCTGGCTCTATAGAGGGTGTTTACTGGGGTAGAAGCTCCCAGTTACCAGTTCAGGATGCCACAGAGGCACTTCCTCACCCCAAGTCTGTGGCCCCGTGCTGAAGCAAGAAGGCGGGCGACGTCTGCGGGGTCCAGCCCTCCTCTCCCTCTCACGGCTCTGGGGTCCCAGCTCCTGCCGGTCTCGGCTGTGGGCTGGCATCGGCTCAGCTCTTTGCGGCCCAGCTGCTCTGGCCGCTCCTGAGGGCAGCTGCCGAGCGCCAGGCTCGTCTCTCCTCAGTGCGCCTGCTTCTGTGTGCATTTGCGTCTGTGTGAGTCTGTTACCGCCCGGGGGCCTGGGACTGCACTGAGTCACACACCAGGGGCCTGTTGAGTCCAAGCCCTGGTCTTAGCAGGATTTAACCGGGCGCCTCTGCTGCATCTAATAGAATCAAACCACACCCGGAGGAACAGACCAGTTTCAAAAATAATCAGAGATCGTTTTTGGAATTCATAAATAATATCAAACTGCCACACCCCCCTACCACAATAGCTTCTTGGTGACTCAAGTTTTTAATGATGAGGAAATTTACGGAGTCATGTAGCCAAATTTCATATTCCATGCATAATTTTCCTGACTATAACATAGTAGAAAGAGCGTGGATTTTGTAGTCAGGTACATTTGAACTCAAACCTTAGTTCTGTCACTAGCTTTCGGCCTTGGGGAAAATTACCTGGCCTCCCTGAATCTTGGTTTCCTCATCTGTAAAATGATGGTACTTGAGGAATTATTTTGGGCAATTAAGTGACATACAGTGCTGATGTGCTGAGCAAGTGACTGGACGTGCTTTTTATTTTTTTTTATATGAGATACTGGGATCGGGGTCTGAACCCTCGACCTCATGTGCAGGAAGCCGGCACTGAACCACTGAGCCACGTCGGCTCTCCATTTTTGATAAATGATAGCTCTTAGATCATTCCTGCAGGAATATCAGTTCTGTTTTTTAAAAAATTTATTCCACGCCCCCCATCCCCATTATTTGCGCACGCTCTCTGCTCTCTGTTCATTGTGTGCTTGTCTTCTTTTTAGGAGGCACTGGGAACCAAACCCAGAACCTGCCATGTGGGAAGGAGGCACCTGATTGCTTGAGCCACCTCCCCTCCCTGCTTGTTGTGTCTTTCATTGTGTTTTCCTCCTTGTGTCTCTTCGTTGCATCATCTTGCATCAGCTCACTGCACCAGCCTGTCATGTCAGCTCGCTGTCTTGCTCGTCTTCTTTAGGAGGCACTGGAAACCGAACCCAGGACCTCCCGTGTGGTAGGCGGGCGTCCAACTGCTTGAGCCACTTCCGCTTCCCAGGAACATAAGTTTTTGAAATGAAGCAGGTTATGTAGAAGATTTTCTTTTATTTTCTTGCCAGTTTACTCTGAAACAGTTCCAATAAAGTAGTCTACGTGATTGTATTCCTTGTGGGCATCATACTCCCTTTTCCTGAAAGTGTTTTAGTGTTCTCTTGGCCCCAAGCTGCATCCAGTGCACCAGCCTGATACGGGGTGAGACTCTTCTCTGGTGTCAGCAGGAGCTCTCCCTTGCTGTGTGTTTGGCCTACCTAGTGACAATTTCACCCTCCACTTCTCTCAAAACTCGCAAGCTCGGGCCATCTGGTCTCTGTGATTTATGCACATTTATTTTGTCACTTTGGCTTAGAACATCCTTTTTTTGTGAGCAGTATTATTTCACTAATGCTTCCACCCTGTCCATTGCAGGAAAAACATCCCAGAGTGGACACCCCGATATCCTGGGCTAGGGCTGGGGTGAGCACTCGTCCCTTTTTATTTCCTCATGATGACTCCTTAAATGCTTTCATCAGGAAAGGCAGTTCTTCCTTAGGGTTTGTGCCTTGGGCAAGTCGCCCTCCAAATTTTGCCCGAATGTCAGCTGTGTATGTCAGTTATCTTCCTTTATATGGTGTCTTCACTCTCACTCGGGTTGGTTTTCTGTTTTGGGTGGGAAGCACGCCCGATTCCCTCAGTCTCCGGGTGGCAGGCTTTTAGAGACGTTTTGTTCCGTTGTGCACTGTCCCTGGGTTCTGTTGAGTTGAGGCCCGAGAGGCTCCTGTGCTGTGGGCTGGACGGGGATGGCGGCAGCCCAGAGGCCAGAGCTTCCGCTCCGGGCAGAGGTTTGGGCAGGCGGGAGGTAGTTCAGAGAGCTGAGACCCGCCTCGGGGAAGGGGGCCCAGACCGAGGGCGGCTTCCGGGAGGGAGCAGGAGTGGACCTGTGTGCGGGCCTGGGGCTCCAGGGCTGGCGTGTGGAGCTGTCAGCACTGAACCCCGGGGCCAGCCGAGCAGAACCGGTTGCATTTGCTGTGATTTCCCTTCGTTAGGGGCTCACCCATAGCTTGCTAAGTTTCTTCGGCGCTGGCAGCCGGGTTCCTGGTTCTGGTTGAACGCCCTTCTGCAGCCCCAGTGCCCAGGTGCCCGCCTAGGCGGCCCGCGGCTGTTTGTAGCTGTCTAGGCCATCTGACACAGGAGCGGGGGAAGGACGTGCGCCTGGGCGCTCCGTGCTCCTGCCCGCCTGTGCACGGGGAACCGAGACTGCGCCAGGGGGCCGGCCCCGGGCCACGGCGCGGCCTTCTGGGCATCGCGGTGTCCCTGGAGTGTGGTCCCCAGTGCTTCCCCGCCGACACCCCATTCCCCTTGCGTCAGGTGCTCCCGACGGGGGCCCCGCGCCGCCCGGGGGAGGTGGCAGGGCCTCTGGAGCCGCGCTGCCCATCCTGACTCAGAATGCGGTGGCCTGGGGAGCCGGGGTAACGGGGAAGCTTGTGTTCAAGTTGCCTGCGATAGGCGCTCTCTTCCCGCCGGCCAGTCGGCCATCCCGGCCATCCCGGTCCTCCCAGCAAGTGCTCGTCTCCCGCCGTTACTTCGGAATGTCTACCCCCCCCCCACAGCAGCTCACATTTTTCTTGCCACTTAAACTTTCAGAGTCAGAGTTTATTTTCCATGGACGAGCATTCGGGACGGGTGGCTCCCGGACGAGACTTGGATTCCGGAAGGGTGCTCCGGTGCCGGCTTGACCACCCCCGCGTGTTTACCATCTTCCCTGGCTGTGTTTCCGAAGCTGACCGTCCGTGTGTGTCGCTCCTGATCTTTAGTTTTGGGTCTCACGCTGCCGGCCTGCCCCAGGCCAGGGGAGACCCTCTTGGCAGAGCTGCCGCCTGCTCGCTGCGTCACCCCTGCCAGGGCGGCCGCCAGGTAGCACCGCCTGTTACCTGGCGTCGTCGTTTAGGTGAATGTTGAACTGCAGACCAGTTTTCTTCTCAAGCCATTTCATTGCCTGGAGTAATTCCTGTTTCTTTGCCATTATGATTATTCCTTTAAGTGAATGTTGAGTTCCAAGTAGTTTTTCTGTTTGCCCATTTAAGTCTAAAAAAGAGGGGGAGGGAGAGGGAAGGAGAGCGAGAGTCTGTGCTGCGTGGCCGTCTTCGAGGAGTGGGCGCGCAAGGAGGCCTGCCACGGGTGCCGGCTGCCGCCACGCTGCCCCTCTGGCTTGTGTGCCCCTGAGGGCCTGAGCCAGCTGACTCTTGATTGTCAGGCTTCAGTGAAGGGCTCATGCCTGTTTTATGTTTTTGGGGTGTTTTTTGGAGGCAGCATAAAGCCTTCAGGGCTGTGAACTAGGGGCCCTCCTGCTGCGGGATCCCCACTCAGAGAAGGGGGAGCTGGGCCAGGGAGGAGACAGCAAGGTGGCCCTCCTTCCGAGCTTTCTTGCTAGCTTTCTGATTTGGGGCAAGTAAGTGAACTTCTTGAGGGACCTATTTTTTCAGCTGTGAAATGAGGATGTTATTATCCCTCTACCTTTTCTTGAGTTGCTGGGAGATCAGGAAAATAACAAGCCCCAAATATGTGTGTTAAAACGAGTGTGACGTGTTCACTGGGGTTTTCTTTACGTGCAGGTCTCTGGTAATCATAGCCTGAGGACCGCCCCAGAACTGAGGGTTCTCTGTCCTGATCTCAGGGATGCCAGGACCCCCTCTGCCCGCCCCCAGCTCTCACGCAGTTTCAGTGGAGTTTAATCGGGTTTAATCACACGCACACTCACACATACCCGTGCACACACGTGTGCCCGCCTAGCACCCCCCTCACGTGCAGAAACAGCACTGAGCGTCTCCGCCGCACGTAGCACGTTTGTCAGCGTCTCACACCTGCTGCTTTATACTCTCCACCAGTTATTTTCAGAACTGAGTTTTCTGCTTGTCTAGAACTGACTTTGAAAACTATTTAATACTCTGCCCTTGGTTTTGACCCCTCTTACCTCTTAGACAAGCAGCGAACAGTATTTCTTATAATACATCGCCTTTTTTTTTTTTTTTTTAAGATTTATTTATTTATTACCCCCCACCCCGGTTTGGTGCTGGCTCTCTGCTCTCCGTGTGTTCTTCTGTGTCTGCTTGTCTTCTTTTTAGGCGGCACTGGGAACCGATCCTGGGACCTTCTGGAGTGGAGAGAGGCGCTCAATCTCTTGTGCCACCTCAGCTCCCTGGTCTCCTCTGTCTCTTATTGTCTCTCCTCTGTGTCTCTTTGTTGCGTCATCTTGCTGTGCCAGCACTCTGCGTGGGCCAGCGCTCTGCTCAGGCCAGCACTCCTGCACAGGCCAGCTTGCCTTCACCAGGAGGCTCCAGGAATCGAACCCTGGACCTCCTATAAGGTAGTCAGGAGCCCAGTTGCTTGAGCCACATCTGCTTCCCAACACATTGCTCTTGAATGTGGGGCTCTCGTTAGCCCTGAGAGTATCATCTCTTTAAAGTCGTAAATCTGGATGGGATAAGCAAGATAAGATCTCTGCCCTTGGCAGGCATTGGTGCTAGTGGGAATAGTTACGGATTCTTGAGCCCTAACTCTGTGCCAAGTGTGGGGCGATGGATTATCTTGTTTATTGCAGAGTGGTATGTGCACACGGCAGGAGTGTGAGCAAAGGCCCTGGGTTTTTAAAGCAAATGGGAAGTAGGTATGAAGGGGGCGTGTACTAGCTCCTGGGCAGAGCTGTGAAAATGCTTTCCTTCCCTGCCGGCAGTGCAGACAGAACAGTCTCTTTTACCTGATTGAAAAATATTTGTTTATCAGGATCATTTATTATTTGCTGGAGAGAATTCACTGTATCAGATCAGATGACCTATTTATGGCGCATCTGCTGGAATATGCTATTTGGGACCTTTATTTTTCCTTTCCGTTATTCTGTTACATGTCGGGCAGGAGCGGGAAGGCTGGGTGCTTACACACAGGGGACGCTGTAGAGAGGATGCCAGCTCTGATTGAGAGCCGAGTAACCTCGAGGGCCCTGTCAATCCTCGTAGTCTATGATTTTAATAATACTCGTTCTCTAAACTATTATACATTGATGAATGGTAATTCCATGTTTAAAAAAACCTTAAAAAGACAATAAACAGAATGCCGTGAGAATCCAAATGGTCACACTCTGATCAGCTGATTTTTAAAATATTGGTATTGAATTGATCACTGATATGCTGAGTGCTATATAGCTTTTATTATTAAATCCTACAACTCTCCCCTCCTGCTTTTTTTTTTTTTAAAGGTCATTTATTTATTTATTTATTTATCCCCCACTTGCTGCGCATTCTTCTGTGTCTGCTTGTCTGCCTTTGTTGTGCCGTCTTGCTGTGCCAGCTCAGGGCCGTGAGCTCTCCACGCGGCTGACGGGCTCACCTTCACCAGGGGGCCCCGGGAACCGAACCCGAGGCCTCCCATTTGGTAAACGGGAACCCAACCGCCTGAGCCACAGCCGCTTCCCTCTTTTTTTTTTTTTAATGGAATAGCAGTGCCTGGCAAATAAACACAGCTTCAGTGATCTAGAGGTTTTAACTCAGGCTCTCTGTCTAAAGCTGGGCTGGGCAGAGGGACCTCTGGAAGGAAGAGGTCAGTGTGTGTTCCCTGAAGCGAGCATTGTTTGTCCTTTCCCTGGAAGAAGGCATCCCGGGAAAAACAAGGCTTGAGAACCACCAGGCAGTGCTGGGTAGTGGGATGGGCTGCGCCAGCTTCCTCTGAGGTTTGCGTGGTGACCTGCAAACTGGGAAGACACAGGCCTTTGCGTGTAACTTTACACATGCAGACGCACAGGCCTTCCCTGGCTAGGGACTGCTGAAGATGCGCTGCCTGGAAAGCCTATTCTCCATCGACCTCTGCTGTAAAGTAAGGGAGGTGGTTTGCTGCAAACACCTTGTCTTATGGGAAAGCTTAAAACATCCCACTGAAAAAACCTTTAATTAAAGCTTTATAAGATTTAAAAGAAAAAATTGCCAACTTTCTGGTTAAAACACTTAAGAATAATATGCAGAATATTGACCAAAGAACTAAAATCTTTAACTGATGTTCTGTGCAGTGATACCCAGTGGTGATCACAAAATGGAAACTTCCGTAAATTGGTCCGTGAGCTGTTCAGCAGGAGGGTAGCAGCCATGCTTTGGCCGTCTGACTTCAGTCTCCGTAACTGAAGAACAGACAACAAGAGCTGGCTGTTTGTGTGACTGGTCACTTTGACCCGCGGCCGGTGTTGTGGAAGTGCCACGAGGCGATGCCCGTGGCTTGCTGCAGCCTCTGGTTGGCAGGAGAGAAGAGCCAGCGCGTGTGAGCGCGTGCACACGCCTGCGTGTGCCGAGACATGCGGTTGTCTGGCAACAGTCTCATGTCAGATAGCGGTTTGCAACTCTGAACCAGAGAGAGGGTTTGGTTTACTGTTCCGCCCGTTCCAGTCGCTTAACTGTCCTCATTAAGGGCCCTTAGCACATCAGAATAATGTTTGCTGAGCCCAGATAAACCCCTTTGGACATTGACCAAAATACGTATTCTGGGGCAGCAGCCCCCTCCTGTTGGCGACAGCAGTAGAGCAGAGAAGCCCGGGAGAGCTCAGGATCCCCTTAAAACTCTCCATCGGCCAGGAACTGCCCTTTCGCATGAATTTATTTATCAAACGAGAAAGTCCGTACTTTGAGAGTGTAAAATTGCAAGTGGCATTTGGCTCTGTGTTGAAATACTATTCTTGTGACTCTGAAATAAATGTTTCTTGATTTCTCTTTGCTGCTTCAGAATCATGTGGCAAAGTAGGGTATGGCTGGTTTATATGGATCATTGATAGCTCCCCAAAGAGTGAATGGGAGCGGAGATCAGTGAGGAGAGGCTGGAGGAGGCTGCAGGTAAAATGGTAGACGCAACGAGGAAGGCAGGTGTGAAGTGACGGCAGATCCAGCTTCATGGCGCCCCTGTGGGTGCTCGAAGTCACGCCTGCATCCCTCAAGTTCCTTTTTTTGGGGCTGTGTTATCTCTAGAGCCAAAGACATCTACTCTTCAGGAAGCAGAAGAATTGTGCTTGTCTTGGTGTCATGAGTTGCTGATTAACACGGCAGAGGCGCTGAGTATGGCCTCGTGCCCAGCCCAGATGCAGTCTTAATTCAGACTTCTTGTTCCCATTCTATTAATCATCGGTGTAAACTTGGCTGAAATTTCCCTTAACTTCTTGGATCGAGTCCATGACCTCTTTGTGCCTTCTCAGAAGGTGATATGTGTGTAAAGGTCACTCCAAACAGCTAAATGATTAACAGAGACTCGGGCTTTTGAATAAGGTCAGACTAAGGCATCGACCTTTATTTTGTAGGTAGGAGGCTAAGATGCCAGGGAAGAAGCAATTTTCAAGGAAAGAAAGTGCACGTGGAAACGGAGGACTAGACCTGCAGGGTCAGGACCTGGTTTTCTGTGAAGGGTCATTGACATGGGGGGAAAATACCCTGCAGGTAAAAAGCAACTTTAGCTGAGTGTTTTCTTTTGAGAGCCCCCCCCCCCACTAGAATATCTAGGAACGTGACCTTCTCACAAGAAGGACAGGCTTTGGGGTCCAGGAGTTGACCCCGAGCCCTCCTACTTGAGTGGACTCACAGCCCAATGTCTCAGTGGCGTTTCCGCTTCAGAAAGATACAGTATGTTTATCTCAGGTTGTTCTGAGGATTAAATTAGAAATAATTGGTGAAAGCCAGTGTCTACTAGACATGTAATATGGGCAGTTTCCCTTCCTTCTCTCTCTTCTGCTTTTAAAATTTAAGAATTGAGGGCACTATAAATAAAGCAAATAATGTATTTCAGTGTGGCATTTGGGCCAGTTCAAGTAGATAGGCTCGCGAACAAACAGCAAAGCACATAGCAGCAAGCGAGAATGGGCAGGATCACCAACTTTATGCACATCCAGTGGACTTTGGAAGGTGCAGGCTCAAAAACAAAATAAAAAGTCAAAATAGAAAGTCTTAAAAAGAACAGCTTACCAAAACATCAGAGTGTGTTAGCCAGACATTTCAAGCTGTCTAAGATCGGAAGCCGAGGAATTTCGTAAGTACTACCTTTTTGCCATTTTCAGTGGCAGAAACCCCAGGCTTCCTACTGGAAATGGGGTGGTCTCCCTGTTTTTGTCAGGAAAAGGGTTTTTTCCTCTGGATTGTTACCGCCACCTTGTGTGTATACTTGGCATTGCGGCTTCGCCTCTTGGCCCTTCCGCGTTCAGTGGGACTCGGACTGAGTTTTTAAAGCCGGCTCAGCCTGGACGTGCATCTTTTTTGTAGTGGTAAAAAATGTGCTCCTTACACCTTTCCTCCTTTCATTGTTGCAGTAACGCTTTCTGTCGGCGTTATGGGGTGTAAAACCTCCAGATCCCTGGGCCTGAGCTCTGGGTGGATGCTGCGGCTCCGACCTTGCCTCGCCTTTGCTTTCTGGGGAATTCGTGGAAGTAGCATGCTGTCTGAGGCTCGGAATAAAATGCCTATTAAACAAGCCAAACCCTTTTTCTTGGCTATTTTCTAAAATTATGTTTTTGCCATTTACTTTTTGCTGTTGTGGAGATGGTCTCTAGCATAGTTTTCTGGAATGGCTGGGAAAGAGGCTGGGATTTAGGAGATGTGGGGATGGTGTGGGTTGAACAAGGTTGAAAGATAAAGAAGGTTTGCAGGACTGTCCAGAGCAAGTCTGAGCCAGGAGCGATGGCGACGATTTTCCCCGCGGTGTCAGCGGAGAAGGGTGGTCGGGGCAGACTCTCGAAATGCCGAGCTTGAGCTTGGTAGACCGGCGGGAATCAGCCGGGAGCCAGCCCGGGAGGGGAGCAGTCGGCACCACGGACATCGTGGAACCTGCCACGATACCTTCTCTCTTGTCCCTGCCGCGGTGTCTGGGCTGTGCTTTGCGTGTGTCAGGTCCGGGCCCGCAGCGGCGCTTGGGGTGCTGGGGGCCCCTGGAACGAGGGCTCGTGAGGCACCATCCCCGTCCGGTCCCCCCCTCCTGCCAGCAGGTCCCGGGCCTGGGGCCGGAGCAGGCAGCTGGGTCGCCTGGGACGGGTCCCCCCCCCGTGAGCCGAGCAGAACGAAGCCCTGGGGCTTGTGGGGTGCAGGGGCTGCCGGGTTCTGGCCCCCTCAGGTGGGCGGGCAGCCCTGAGAACGGGCTGGGCCAGGAGGGGCGACCAGGGCGGAGGGGCAGCTGGGCCCTCTGGAGGTGATGCCAGCTCCTGACAGATGGTGGAGGCGAAGCTCGGCGGAGGCCGTAGGTCAGAGGTCACAGGCAGACGGTGTTTGGGGGGAGGCGGGTGCTTGGTGTGGTGGTGGGAACGCAGGCTTTGGGTCCTGGGGTCTCGGCCTCGACTGTGCCCCTTACCAGCTTTGACCTTGGACTCTCTGAGCCTTAGTTTCCAAGACCAGAGCAAGGACAGATGCTGACGGCACCTGCTGAGTGAGAGACGCCGTTAAGTCCCTCGAGCGGCTGCCCTCGAGTGCCAGCTATAGATGTGGGTACACGCCCAGAAATAGGGGGATCGGAGGTGAGCACCTGAAGTCAGTCCCCAAGGGGAAAGAGAAACACTGCTTGCCTTGGGAAAGTCTCATCCTTTTATTTTTATTTTGTTGTTTTTTCAGGAGGTGCCGGGCATTGAACCCAGGACCTCGTATGGGAAGCAGGCGCTCAGCCCCTGAGCCACGTCTGCCCCCTCGGGTGCGGTCTTTTTAAGTGGGTGAAAGGTCTAGCCCAGGCCTGTGCCCAAACTGCGCATTGCCACTGAGGCCAGAACCAGACTGGACTTGATCACAAGTTTGTGTCACACTTTCCAGTCTGCTAGGGCCACCTGCAGGAGCTGCTCCTTCGAGCATTCTGACGTGCAGGTGAGGAAATGGCCCCTGAGCGGCTAAGGGAGCTCCCCGCCGGGTGGGGCCGACCGCTCTGACGGCAGGTGGAGGGAGATGTGGGGCGCAGGAGGAGCTTCCTGCGGCCAGGAAGCCGGAGCCGCTGGCGTCAGGCAGGGGAGCCGAGGACAAGGCTCCCGCTTGCGCTTCACTAGCTCTTGCCCTCGGAGCGGCTGTGTAGATGGGGGGACACTGAGCCCCCGGGGCGCTGCTGCAGCTCCCCGGGCCCAGCACGGCGAGCGACGAGGTGGGGACGGGCCATCCCGCCGGGCCCGGAGCCCAGGCCTCGGCCAGCGCGGGGCAGCTCCTGGGCCGTCGGCTCCGTTTCCGCAAGCGCCAGGCCGGGAGGGCGGCGGGGCCCGTCTCCGCGGCCCGGTGAGGATCCCGCGTGGCCAGAGAGTGCGGTCGCGCCTGGGCCTCGAGTGCCGTGTCCAGGCGCCGAGTGAGCGCCGAGGCCGGCTCGGAGGATGCCCGCGGCGGGCAGGACGTCTAAGCAGCTGAACACTGTGCACCCGTGAGGCGCCAAACACGGGCTGGTTAAAGCAGCGGTGATGAGCCAGTGAAGACCACCCCGTGCGGCTTCTGAGAGTTTTTATAGAAGAGTATTTAATGACGTGCTAACAGTCACACAGTATATTAAGTGAAAACTCAGTTTGCCAAATAATGACCCATTTTTGTAAAATAAAAGTCTGTAAATACGTGTATAGAAAAATGGATGGAGTGCTACGTAGCAAAAGATTAATAGTGGATATCTCTGGGAAGCAGATTTATGAGTGATTCTTAACGAAATTTATTGAAATATGTCACTCATTTGTAAACATACATAAACAATAAGTAGATAGTAATAGTTGTGAACTTACAAAACAAACACACATGACACCACACAGGGCTCTCGTACCTCACCCCACCACCAATACCTTGCATTGTTGTTAAACATTTTTATCTAATGATTAAAGAGCATCCTCAAAATATTGCTGTTAATCAAAGTTTCTTACGTTTGGTGTATTTTTCTCCCAACCCGCCCTATTATTTTTATACCGTTTATACGTGAACATACATAAACACTGAGTTTCCAGTAGGAGTTGTGGACTTACACGGTGAGCATGCATGCCATCTTACAGGGGCCCAAACGTCACCCACCACCACCATTTTGCATTGTTGTGAGACATTTGTTAGAAATTATGAAAGAATATCATCAGAATCTTACTACTAACTATAGTGCATGTCTTACATTTGGTGTATTTCCCCCCCCAACCTAGCCTATTATTTATTTTTAAATATATTTTTATGATGGAAGTTGCAAACTTACAATCATGCACGTGTGTAGGATTCCCATACAACACCCCCCTATGAACACACCGTACCGTGCTGGGACATTTGTCACAGGTTATGAGATAGTATCGTCAGACTGTCTCCACCAAGCATGGTCCACAGCATGCACCTGGCACACTTTTTCCATACTCGCCCGTTATCAGCACAGTACATCTTTGGCATCGATGCATGAGTATTACATAATTATTGTTAACCACAGTCCGTAGGTCTCTCCAGTTGTGTTTTCCCATGCTTCTCCACATTCCCACCTCCCTGCAATACTGATGTGCATCTGCTCTAGCTCACAGGGGACAGTCTTGCGTCTGTACCATCAACCACTATTCTCATCCACCTCTGGTTTCCTGTGCTATTCAGTCCCTAGATTATTCTCCAGCTTTCTGTCAATTGGCATTTACATCCCTAGACGACTCTTTCCAACCACATTCCCATTTATAGACCAGCTGTTACTCACTCTAATGTGTTACCATCAACTCTGTACATTTCCACCCTTTTACAGTAAAGCTAATTAAAACTTCTACATGCATTAAGCATCAGTAGTCCTTCTCAGTCCTTCTCTTACCTCCTTTAAGAATCCACCACCTACCACCAGGTTTTGAGGATATTTTCCTACATTTTTTTCTAGAAGCTTTATGGTTCTTGCTTTTTTATTTATATATCTTAAATATTTATATATTTTATCCATTTTGAGTTAATTTTTGTTTAAGGTGTGAGATAGGGTCCTCTTTCCTTCTTTTGGCTGTGGACATCCGGTTCTCTAGGCACCATTTGCTGACTGGACTGTTCTGCCCGAGCTGGGTGGGTTTGAGAGGCTTGTCAAAAATCACTTGGCCATAGATGCGAGGGTCTGTTTCTGAACCATCAGTTTGGTTCCATTGGTCTATGTGTCTGTCTTTATGCCAGTACCATACTGTTTTTACCACTGTAGCTAGGTAATATGATTTAAAGTCTGGAAGTGAGAGTCCTCCAACTTCAGTTTTCCTTTTTAAGATGTTTCTGGCTATTCGGGACCTCTTACCCTTTCAAATATATCTGATAATTGTATTTTCCACTTATTTGAAAAATGCTGGTGGAATTTTTATCGGGAATGTACTGAATCTGTATATCAATTTGGGTAGAATTGACATCTTAGTGATATTTAGTCTTCTAGTCTGTGAGCATGAAATGCTCTTCCAATTATTTAGGATTTTTTTTTGGTTTCTTTTAACAATGCATTGTAGTTTTCTGAATACAAGTGCTTTACATTGTTGGTTAAGTTTATTCCTAAATATTTGATTCTTTTAGTTGATAATGTAAATGGATTTTCCCCCCTGACTTCCTCCTCAGATTACGCATTACTAGTGTCTTTTCAAGTCTGTTCATCTAAGTATAGCTGCTCTGGCTTTTCTTTTTTTTTTTTTTGGTTATTGCATGTGTGGAATATCTTTTTCCAGCCTTTCACTTTCAGTCTATTGGTGTCTTTGGGTCTGAGGTGAGTCTCTTGCAGACAGTATATAGTTGGCTTATATTTTCTTATCCATTCCTCCAGTCTTTGTCTTTTGATTGGGGAATTTAATCTTTTAACATTCAGTGTTATTACTGTAAAGGCAGTTCTTATTTCACCCATTTTGACCTTTCGGTTTTATTTGTCATGTTTTATTTTCACCACTCTTTTGAGACTTTTAGTTACTTTTACTGATATAATCTTCATTTCCAGACTTACAGGCCTCTCTCTCCTGTCTTTTTTTTTCAGACTGTAGCACACCCTTTAGGATTTCCTGTAAGGCCGGTCTCTTGGTTACAAACTCTCTGTTTCTGTTTATCTGTGAATATTCTAAACTCGCCCTCATTTTTGAAAGATAGTTTTGCCGAATATAAGATTCTTGGCTGGCAGTTTTTCTCTTGCGGTATCTTAAATGTATCATACCACTGTCTTCTTGCCTCCATGGCTTCTGATGAGAAATTGGCACTTAGTCTTACTGGGTTGTCCTTATATGTTATGCCTTGCTTTTCTCTTGCAGCTCTCAGAATTCTCTCTTTGTCTTTGGCATCTGACATCTTGATTAGTACGTGTCTTGGAGTTGTCTATTAGGATTTATTTGCTGGCCTAGACCGTAGTTGCCCAGAGAGACTGATGAAGCTTCACGCCCCTTCCTCCCCTGCCTGGGGCACGGATGGAGCTGCAGGTGTGGGCAGCAGTCTATGCCATGCGGGTCTAAAATGACTGCAGTTGCCCCAGTAGACTTCGGCTATTCAGTCTGTGCCAGCTGAAGGTACCTGCAGTTACCTGGAGAGGCTGTGCCGGGCCCGCCAGCTTCCTCCCTGCTAAGGGGGTGCTGAAGCCTAGGCCAGGGCTGCAGGCTGATCTAGGTGAAAGAAACTGGTCCCCACCAGCACCGTGATTTTCAGTCAGCCCGGCTTCCTCTCGTGTCAGGTGTGGAGTTAAGATCGCGGCCACCGGCCTCTTTCTGACTTGGACGGGTTCACAGTTTAGCTGCTCTTAGGGTTATACTTTAGCCCGCCGCGTCCACTAATCAGTAGCCGAGGTCGGTGGACAGCCGTCTCTTCCTCCCCCGTTTTGGGAAGTGGAGCTTCCAATTCCAGCGGCGGAGCAGCTCCCGAGGCGGCTTGTGCCTCCAGTGGAGGGTGGGCACCGGCCTCCGGGCCCTGGAGGGCTCCACGCGGAATCTCCTCGCAGATGGGCGTCTCCTCCTTCCAGTCCTTCAAGGTTGCTGCAGGATGCTCTCCTGGTCTCCTGGGGCCCCCAGCAGGTGCTTTCGGGAGCTCTGGGTGACTCTAACTGCCCCGGGGCAGAAGCTGACTCCAGGAGCGCCTCACCCTGCCGCCTTCTTGCTGGTTCTGAATTTTTTTCTTACCAATATTTTCTAAATGTCCTACTAGGAGTAGGTGGTACTTTTGTAAAGTGGGAAAAAAAAAACAAAACCCACGACATTTGCTTTGAAAGGCTTCAATCCGTTTACTGGCACTCCCAGCTCCTGCTGCGTTTGGGGCTCCGTGGTCAGTGCGGAGGAAGCCGCGGCGTGGATGAAGGACCTCGTGTCCCTCTGCCTCCCCAGGAAGGGCAGCATGGCCAGCGTGCTGTCGCGGCGCCTCGGCAAGCGGTCGCTCTTGGGCGCCCGGGTGCTGGGACCCGGTGCTTCAGACGGGCCGTCGGGGGCCGCCCAGCCCTTGGAACCTCCAGCGGAGCTGCTGGAGGGCGCCGCGCCGCAGCCCCTCCTCGCGCCTGAGGACGCTTCCTGCCAGGAGCAGCCCCAGGAGGTCCTCAAGGCCCTGGGCCCCTCTGGCCTCCAGCAGGTGGCTTTTCAGCCCGGGCAGAAGGTAGGTGGCCCCAGGAAGGCGGCATCCCTCCCTCGCGGGGGCCGGAGGGCCGGGAGGGGACTCCGGGCACCTTTTAGGCACACCGGCCCTTGGGCAGCCAGGTGTCCCGAGAATGTGGTGTCGCCAGCAGACCCTGGGCCTCTCGAGGGCTCCTTCGTGACAGGATTATCTGGAGGAAAGCTGGCAAGACCTGACGTCTGAAACTCTGGGCTTTAGCTATTCAGAACCTCAGTCTGAAGCCTGGCCACAGGTCCGTTTCTCTAAACCTGGTTAGTTTGCAACCTTGTGAAACCAGGGAAGGAATCTCGGGCTGTCTTGGAATTACCTTGGACGTTGTCAGGCGCTGAGGGTGCTGGAGTGGAGTTCAGCTTGGATTTCCTTGCCCTTGGGGAAGGGCTGGGCCGTGCCTGTGCCCTCACCCTCATTCGGCAGAGGTGCTTGGCCCTCCACTGCCAACTCGAGGGCTCAGAGACCACACCTTCCGTGTCCCCTCCTTGAGGCTTGTGTCCTGCAGGTGGGATGACCTGCCAGCTCCCAGGAGTGCTTTGAGAGAGGTCAGCCTTCCTCTCCAACATCCCCTGTCGTCTTGTCCCAAGGTGGACTTGGAATTCTCTGAAGGGAAAATGCAGGGCATGAGCAGCCCAGGGCAACGGTTGGGAACCAGTCGATGTGCAGGCACTTCAGAGGCAGGGCGAGAGGTCTGGGGGGCGGACACAGGTTCCACGTTCAGGTGACGTCCCCCGAGACGGACGTGCCCACTGTTTCCCGTCTAGAGAGCTCACGGGGACCTGTTCTGGGAAGAACGGGTCTAGCTGGTTTTCTGGGTGCTCAGGTGGGGGGCAGCTCCCGGTGCACCTGGCTCAGCTGAAGATGAACGAGCGAGGGAGCGGCTTGTGGCGGGCAGGCGCTGACTGCCACCTGCCGTTCCCCTCCCGCCCAGGTGTGTGTGTGGCATGCGGGCCACGAGTGCCTGGGGCTGGTGGAGCGGCACAGTTGGGCAGAGGACACGACGACTGTCTGGCTGCTGGACCAGAAGCTGCAGGTCTGCTGCAGGGCGGAGGAGGTGTGGCCCGCCGACCCGTGCAGCCCCGTGCAGCCAGCACCGCCCGCGGAGCAGGGGGCGCAGGCGGCCCCCAGACCCGTCTCCAGGAACATCGACGTCCCAAAGAGGTCCGTGTGGGGAGTTGGGTCGGCCGTGGGCTTCCTGTGAGGGGGCAGCAGTGCGGGAGCCCTGAGTGTCGTCCTCAGGCTGCTAGCAAACCGGGTGCAGAGAAAGGGGGTCTCTAAAAACCCAGAGCGTCTTCTTTCCGGGAACTCTTGCGGTTTTCTTCCCTGAGCTCTGTCGTGGCTGAGGATCCTTTCACCCCTGCATGCTTAAACTACAAGCAGAACTCAGTTTTTCACAGGAAGAGACAGGGGAGGAATTGTTTATATCAGGGTCAGCAAACTTTTTTCTGTGAAGGACCATGTAGGGAATATTTTAGGCTTTACATCCCTCTCGACTGTAAACAGTAGTTTCTGTTGCTCTCTGCCACGGGAGTGTGAAAGCAGCCACAGACGAGTAAGCGGGGCAATAGAATTTCATTTCCAGCCACTGAAATTGGAATTTCATATAACTTTCCTGTGCCTTGTGCCAAGGCAGATTATTCTTTTGATTTTTAAAAACGGTTTAAAAATGTAAAAACCTTTCTTGGCTTGCAGGTGACCTAGAAACAGGCAGCAGGCCAGGCTGGGCCCTCAGCCCTAGGGCTGACCCCGGCTTAGGCACTCAGAGCTGTAACCGATGAAGGAAAGATGCACGTTTTGCTTTAGAATTTTGTGTTGTGACTTTTCCTGAGAATAGAAATGCCAGTTCTGTGTCACATGCTCTGTGTGCACTGACTTCCTAGGCCGTCCTGTGTCGGGGACGCGTGGCGGGAAGCCCAGTCTGTCCTCTCTCCAGCACGGTCACGGCCCCTAGTCTGCTTCTCTGCTCTTGACAGTGCACCCGGTATTCTGAAACCAGACCAGAGCAGCGGTATTTCTGATTGCGTGTTCAGTGGAAGGCTGGCAAATAGTTTGTTTTTCTGTTCTATGGAAAAGAAAATACAAAGATGATACAAAAAAGGGCATTTACCGGTGTGTTTCATTCATAGTCTTGATTTAGCTTCTTCAAACCCAGTCACCTACTTTAGTGGGCTTGGGTTATAAGGAATTAATACAGTCCTTTGAGATAGATGAGCCACCTAGGAATTTATTTCAGACCAACGTTTCATAATACTTTAGCATTAATTTTAGCTCATTTTACTGCCAAATAATGAAACGTCATATGGATTCTTAAAAAATTGCGTATAAACTTTTATAGAACTCTGCTGAATAAAACACTGAGATTTGCACGGGGAGATTTATTTTGTAGTTTGCTTGTCCATTGCCTTATGTAATAGGTTCTTTTGATATTCAGAAGCTATCAGAACGCTTTATCATTTTTCTGGAGTGGGGGGAAGTAATTAGTTAGTGTAACGCTCCCTCTTGAATGTAAGTATAAGATGGGAATAGGAGGGCAATTTAGTGCTTTTGAATTCCAGTGCATATCTTTTATCTCCATGCTTTATTTCATTGTATTGACGCTTCTTTCTTTCCCCCAAATAAAATTCCCCACTTTAAGCTGCAGAGGTAGGAAGAGAATGGAGCCAGCTCAGGGTGTTGGCAGTGGGCTCAGAACTGACTTGCTTATTCTGGGGTTGATTACTAAAGTAAACGTAGCTCAGAATGAGTATTTTTCATGGAGAATTAGAAGAAGCCTTCATACTTTACTAATATTACTTCAGCACACATTGGCTGTTGGGTGTAAGACAATAACCAGAAGCAGCACCTGGGTCTTCGGGGGTCTTGGAGCAGCTGCCTCAGGAAGTAACCTTCCGTTCCCGTCCGTTTGACTCCAGGAGGTCGGATGCAGTGGAGATGGATGAGATGATGGCGGCCATGGTGCTGACTTCCCTGTCCTGCAGCCCTGTCGTGCAGAGCCCCCCTGGCGCGGACGCCGCCTGCTCTGGTGAGGAGGGGCCGAGGGGCTCTGGTCCTCTCGGTAGCTAGTGGTGCAGCCATCAGCCTGGCAGTGGCCACGCTGGCTGAGTGAGCGAGCTAGGGGCTCCATTCTTCTCCTTCAGTTGCCTCGTCTGGGGAGGGGTTTCCTGGAGTGACGACGGTGAGCAGGGGCTGAGCCTCACTGGCCGCCTCAGTGGGAGGACGCCGAGCGAGGCACTTTGGTGGGAACCTGAGCAGGGCCAGTAGAGGGGTATTTAGTTTGCAAAGGTAGAAATATTCTAAATGGTCCCCTAGTGGCCTCAGAAAGTTCATGCCCTGTTCCAAGTGCCTCCTTCAGCCTTGTAAGTTAGTTTGGGCCTGCAGGCCAAGGACCTGAAATCAATGAGCCAAAGTCTAAAATGAATCTAATTGCTTGATAAAAACCAATAGTATTATTTCAAAGCAAGTTTATAAATCAAAACAAAATTTTTCTAGTTAGACCCCAAAGTATATTCCCAGTAATACTGAGGGACAAGTCACTGGGTGTTAGTAGTTTGACAAGACTGATAGTGAACCTGAAGTTTTTCAGAACTTTGCTGTAGGGCTGGCCTAACTTACTCCCAGGGAATGACTTTTTCTTTGGTGTGATCTGACCGAACTACAAGGTAAGAGCTTGTAGGAGAAGATGGGCTTAGCTCCAAGCACATACCAGGAGCAGAGGGCTTTACAAGTGTCCCTCATAAGCAATCTGCCTGCATAGAGAGCAGATTTAAAGGAGTGATTTTGAAAAGTTATTTCCCTCAGACTCTGTAGGCAAGGACCAGAGCAGGTTCTGCAGTGGGGCAGCTTTCAGGCACAGGGTGGCACCCCGGCTCTGTCAGCACTTTGGAGCTACACAGGCAAAATGGGGAGGAAAAGAGTCCATTTCAGGCTCTCGGGGCATTGGACAAGCTAGGAGTTCCGGAGAGGTCGGTCCGCAGGGAGGAGGAGTCCAGGAAAGTGTCATAAAGGGGGAGAAACTGGTTGCGCCCCGTTCCCGGCACGAGAGTGTGCCCGTGTGTGACGGGATGCGCATGCCCTCGTGTGCACAGCTGCCAGCACCCGCCCGTCTGGCTGGCAGTCAGCCGTGGCCCTGATGCCGTGAGTCCCTTTGAAAATGGTCTAGTGAAGACTTTTTCCCATTACAATAGATTTTTTGTTTTATAACCAAAATCAGTAGAGAAATAAGGCTTCTCTGGTAGCTAATTATGCTGAAATAATGTGCAAGGTGAGGATGCACAGCAAGGAAAGGCTTCCTCTGGATGCTCCTTGGCGTGAGTCTCTCCTGCTGGGAGGCAGGGAGCTGTGAGCGTTTCTCAGACGCTCGCGTAGACGCTCAGGGCTCTCCGTCTACAGACGGGCGCCTTATTCTCAACACAAGGCGCTACCTGGTTAGAATGTCGCTGTCACCCTTGCACTAGAAAGACGTGTGGCCTGAGGTAAAGTCACTTATCTTCCGCTTCTAACTTACAGATTAACTTGTGATATTTAAGTTCTTGTGTGTTTCATATTTTCCTTCCTGTCATGCCCATTGCCAGGGCTAGAGCTGCCGCTGGGAGCGGCCTGTGTGGGAACGCTGTGGGTTTGCAGGGCTTGCTGCGGGGCCTCCTCTTCCTCCCCGAGCCCTGGCATCCCTGGGTGTGCCCTCCTGCGCCTCACACCTCTTTCCCTGCCAGGTTTCCTGAGGGCACGTGAAACCCTAAGCCTAACCCTTGACCTTTGGCCTGCTGTGTACACCCAGCTAGCTAGAGTAGCCTCTCGCTTTCCAGGAAGAGGGAAGAGCTCTTCGCCCCTGCCGTCCCCTCCTGAGAGAGTGAAGCCTGTGGGCGTCTCTGGCGGGTGTCTGCGGGGCACAAGCAGGCGGGGTCTGGGGCGGGCTAGGCCCTGTGGGATGCTCCCTCCGGGGGCTGGCGCTTTGGGGCCTGAGGTGCCAGATGCGTGGCCTAGGACAGAAAGCCTGGGTGGGCGTAAAGCAGCCTGAGGACAGCCAGTTTAAACCCGGGAGCGGGAGCGCAGCCTGCCGAGCTCTTAGCTTCTGCAGCCGCGCTGCTGGGGAGGGCGGCCGGCCGGGGCCCTGCCAGGCGGTTCTCCTGGACCCCAGCGGCACTTGTCGGGCTCACGCTGTCAGGGAGCCTCTCCATCCTGCCCGGCTGCAGGGAAGCCTCCGGTGGCGCTCCCCACCCCACCTGCTGTTCTCGCCTGCGCTCCGCCCCCAGCCCCTTCCCAAGCCCTGGAGTGGCACGGCCGGGCAGAGCCCGGCGCCAGGCCCCGGGCGGGCTGTGGGTGCGGAGCCCGCCCTGCCCGGCTCAGGCACGGCCCCTTGTCCTCCGGTCAGCCTCCCGCGCAGCCTGCGACCCGTGGAGGGAGAGCGGTGACGTGTCTGACAGCGGCAGCAGCACCACCAGTGGGCACTGGAGCGGCGGCAGCGGCATTTCCACCCCCTCCCCTCCCCACCCCCAGGCCAGCCCCAAGTATTTGGGGGAAGCCTTTGGCTCCCCCCAAATGGATCATGGATTTGAAACAGATCCGGACCCTTTCCTGCTAGATGAACCAGCTCCACGCAAAAGAAAGGTAGGTGGTGTGGGGGTGTGAGCGCAGCCGGTGGCTGGGCGGCCGGGGGGGCTGCGGGTCCCAGATGTCCCCAGGTCCAGGCCATCCCCCCCGACGGCTCCCTCATCTGTTTGTGCGCTGATTTTGCCTCTTGTTTGCTCGCTGTTTCTTTTGTTGTTGCTGTTCGTTGCTTTTGCTTGATGTCTGCTCGTTGTTCGTCTTCTTTAGGAGGCACTGGGAACTGAACTCACTCGGGAGCTCCCATGTGGGAGGTGGACACTCAGCTGCTTGAGCCACATCCGCTCCCCTCCATGCCGTTTTGATTTTGCGTGTGCGTTGCTTATGATATTTGCAGAAGCTGCTCCTTCTCTTTAATACCAGCCCCCGCCCCCTTTTCTTTTTCACTTCCTTTCTGTTGTCATCCCCACCCGAGCCTTGCCTTCGTCCCTACGCTCTGCGGAAGCCCCAGGCGCTGCACTTTGCTGCTGGTCTGGGCTCTCAGACCCCTGCTTGCCAGTTTCTCTGGTCCCGGGGACCCCCTCTCTAGAGCCTTCTGTTGGCTCTTTTATAAGGCGGAGGGTGGCAACCGGCCACCGCTCCCCTGGGTAAGGATGAGAATGGGTGAGGGAGAAGGCGCTCGGTCACCGGTCTGCCCTTTCCCCCAGAACTCCGTGAAGGTGATGTACAAGTGCCTGTGGCCCAGCTGTGGCAAGGTCCTGCGCTCCATCGTGGGCATCAAGCGGCATGTCAAGGCCCTGCACCTGGGGTAGGTATGGAGCGCCCAGCCCTCTCTGCCCCGGCTACCGGCCGGTGCGCCGTGCTCCACAGCCCAGGATGCATTCCAGGAAAGGGCCTGCTGGGACGAACCCCTGTCCCCACCCTTGCCCAGGGCCCCCCGGCCACTGTGCCCAGTGAAACAGCCTGTTGGGAAGACGTCTTGGCTGGGCGGGACCCCTGGGCTTGCTGCCGATGGGGAGGCGGGCTTGTCTGTCTGCCTGCCTCGCTGGCTTTGGTCCTGGATAGAGGAGGACAGTTGGGTCCAGTCACTGGCCATAACCTGTTGCTGAGATGTGTTGTGGCTGAGCTGCATGCCTGGCTGCGCCTGGGGAGTGCCGTCAGCACTGACCGCTGGAGCTGAGCTGCAGGCTGCCCGCGGTGGGCGGCCAGAGGGTGGGGCGCAGAGAGGAGAGGCCCTCGTGCTCACAGCGGAGAAGCCCCGGTGCCAGAGCGCGTCCACCCTGCCCTGACCAGCCGCTGGCCCCGGGCATCCTCTTCTCGCTGCCCCGGGGTTCCCTCCGTGCCTGGACTGAGGCGGCCTGTGCCCGGTGCTCGCTGCATCTCCCTCCCCACAGGGACACCGTGGGCTCCGATCAGTTCAAGCGGGAGGAGGATTTCTACTACACGGAGGTGCAGATGAAGGAAGACCCTGCTGCTGCCGGCGGCCCCGGCCCTGGGACCCCCGCCGCGGAGCCAGCCCCCACCCCCGGCGTGGCCAGCCCTCCGCTCGCCGTTCTGGCACCCCCTGCTGCCCGAGCCCGGCCCCCAGGCCCGGAGCCTGGCCTGGGGTCTCTCCCATCCTCGGGTGCGCTCAGCAAGTCGGCTCCGGGGTCCTTCTGGCACGTCCAGGCGGACCACGCATACCAGGTACGGGTCAGCTCCTGGGGGCCGCCGACCCCCGCGGGCCGGCCCCTCCGAGGCTGCTGGCCTCTTCCAGGAGAAGGAGGGGGAGCCACTCAGACTCAGCGGGTGGCAGCGTGAGCGGGTCCTGGAGAGCGAGCTCAGTCCCCGAGTGGCCAGGCTGCGGGCCTTGGCCTGGGGCTGGGACAGTGCAGTTGGGTTTCAGAGAAAATCTAGTCCCTAGAATTGACAGCGGATTTTGAGCACCTCAAGTGCTGAGATAGAGTGAGCCATGTCCCCTGCCCCTGTAAGTACCTGGTTTGGCTGGATAGAGAAAAATGAATATATGGCTGTGATTAATTGCTTGTGATCGTTAGAGTTTCCTGTTTATAGCTTGCACCTATGACATTATTTTGAAACTATTAGTCTTATGTTCACTGTTTTTCTTTCCTTTTTGTTGTTTTTGAAACCAGGCTGAGAGTAACTTCAGGCCAAGAACCTTATCTTGATTTTTGTCCTGGTAGCACGGTGAAAAAACGTTTTGGCAAGCACTAGCAATATTCTATTACATAAATGCTTGTTGAAAACCAGTTTCGGCTAAGCTGGTATAACCCTTTATGGTTATCTCAGTGAGGATGATGTTTACTGAGATTACACGCATCAACGCCTCAAAGTTAGGGAGAAAACATTTACATTGTGAGTTCATATTTTACCCATAGAGTATAAAATGACTAAACTTAATCTCTCTATAATCTAGAGAGGATTAGAAAATGCAGACTCAGTTATTGATGTGCTAGCAGGCTGGAGTGCGGATGCTGAGGCTGCACTTACCCCGAGGGAGCCTCCGCCGGGGCTTCCTCCGCCTCCGTCTGCGCCTTCTCTGTGGCTCTGGGACTGAGCTCCCGCCTGCAGGAAGGAGGCCCTAAGCTGACTGAGTGGTCCAGGGGGTGAGGGAGCAGGTGTGTGGGGTTTAGAGGTGACGCTAGTACAGGTAGGAGCGTTCTTCCCTTTCTTTCCTCACTTATTTAAATAGGGTGAATTCCCACAACACAAGACATGATGTACTTGTTTTACATTAGCATTCCCTTAAAGAGAGTCTTTAGATGAAGACTTTTATGTGAATATTTTCTGTCTCTTAATGATTTCTTGTGTATTTGTGAATTTTGTGATTAAATGGAGTACCAAAACAAATCACCACAATTAATGATGTTTTTGATTCATAGTTCTTATTATGTTTACTTTTGATACATTATTAAGTTAATATCAATCTATAAAAATGTACTGACAGAGTATTGATTTCGGCTTTTCGTTTCTATCATATAGCGAAAAAAATGGTAAACATATTTACTAGGGGTGTGAGCGAAGTGTAGGAACAGGAAGGCACCAGCGCTGAGGCCGCTGAGGTGGGGAAAGCTGCCACACAGGGTGACACTGAAGGTGGTTTTCATGAGACATAGTGGGCACTCGGTGAACGTGCAGCTGATTTGTGCCAGTTTCCCTTAAAATACTTTTATGCCTAAAGTTTGGTTCATCAGACTCTGGGCTGATTTGCAAGTTTAGTATTTAAAAAGCAGTGCTTTTCAAGAAGAAAACTTTTGCAAAATGAGCCTGCTGTTCTCCTACTTAGAAAGAGTGGCTGCCTACCTGTCTGAGGTGTGCCTACCTGTCTGAGGTCTGTCCAGCTCTCTGAGGTGTGTCTGGCTGTCTGAGGTGTGTCTGGCTGTCTGAGGTGTGCCTGGCTGTCTGAGTTGTGCCCGGCTGTCTGAGGTGTGTATGGCTGTCTGAGTTGTGCCCGGCTGTCTGAGGTGTGTATGGCTGTCTGAGGTGTGCCCGGCTGTCTGAGGTCTGTCTGGCTGTCTGAGGTGTGTCTACCTGTCTGAGGTGTGTATGGCTGTCTGAGGTGTATCTACCTGTCTGAGGTGTGTCTACCTGTCTGAGGCGTGTCTGGCTGTCTGAGGCGTGCCAGGCTGTCTGAGGTCTGTCTGGCTGTCTGAGGTCTGTCCGGCTGTCTGAGGCGTGTCTGGCTGTCTGAGGCGTGCCTGGCTGTCTGAGGTGTGTCCGGCTGTCTGAGGTGTGTCCGGCTGTCTGAGGTCTGTCTGGCTGTCTGAGGTCTGTCCGGCTGTCTGAGGTCTGTCCGGCTGTCTGAGGTGTGTCTGGCTGTCTGAGGTCTGTCCGGCTGTCTGAGGCGTGTCTACCTGTCTGAGGTCTGTCCGGCTGTCTGAGG
>JAKSZT010053771.1:233397-270150 GCA_026826555.1 Tolypeutes matacus | reverse complement strand
TGAGGCGTGTCTACCTGTCTGAGTTCTGTCCGGCTGTCTGAGGCGTGCTACCTGTCTGAGGCGTGTCTGGCTGTCTGAGGTCTGTCCGGCTGTCTGAGGTGTCTCTTCCTGTCTGTTCAGGTGTGCATAGCTGAGGTGTCTCTACCTGTCTGTCCAGGTGTGCCTGCCATTTCGGGTGGCCCCTCGGGGCGCTGGGTTTGACTTGGTGAGACAACACTGGCGTCTGAGGGCGTGACCTGCGCTTTGCCTGTTTCTGTTCACATATTGCCCGAGGCTGCCGCACATTCCGTCCCCTGGCACCCCCCACCCTCTTGAGAACTGCCTGTGGCATGTTCTGGAAGGTGATGAGGTGTGGCTTTGGCATAGCTCAGGAGGCCTCAGGGAAGCTCCTGAGAGCACTGAGAAGCTCGCTGCCTGGGAGGAAGGAGCCCCTTTGGGGGCCGGAGGCTGATGCAGCTCTTGGGAAGGGCTGCCCCCACGCCCCAGGGAGGCTCTGTGCAGGCAGGCGCGGCTGACGCTCCCTCGTCTCCAGCAGGCTCTGCCGTCCTTCCAGATCCCCGTGTCCCCGCACGTCTACGCCAGCATTAGCTGGGCCGCCGCCCCGCCGCAGGTGAGTGCGCTCCACCTCCCACACTCCTGCCCACAGCCACCTTGCCGAGGGTCTCACTGCCGCCCCCACCCCAACCCCAGCTGGCCACAGCCTGTGGGAAGTGGAAGGGGCGGTGCTGTGGAGATGAGGAGGTTTACTGGCAAGAAAATCACGACCACCTGGGCTGAGGTCAGTGCCGAGCTCAACTCCGTGAGGTTTGTTAAAAATTTTAAGTTGTGGTAACACACACAAGCATGTTTTAATGTCGAGAGGTCGTGAGGAGAAGGGAGGGAGAGAATGTGGAGTAGCCAGAGAGGAGAGGAAGTGGAGTTAGGAAGGAAAGGAGAAGATTGGAGCTCGGAAGGGGCAAGCGGGGTGGACCAGAAAGCTCGATGGCTTCAGGTTGCCCCTCCATGACCTCAGGTAAACTGGAAGCCACACATCATGGGCTCCAGGCTCAAGTGTCTCCTACAGGAATGTATCACCTGTTGTAGAACAGCCCGTGTGCCAGAAGGTTCCTTGAGGCAGGGGAGCCCCTCCCCTTTAATTTCCTGTGTGCTGACTCTGCCCAAGTCCCCTGTGTGGGGCAGCCCCTGCTGTGGCCAGGTCAAGTGGCTGCTGCCCTGTGCCCTTCTCGAGGCCTGACGGCCCCCTCCTCAGTGCTCCACCTCACCCCTGACCTGGCCCCTGCTGCAGAGAGCTCACCTCTCCCTGGAGACGCGCCCTGAGAAGGCGCTGTGGCCTCCTGGTCGGCGCTGGCCGAGGGCCCTGTGGGGTGGCTCGGCCGCCCTCCGCCCCGCGCTCCCCCTGAGCTCATGCTCTCTGCCTGTGCGCAGGTCCGCAGCCGGTCGCTCAGCCTCAGCGAGCCCCAGCAGCCGGCGCCTGCAGGCAAGTCTCACCTGGTCGTCACCTCTCCGCCCCGGGCCCAGAGCAGTGCCAGGTGAGCCAGCTGCCTCCTCCACGGCCAGCAGGCCAGAGCTAGGCCACAGGCTCACGTGGAGAGTGGGGGTGCCGGTCAAGCCTCAGGTCCTGGCGGCCTCTGCTCGCTTCTCTGCCCCCAGCTGTGGCTGCCCCGTGACCCTCTGTCCTTCCTCCCTGGCAGGAAAGCTCGCGGAGAAGCGAAGAAGTGCCGCAAGGTGTACGGCATCGAGCACCGGGGCCAGTGGTGCACGGCCTGCCGGTGGAAGAAGGCCTGTCAGCGCTTCCTGGACTGAGCCGCCGCCCGCCTCGCCCGCCTCGCCCCTCTGGCCCCCACCGGGCTCGGGTGGCAGGCGCAGGCGTGTCACAAGGATAGACCTGAAAGCGCGGAGTCTGCGTTCTGTTGGCCAAGGTTCAACTCTTAAAACACTTTCTCCCTTGTGGAAACATTTTATTTTTCAAAAAAAGAAACAAAAGTATTTTTTCCCCAAAACAGGAGAGAGCCAGAACTGACCGAGGGTGTTACTACAGCGAACCAGCGACCAAAGAGTTAATTACCTTTCCTTTCCCACCACCTGTCTCTCAGGAGTGCTTTCTCCACTCCTCCAGGAGGGACTGTGAGCAGGACGGACTCACTGTCCTTTTTAAGAGAGCTTCTGGCTGGGCGCTCAGCGCCAGACCCAGCATGGGTGGCGGAGGGTGGGCGCCTGCGCGCTCAAGGCACCCCTTCTCTGCCGGAGTCTGGGGGGGGCGCTTGTCTTCACCAGGCAGCTTCCGTGGAAGTGAAAGGAAAGCGCCCTTGGTGACGGCTGCTGGAACCCGGGCTCCTCCTCAGCGCCCAGCTGCCCCGGTGCCGCCTGAGAGGTTTCTAAAGGCTGTCCCAGCTGGCTGAGCCAGAGGCCTGCTAGTAACTCACTTCCGGGAGCGTGGCAAACGCTGCTAAAGGGTGTCAGTGTCTGTGCAGCTCTGCTGTCGCCTGAGCAGACTCCCTCTTGATGCTTCCTCTCTCCAGTTATGGAAACGATGCCTTGAAAACACTTTTTCTTTTGTTTTATTTTTTAAGCCTTTATCTTATTACGGCTTTTTATTGGGGTGACCTGAGAGACCCTGGTAGATTCTTCTGTGTCCCGGGGAGAGGGGAGAGGACGCTTCCTGTATCTCCCTCAAGGCTGCAGGCAGGCCAGGCTGTGGAGGGGGAGAAGGGAATTGGTAGAAGGGTACGCGGCAGCCACTTGATAGGGGAGTTGACAGGCCCTGGCTGTGCCACCAGCTCACCTGCCCCTTTGGGAATGAGCTGATCTTCTTTCCAAGGTGAGGAGGCGTCTCGGATGCCAGTCGAGCCTAGCTTCCTAAGGTGGCTCCTTGGCGGACAGCGTTACTTTATACGGAAACCAAGGAGGGCTCTGGATTCTTTGCCAGCGTCGGTCCAGACCGTGACGTGGAGGCACTGGGCTGGTGTGATGCGCTGTGGCCTCGCCAGGTGCCTGCTGAGCTCCGTCTCCTGCCGTGGGGTTAAGAGAGGAAGCTGAGGGGAGCGTGGAAGGAGGACGTGTGCCGATTGGCAGCCACCGGATTAGGCCCTGGGTGTTTCTGGAGACCACAGGAGTTTAGGGAGGACTGCGCGGCATTACTCGTGAGGTGAAGAAGCAGGTCGCTGCTGAGGAGGCGGGTTTAGGGACAGCTGCCAGGCCAGCTCACGCTGATAGGGACTGGGCGAGCTGGACACGGGTAGGGCAGTTTTGGTGGAGCCTCGCTTTCTTCTAGGCGTGACTGGCTTGGCAGTTCTTCAGGGTCTGCTTGACCGTGGCCCCCAGTGCAGCTGTCCTGGGGCTCAGGGACCCCACCGAGCTGCATCTCCTGGGCCTGAGCACTCGTGAACTCTCTCCAGGACTGCCCTCCACAGCCCTGGTGAAGATGCCTGGCTCCTGCGGCTCCTCGGCCGTCTTCACGTGGGAAGGACGTGGCTTCAGTCCCGGAGGCAGAGCTAAAAACCTGCCTGCCTGAGGATGCGCGTTAGGGGCCTGCGTTTCCTGACGGAAGGTTTCTTTGGTGATGGAGTGTATTTTTATAACCTGGTAAAAAAAGTTATCTAGAATTCCGTCTCTCGGTAAAACTAGAAGCCTGTCTCCTGGCCCCACTGAGAGCCGGAAGCCGGCCTCAGGGTGTTGGCCCCTGACCTCACTCGCTGCTGAGTTCCCTTCCATTCTTTTGAAAAGCTGTTTTCGTTTTGACCCGTCAGTTTGGACCATGTAGATATAACTGTGTGTAAAATTTTCCCTAAGTGAGGGGGGCCTCTCAGATCATTTATACAGAGAGCAGAAAAGGAAGAGTAAGAGAAGAAGTTGATGGAAAAAGTTAAAAACGGAGGTTCTGGGGTTTTTGGTGCAGCCTTCCCTGCCCAGCTTTGCGCCTCCTCATTTCGGTGTTGGTTTCCCTGCCCCTCTCTCCACCGCGCTTCTGTCTTCTTGCTGTTGTGTTGGTTCTTGACGTGGTCGTCCTTGGGGTTGCCCCGTTCGTTTCTCTCGGGCTGTGGGGGTGGGGTGGGGGGGGTGGTCTGTGAACTGCTCGAGTGCTCATACCTTGTTTCTTCATCTCTGTGTCTCCCTGCTTCCCAGCCCATGCCGGCAGCCGAATCCAACTGAAGAGGCCAGAGGTGTTCTTTTGAAACTAACAGGACTGATTCTCAAAGCAGTTACCTTGGGAAACTGTTTACTCCAGCAATGTTATCCTTATTCAAACTATGCCGTGCAGTCACCTTCAGAGCCTGAGGTACTGTCCTTAAATAGCCTTAGTGATGCGGAACCCCCAGCCGTGGGCGCCCAGGGCAGGGACAAGTCTCTGGCCAGGCTGCACAGTGAGCTCTGAGGTGCAGAGGGAAAGGGCTCTCGAGTGAAACAACGTGGATTTACTTATGTGGCTTTTAACCTGGGTCTAAAAGCAATTTTATCATTTCAGCGAGTAGTTTTGAGCATCGGCCATTGTTGTAGTAAGTCTGTAGCTTCCCAAGGTGACGCCCTTGGAGGACAATGTTAATTTGGATATGGAAACACTGATTAATTTGAAGAAAACTATCCTGTTACTTTCTAGACACCCCAGGTTCTGACTTTACCAGGGGCAAACAAGAGAAGAGGGAGATAAATCCTACCTGTGAATTTGTCTTATTGGCGCCTTTTCCCCCAGCTGTCTTCCAAGTATTATTTTTACTGTTAAAAGTTTTTTAAAATAAAAAAATGTGAAATGTAATGTTTTTACAGCAGCAATATGAAATATATTTTATAAAGAATAAAATGGTACATTGTCTGATTTCATTTGTGCCCATACCCGTTCATTTGCTTATCCCAGCATTAGTAACATGTACTAGGTACTAGGCCGAGTAGCTACACGGGTCACCAGAAAGCGATCTTAATCATAGCCCCATTTTACGGAAGAGGAGACTGAGGCACAGGTTGGATGACTTGCCAGCGTCTTGAACTGGGAAATGCTGGTCATAAGACTCTCATCCGGCGGTGAGTTCTGCTATACCGACTACAGGGGCAGGCTCTTGGCCATGCTGGGGCCTGCTGGGGAGTGCGTACGGATAAGGTGACAGGCACACTCTACTACTTGTAGGGTGGGTTCTGAAACCACTCCCTAAAGACGCTGATTCCATGTTCCGAGATGACCCAGATGGCCAGTTAAAAGCTGGCCTAGGTGGGAACGGTGTTGGAAGCAGAAAGCACCATCCCACCCCTGCTTCATTGGGACCGCTTTATGCAATTTCAGTTGCTGAGCTTTAGAAAGACATAGTGCAGCAGCTATAGATTCAGAGAAGACCGAATAAAATAAATTAATTTGAGGAAGTGGTGGAGATGTGTGTAAGCATTCAAAGTACATTTAAATAAAGGGAACTTGTTTGCCCTTTGTAGGATCCAAGAGGTGTGGGTGGGAGACTCCTGACCAATTCCTTTCCCTATTAAGTTGGCATCTGCAGTACGGGAGAAGAATGCATTGGAGGAGCGAGTTGTCAACTGCAGAGTGGCAGGGATTTGTGGCGGAGGAAGGAAAGCAGGGCACGGAGCAGCTTTGGGGTCTCTGAGGACTCTGGCTGCGTCTCTGTGGAGCCCAGCAGCCCGTAAGGCAGGGGGGGAGAGCGTCTTTCTTCCTTACCTTGGGGTGGAGGTGGGGGGCTTGTCTTCTCCCCATTCCGTGTTTCATGGCCCTCCCCCTTCCCTCTAAGAAAGTCCAGAATAGAGCCTCCTGTTGTCTGCGTTTCCACCCAGCCCCTTGTCTTTGTATCAGCTGCCCCCCATTTGTAGCCTGTGCCCGGCAGACTTTGATTGTGGCTGCCTCAGTGGACTCCCTAACTTCCAGCTTCCGGTTTAGTTTGGCTGACAGGAGGAACCAGGCTGGAGTTCAGAGGATGGGAGGAGAGAGAAGGCGGAGCGTCGATTCCCGCGCCCACCCTGCTGGCCCCTGAGTGGCCACGTCGACCCCCTAACCAGGCTTCCTGGTGACCTGTGCACACCCCCTTGCCCTGCGCTACTGATCACTGATCCCGGGAGCCTCCTCCCGACTGATCCCTGGAGCCTCCTCCCGACTGATCCCCGGAGCCTCCTCCCCGGTGGTCCCGGGAGCCTCCTCCCCGGTGGTCCCGGGAGCCTCCTCCCCGCGGGTCCCCGGAGCCTCCTCCCCGCTGATCCCCGGAGCCTCCTCCCCACTGATCCCGGGAGCCTCCTCCCCGTGGATCCCCAGAGCCTCCTCCCGACTGATCCCCAGAGCCTCCTCCCGACTGATCCCCGGAGCCTCCTCCCCGCTGATCCCAGGAGCCTCCTCCCCGCGGATCCCCGGAGCCTCCTCCCCGCGGATCCCCGGAGCCTCCTCCCCGCTGATCCCGGGAGCCTCCTCCCCGTGGATCCCCGGAGCCTCCTCCCGACTGATCCCCAGAGCCTCCTCCCGACTGATCCCCGGAGCCTCCTCCCCGCTGACCCCTGGAGCCTCCTCCCCGCTGACCCCTGGAGCCTCCTCCCCGCTGATCCCGGGAGCCTCCTCCCCGGTGGTCCCGGGAGCCTCCTCCCCGCTGATCCCCGGAGCCTCCTCCCCGCTGGTCCCGGGAGCCTCCTCCCCGCGGATCCCCGGAGCCTCCTCCCCGGTGGTCCCGGGAGCCTCTGCTTTTGTAAAGAGTCCTCCTTTAACGCTCCTCCCTTACCCCTTTGGAGTGTGACCTGTTTCTCGTCTAGACAGTCACAGACACAGACCTTGTGGTTGGTGCTGAGTCGGATGAAGGCGCCATCAAGTCTGTCCTTGGGGTTCACCAAGTGTGGACTTGACCCAGCAGCACACGCGCCCCCTGGGGCTTGTAGAAACGCTCGTTGCTGCGCAGTTTGCTCCCTGGCTCTGGTGCACACAGGTTTGGGAACCACGGCTTCCGTGTCCCCCCTGCCCTTTCCACCGGCGAGCGTTGCTTCCCCCGCGTGTGCCACTTGCAGCCAGATGTTTATGCTCATGGGCCGTGCATGCCGTGGCTCTGGAAGGGAGCAGTAGTCTGACTGTGTGCTTGGAGCCTGTGTTTCTAAGTCATTTCACCAAAAACAGAAAACCAATTGATTAACCATTTGCTCAGTAGAAGTTTAATGGAGAAATACTTGTTTAAAACGGTCAAAAAGAACAGCTCTTTTACAAACGTTATGGCAGTGACAAGTCAAAACCCCGGGCTAGTGTATTTGATTGATCATGTTCCTTTAAGGCCCTCCTAGAAGAGGACAGACGGGCCATCTAGATGTTAGCTGGAGGAATTACAAAAATACACTCTGATGTAGCAGCAGGTTGTTGTGAAACATGCCGTGGAGAGGTGGGGAGACAGCCAGACTGCAGATTCTGCTCCCGGGGGGCGGAGGCCGCAGGTGCTCAGAGCCCACCTGGGGAAGAAGGAAGAAGAGATCCCGGTTCCCTGCAGGCAGCTCTGGGGCTGGACACGTGCTGTGCAGGGATCACCCTGCCACCTGGGGAAACAGAGAGATTAAAATGCAAAGCCAGCCGCGTTTGCCTACTTGCCTTAGTGACTGCAGTAATCAAAAACAGGCAAAGAAGATCCATCAAACCAATAAATAGTCCCTCCCGAGGCAGGAAGGATTCCTCCGCTCCCCCTGCCTATCTGCCTCTTGGCTCTGGGTCTGTTGTCAAAACTAAGAATAAAGGGAGGTCGGTGGGTTGGGATTTGGGAGGCATAGAGGCCCCCTGCACAGAAAGTTTCTCTTATCCCTGGTATTTGGAATTCCTTATTAGCAACTCATTTCTTTCAGCTAAATAGCATCCTCATTTATAGTTCTCTTATATTATAAATTCTCTTTCAGCTGATGTCACTTTCCACTGTCTAGGAGGGCCAATGCCCAGGGCAGCGGCAGAGAGGAGAGCAGTTCCAGGCTCAGAGAGGGACGGCCGACTCCAAAACCAAGTGCGCCCATTTCAGTTTTCGGCAGGGCTGGTCCTGCACCCCTTCCCCGAAGGCTCCTTCCTCAAACATCACTACATTTTCTGAAGAGGGTTCTTTATCCCGTTCTGGGGTATGTGGCCCCGTTTCCTCCCAACCGTAGAAGTGTAGATTGGTCCTTAGAAGTCAAGAACAGCTTTGTCAACTGGAGCCTCCCAAGGTGAAATCAGTTGTGTAGAGCAGGTAGAGGCGTGGGACAAGGCTCAAGCTGCCTCTTTAGACTCACAAATGCATGTGCACATTGGAACTCAGAACCGTGAATGCGTGAGAAAAGATGGTTGCAGAAGGACAAAGAACAGCAATGAATAATGCCCAAGTGAGCTGGTTAATGGTTCCACTTAAGAACTTTACATCTTGAGCAAAGTAACAGACAGAAACTACTAGCTGTTTCAGCCCGTCTCGGATGAGAGCATAATAGAAAATTAGAAAAACCAATTGCCTGAATAATCGTTTTTTTTTTTTTTTAAATAGATTGATTCCTGCTAAAGTGACTGATTTTAAACTGTCTTTAGGTGAAAATTGTGGTCGTTCAGAATTAGACATGAGCTTCAGTGTTCCTTAAGAGTGACTTTAAAGAATAACATCTTTAAGATTTGAAAGAATTCAATACATGCTTCTTCTGAAAGATTTACTCTTTGGCACCGTGCAGATACAGCTTAGGAAGAAACAGTATGCTCGTTAAGGATCCAAAAGCAGGACTTCACAAGCAGAGTGCAGATAACTCAGGGCCTCGGGGATCAGCCCTTCTGCTAAGCCACACAGAACAGCCTCCTGCAGCCCACCGCCACACCCAGAGATGGCGGCCGGTCTTCTGCACGCAAGCTTGCCCACCTGCAAAGAGCTATGTGGCTGCCCCATGCTGAAATGTGGGGGCCAGAGATGAACACATGTATTAATGTACTTGGAATTAATATATTTTGGAGGCAGATTATTTGCAATCTGGTATTTTTGGCGCATGGGAAGGCAAATAAAACTGTATGTGTGGACTTTTTTCTTCAATGCTTTTGAGGGTCGGGAAAAAGCCCAACTTGGGTAATAATTTGGAAGGAGTTTGAGGGCCTGACTAGTTCTTTGCACGAGGATAAGTTTCTAGACTGTCTAGGGAGAGGAATGGATTCTGCAGATGACCATATTCCCAGGTACAAACTAAGGGACATGGGCTTAATAGTTGGGGATTTCTTAGATTTCCAGAAGATTCCATTGTGGTAGTGCCCAGTGGGTTGATGGACTAAGGAAAGTTGGGTTTGCAATGACTGAGCGATGAATTAGGGTCTTTGATGTGCATTGCCTGTTGTGTATTCTAAACACATACAAGCACATGCATTGCATGTACATATATAAAGATATAAGTGGGAGCAGATCAGAAGAAAGGAGAGAGGAATAAAGGCAAGCAAAAATGGAACCCTGGGGGCACAGGTGTAGCTCAAGTGACTGAGCACCTGCTTCCCATGCACAAGGTCCCAGGTTTGACCCCGGGTACCACCTAAAAACAAAACAGACAATTGAGGAGACCAGCCCTCACTGGGGAGCAGATTGGCTTGGCGGTTGAGCGCCTGCTTCCCATGTATGAGGTCCTGGGTTTAATCCCCGGCACCTCCTAAAAAAAAAAACTAATCCTGGAAAGAAGTGGAAAGTGACGAGTCCCTTAGCTCATCTTCTAAAAGCTGCTAGATCAGTTGGGCCACACTCTCAATTCCTTGCTCGGTGACGATGCCGCCGGCCACCTCTGGCAAGGTGTTGGGACGGACAGACGGCTTGTGGAAGAAAGAAGAGCAGAAAGCGTAACTACCAGACCGAGTATGAATTCCTTGACTGGCAGGGAGGGGCAAGTTTCATGGTTTCCATGGAGTCCAGCCACCTCGGGAGAGTGGGAAAGGGAGAAGCTTGATAAGCTGCCTTTGAAGAAGAGATAGCGGCAGCAATGAATCACACCCGTCCAGCTGGCCGCTCTTAGGGATAAAGTCCCCGAGGAAAGGGGAGCTGAATGGTTGCTATGGTGACCAGCTAGGAGGACTGGCCCACTGAGCGGTCCCCATAGTAACTAAGCTCCTGGAGAGAGAGAGCTGAGTTCATCTCCCCATGGCAACCAAGGCCCGGGCGGGAGGGGGCGGCCTAGAAACGTCCCCCGAGCAAAGGGGTCTTGGGCTCCCGGGCAGCAGGGAGGTGAAGTCACAGGCTCTGCAGGGGCGAGAATGTGCCTCCCGACCCGGAGGAAGGCCCGGCTCCGTGCCCGCTTGGTGGGTGGCAGTGGGGGCGCACCTGGGAGGGCCGCCCCTGCGGCCCCACGCCGCCGTTCTGGCGCAGCTGGCGGCGCTGGCCCGCCTGCATGCTCAGGACGAGGTACTGCCTCACGAACTCGCTGAACCGCTTCTGGCTGGCCAGCTTCCGCGCCGACTTCCGCGCCCCCGTGAAGCCCCCGAACCTCTTCTGCAGCTGCTGCTGCTCCAGCTGCCCGGGCCCCTCCGAGCCGGGCTCGGGGTCAGCGGGGCTGAGCTGCCAGGGCCCCCTGGCCATGGCCTTGGTGCATGGAGCCCACAGAGGGCTGGGGAAGAGCTTCGCTTCGCACTCGCTGATGCACACCTGCCGAAGACAGGAGAAGGGGAGAGAAACAGGCGCGGCTGTTAGTCCGGGGCCCTGCAGGAGACCAGCCCTCGGCAGGTCTGTGGCAGCGCATCTGGCTCCAAGCCCTGCTCAGCAGGCCTGCGTGTACTGGCTTAGGCCCTTTGACTTTCAGGGTGCAAAGGAACAGAGAGCCATCTGCCCAAGCTTGGACATTTTACAAACAAACTGGGGCCCAGAGAGGAGAGGTTAGCATGCCTAAGGTAGATGCAGCAAGTTGGTAAAAATGCACCCTGTTTATCCTTAATTGAATTTTTGAAGCCAAACAACAGCTTGTGAGGCTCGCCCGTAGAAAAGGGTTTTATTTTGCTTTCCCGGCAGGCTTGGGGCAGGCCACATTATCTTAAGAAGCTGGGGTGTGAGAGTGCGTGTAACCTGCCTAGTTTACGGTCCCGTGTCAGCGCAATCCTGGTACGAGCTTTCCACCCCCCACACCAGCCGCCACGATCTGGGCCTCGTTCATGGGAAGGAAGGGTCAAGGCTTTGGGGGCTGAGCCTGTGCCCGGCTTCAGGCCTGGGCGGAGGCTCTGCAGCTGCAGCACTGCCAGCTCCCAGACCAGCCCCCCAGCCCGGCACGGTGCTTCTCCAGCTCTGACCTTCTCACCTTGGACCCCTCCCCTCTTGCCCTCCTGTCCCTAGCTGGGGTCTCCTGGAAGCCTCTGCCCCCACTTTTCTTCCCATCTGCTGTCATGGCATCACCCCTCATTCCCATCCCTGTGTTTCTCCGCAGATGGAGACCCCACCTCACCCTAATCTTGCCATCATGGGTGCTTTAGTTCCCTGGGCTGCTCCAGCAAATACCACGGAATGGGTCGGCTTAAACAGTGGGAATGTGCTAGCTTACAGTTTTGAGGCCAAAAAACGGTCTAAATCAAGGCATCACCGAGGCGACACTTTCTCCCTCAGACTGGCTGCTGGAGCTCCGTGGCTTGTCTGCCACACGGCCAGGCACGAGGCGGCATCTCCTGGTCTCTGCCTTCTCTTCCAGGTGCCATTGGTTCCAGCTTCTTGCTTGCGGGCCTTCTCTCTCTCTGCCTGAATTCATTCCGCTTTAAAGGACTCGAGTAATAGGATTAGGCCCCATCCTGGTCACGCCTGGGCAGCAGCAGCTGGCCAGAGGCTCCTGCTAACAGGTTCACACCCACAGGCTGGACTAACTTTAAGCTCATGTTTTTCTGGGGGTACAGATGGCTTCAAACCGCCACAGTGGGCCTGCAGGATGCTGTGACGCCGTCATAAAGCCTTGCAGCTCTTGCCAGGCTTATGGGCAGAGGTAGGACATCACAAAACCAGCGTGTGTGCCTCGTGGCCCCCACTCAGGAAGCCAAAGCGCCCACCAGGCGTTCGGGGTGATACAGGTTCCTCTGTGGACGTGTTTCCAGGCTGGGCCCTAGCCAAGGAGACGTGCGGGCAGCGTCGGCCACAAACCTCACAGGCTACGTCACCTCGTCGGCAAAGCCCTTCCCCCATCCTGCTCCTCCTGAAAGCCTTTCCCCCTCTCCCCAACCTGTTCTTGTCACTGACAAGTTTCTCCAAGAAGTGGCCTGTGCTCGACGCCCCCATTCCAGCATTTTCTGCTCACTTCCTGACGTCTCGAGACCTGGTGTCCAGCCTCCTCTGCTGCCCCGAGCCTGCCTTCCTGGGGACAGCCAGCGCCTTCCCGGCCACAGCAGAGGTGCCGGTCAGTGCTCTCGCTCCAGGACCCCACGGCGCGTGGCGGTGTGGACCACGCCCTCAGCCAGCCCCCTTTCTGACACGGCACTCGGCTCCTGGACCGCTGGTGCTCTTTCCCGCTCCGTCCTTGCTGGTCCGTCTCTAAGCCCCTTCTCTTCGCACCCCGTCCCTGGCGACGCCGCTCGTGTCAGTGATTCCCGTCGCCACTCGTCAGGGCGTCCCAGCCTAGCCTCCGGTCTCTCCCGGGCTCAGTGCTGCTCTGACCCCTGACCAGTGTCCGACCAGCACTTCCAGTGCGACTTTTAGGAATGAAACCCGTCTTCTCTTCTGGGCCAGGGGCCGCCAGCTGCCTACCCTATAATTATCGCCTTGCTTCCTTAGGAGCCATTTTATTCCTGAGGCACCATGCCATGTTTCCCAGCTTCCCTCGTGCCCAGAGGCGGCCAGTGGCGTATGCATGGAAGAGAAGGGAGCAGAGTTAGCCGGGAAGAACATCGTCTTTCCCTTCTTCCTTCTCTTCCTCCAGTGTCCTGCTTAGAATGTGGACACTTCGGCTGGCCATCCTGGAATCACGAGGTGACTCGGAGGGTGGAAGCCACATATTGCGGAGCAGAAAGAGAAACGGAGCCCGGGAGGTTGATGATATCGTGGGGCTGCCAGCCGAGCCCCGGCCTTCTGCTTCCTGGGCTCTTTTGTGGGGAATGAAATCTCTGTCTTATTTAAGCCGCTCTCACTAGCAGGTGGATGTAATTCCCATCTGGTGCACGTTCCCCACGCAAAGCCTGCTGCTCCACTGGGTCTTTCTCTGTAAATGGCAGCTTACTTACAAAGCCTGGGCTTATCTCGAACTTCTCCGTTCTCCCTGATCTCCATCCCCAGTCCACTTAGTACACAGGTCCCCTCCTTTCCTTCCCTCTGCCACTGCTTTAGTCCATCGCCTTGTGGCTTGCTGTGGCTCCTAGCTGATCTTTGCCTCTCCGGGGCACTCTCCTTGAAGAACCCTGTAATCACGTCAGTACTTTGGCCACAGCATTTTGCCTTTCTTCATAAACTCAAGTCCCTCCACCATCTGGTCCCAAGTCCACCTTTTCAGTATTATTTCTGATTTCTCCACACACATCTCCCGTTAAGCATTTGGGGCAGTTCCTAGTGCCTCAAACACACCAAAGCTTTTCCCAACCTCCATGCCTTTTCTCACTGTTTCCCAAGTTGGAATGATCTCTTTTCATCCATCCCTTGGGACCCAGCCAAGCTCCATGCCTTCCCTTTATGGAATCTTCCTCAATCTCCCCAGATAAAATTGCTCTCTCCTGCCTCTGTGATCCCACGATCCTTTGTATTGCTTCTGTGGACATTTTAATGCTTAATATAGTTTTAATACCTTATGAGGCAGAATGTGACAAGGTAGGGATCACATCTTACTCATGTTTGAGTCCCATATAGGAATCCCTTATAAGGAATCTTTTCCATCCATTTAATAGTAGGGTTTCAATAAAGGCCTTTGAATGGAGCTGAATTAATCAAGAAGCCTTGTACTTAGCTAATAGTGAAAAAGGAAGAAAATGAAAAAGATGAGAAAGAGTCACTGGAAGAACAGGAATTGCAACTCATTGCAACCAGAACTTGAATTCCCCTGACACGTAGGATATCTTCTGATGCAGCACTGTCTCCCTCCTGCAGCACTTGCTTACCTGATTGTCCCATTAGACCAAGATTCTTAACCTTTTTTGGGGGGGGACAAGTGCTCTTTTGAGAATCTAATGAAAGCGATGGACCCACCCTTTCACCCTAACAATGAACACTCATGTCAACTTTGCATGCCAGTTCAGAGAGTTTGTAGATCTCCTAAAGCCTGTCTGTGGGCCCCAGGCCAAGGGCTCTTTGCTTGGCTGTAGGAAGCGTCTGTATGCACGGGGTGGGCTGTGAAAGCCACTGAGAGACTCCCCAGCTCTTCTTGTGTGTCAGGAAAGCATTTCATAGAATGCCAGCAGGAGACAGGCAGCACCTGCTCAGCGGGCACAGACCTGGGTGTGAATCCAAATCACCTTCAGAGCTTTTATAACCAAATTTCAAGAGTTAATTAAATTCCTGAGGAGCGAAGCCAAAAAAACTCACTTTTACACAGCTCCTCAGGTAATTCTGTTGTCTGGGCTTGGGAATTACTCATGCAGTCTTGTCTTTGCATGTTCTGATGAGGTTCAGTTACTTGCCCAAGATTACACTCTTAGATAATCTGAGCAAGAACTCAAGTGTCTCCATTTCCAACCTGGAACATCTCACCTACCTCTGTGTGCCTGCAATACTAGCTGGTGGAAATTACTGTCAGAATAAGGAGCCTATGAGACCCAAAGGTTCTGATGGGAATACCAGTCTTTTCCCACTGGACTACAGAGGGAAAAAAAAAGAGACTGAACCAGCAGGGCACTCCTTTCGCGAGGTTTTCGAGGAGCTTCCTTTTCTAAGTCTGCCTGTCACCCTGAGGTGGTCACAGACCCCCCCACTGATATTTAAGCCACGGCTTCTGTGAGCATGTGTTTTCCATTTAGATTTCCCTCAGAGATACGTAACAGGTGGAAAACAGTTGTGGACAGAGCTAGCACGTGGTCAGTGCAAACAGCAAAGATACACAGAGAAACCACTTTTTGGCGCCCGTGATGTATGAAGAAATGACGGGTATGAAGAAATGACGGCAGCGTTCACAGAGGGGCGGGGCTGGCCTGGAACAATGGATTGCACGCTTTGCACCTATAAGAATAGGACAGTATGGGACAGCAGGGGTTCTCCACAGGAGCGAGGTTGCCCCCAGGGGGCATTTGGCAATGTCGGGAGACATTTTGGTTGTCACAATTGCGGGGGAGGGAGTGCCTTTGGCATCTAGTGGGTGGGGCCCAGGGATGCTGGGAAACATCCCACAAGGCGTAGAGCTGTCCCCATAGCAAAGACGTGTCAGCCTGGAATGTCAGCAGTGCTGAGTCTGAGGAGTTTTGCTCCACAGCGCTAGCGAGAAAGTAGGAAAGCCTGGGCAGCACTGCCCGAGAGTATACACGTTTGGAGCTGGAATGGACCTTTGAGCAAACCTGGTCCAATCCTTGCAGAACAGGAGCCCAAAATGCTTGTTGCATTATTCTGTTCCTTCAGCTTACAGAAACAGGTGGAAGAGTTGTTAGACCTAGAGGCTATTCGATCTTCTGTGAGCCTCTGGGTTTCCAAGCCCAGATGGCAATTAGATTTTGTGTCAATCATAGAAAATGAAATTCTATGATCAAACCAGATGCACAGCTCATCCCTAGACTTGACACACGGTTAGATGAATTAGGTACTAACAAAATCATGCCAACTCTTGATTTAAGAGAAGGTTTTAGGCAAATATGAGGAATCCATATTCAAAACATCACTTGTAACACCAGATGGGCATATGAGCTTGATGTCTAAGCCTGGCTCTGAGGCACCAGCAGCCTCTTTAAACAGAGATGGGCTAATGGCCTGTTTGGTGAGCTGGACACTCTGCTCCGTCCACGATGAAGACGTTACTATATTAAGCCAGAGTGTGGCAGAGCCTCTGGGAAGTCTCAGACTGGTGCCACATTGATCTATACAGCTGGGCTTGTGGGGAAACTGAGCAAAGGGCCACTTGGATCAAAGATTAGAGTGCCAAGTGGGGAGCAGGGCCATGTCTGCATTGGGAGGAAAAGAAGCTAATTGAGACTATCAAGTTCCTGCCACTAAAAAGTCAAACCACTTCTGACCAAGAGGGATTTGGAAACTATTAAGCTTTAGAAAGTTCTGCTAGGATATCTGAGGGATAACACTATAGGCCAGCCAATAAATAGGAGAGAAGAAAAAACATATAACTAACTCCTACTGCGAATCAACTACTAAGTGTTTTCATTTAATGAAGAAAGAAGTGCCAGAAGGTAGTTTCTTTTGCAATAGAGTTTTAGAATGTTGTAAATAAGTTTTCCCTGATCTTTCTTGGGGTTGCCTTCTCCTTTGTCTCTAAAATAACGCAGTGAATCTAGGGTACCTTGGCAATCCCTTATGTTCAGGGGCTGGGGAGGAGCGAAGCCAGCATGGGAGGCAGGGAAGAAGAGTCTAAGGTGGGAAGAGGACCAAGCAGTTTCACCAAGAGGGATGAGGTGGGAGTGAGGTGGGGGTCCTGAGAAGGTGCTATCAGCAGAGCCAAATGCTGCTCAGAGGAAAAGGAGGAGAAAGGTTTGGTCATTAGGGGTTGCTGGTGACCTCAGAGAGAGAGAAAGGCAAGGAGGTCAAGGTCACAGGTGTAGATTACTCTTTCAGGAGACATGGCAATGAAGGAGGAGAAAGAGCAAGTGGGAGAAGGGAAAGAAAGGAGGATGCCTGGGAGGGAAAGTGATGGTACCAAGGAAGGAGGGAGAGGGAGGGGGCAAGAGCACAGGAGGAGGCGGGGAGAATAAAGAAAGACACTGAGACGGTCACAGGAACCTGGAGAGAGCGTATGCTGGTGGCATCCGTCTTCTCGGCACAGGGCAACCCAAGGGCGTGGCGTGTGGTGGTTTGGAGCTGTGCCCCCAGAAACACAGGCTCTCAGGCTGAATCCAGGCCCATGGGTGTGAGCCCCTTGTAGGCAGGACCTCTTGATGGGGTCGCTCAGCGAAGGCGCGGCCACCTCACTCAAGGCGGGGCTTAGTCCTGTCACTGGAGTCCTTTCTAGGAGAGAGAAGTTCAGACAGAGAGAGCCAGAGGGAGCAGGAAGCTGAAATCCGTGGAACCCAGAACAGAGCAGAGAGGCCAGGAGAGGCCACCATGGCATCGCCATGGACCGAGCATGGTGCCGCCAGCCCCGAGCGCCGCAGTCACCCGGAGGAAGCGTTTGGACTTTCTCTTAGCCTCAAACCTGCGAGCTGGCAGAGTCCCGTGCTTTAAGCTGACCCCTTTCGTGGTATTTCTTCATCAGCCCAGGAAACTAAAATTGTGCCTAGGGGGTGGGAGGGCAATTAGTGCTCCACAACCTGGTGTGATGTTTGTTATAAACGAATCACCTATTTAGGAATTTCAATTTACTTTGTGAAAAATATATGCTTGATTTGTACAGAATTTCTACTTAGGTTGATTGTGAAGCTTTGGAAATGGGCGGTGGTGATGGCAGCACGTCATTGTGAGTGTAACTGACAGCACTTAAATGTGTATGTGAATGTGGTTAAAAGGGGGGCTGTTACTAGAATGAGAATGGAGAGATAAAACATAGGACTGTAGCCCTATGGCAATGAGGGGCGATAGTTAATAGCACAATCATAAAAATGTTCTTTCGTGAATTATAACAAATGTACTGCACTAATGCAATGCTAATAATAGGGAGATATTTGGGGAAAACACACCCTAATGTAAACTACAGAGTAAAGTTAATAGTACAATTATAATAGTCTTTCATCACTTTTAACAAAGGTACTGCACTAATGCAAAGTGTTAGTACTTAAGGAGGGGGGGCAAATGAGCATGCTGTTATTTTTTATGTGATTTTTCTGTAAACCTACTTCTCTAATTAAAAAAAAAAAACTTTAGAGCAGATTCAGAATCCTAAATATAATTAAGTTCCCAATGCTTTTTTTTTTTTTTTTTTTTTAGGTTACTGGGGCTTCTGCCCTTTCACTCCTACTCGTCTTTGGGTCTCATATAGACTCCAGTTCCTCTGCCCCTCTGGACTCGGCTGGGGCATGCTTCTCTGTGCTTTTCCTGTGCCTTTTAGTTATTCTGTCACGGGGAGATTCTGTGGTCTCCCACTAGTTGCAAGCTCCATCCATTGGTCACCTTGGACCCATAAACCTAGACCAGAGCTCAGCACATAGTAGATGCTCAGAAAAGATGAACATGGAAGGAGTTAATTTTGAATGGGTTATCTGGATATGCTCTTCATGATTGGGTAGTTATTACTGTACAGAAAACAGGCTCAAAAGCCAGTGGGCTGAGAGAGGGAGAGCTCAGTGAGCTTGAGTCTGTCAAGCCGTGTCTGCTCATTCGTGCTGGGAGCCAGGAAATGCCACAGGGTGCTTAGTCCAACAATAACATGTAGTTTCAATAACAAGTAAAGAAGTAGGATCATTAATCAAAAACCTCCAAAGAAAAACCCAGGACCAGATGGCTTCCCTGGGGAACTTTACCAAACATTCTGAGGAGTCCTGCTCAAACTCTTCCAACTGTACCCTGAAACCACAGCCAGATAGAGACACCACAAGAAAAGAAAATTACAAACCAGTCTCTCATGAATATAGATGTAAAAATATTTGACAAAAATACTAGCAGACCAAATCCAACAGCACATTAAAAGAATTATATACTATGATTAAGTGGGATTTACTCCATGTATGGAAGCTGGCTGGTTCAACATAAGGAAAATCAATTAATGTAATACACCACATTAATAGAACAAAGGAAAAAAACATGATCCTCTCAATTGATGCAGAAAAGGTATTTGACAAAATGCAGAACATTTCTTGATAAAAACACTTAGAAAATTAGGAATAGAAGGAAACTTTGTCAATATGATAAAGGGCATATATGAGAAACCACAACTAACATCAGAGCCAGTGGTGAAAGTCTGAAAGCTTCCCCTCTAAAATCAGGAACAAGACAAAGATGCCCACTGTCATCACTGTTATTCAACATTGTTCTGGAAGTTCTAGCCAGAACAATTAGGCAAGAAAAAGAAATAAAATGTCATTTCTCCCAAAAGTGATTTACAGAGTCAAAACAATCGCAATAAAAATTCCAACAGCCTTCTTTGCAGAAATGGGAAAGCCAACCATCAAGTCTATAGGGAAGAGTGAGGGGCCCAGAGTAGCCAAAACCATCTTGAAAAAGAAGAGTGAAGTCGGAGGACTCACACTTGTCAGCGTTGAAATCCACGACAAGCTGCAGCAGTCAAAGCAGCGTGGCACCGTGGCGAGGCTTTGTCCGGGGGCAGGTGCCCCCTCCACACCCTCAGGGCACCTGGCGAGGGGCCGGGGCCTGGGCTCCGGGGAGCCCTGCACAGTGCCTTGGCAGCGTTTGGTCATTTCCCCCTAGAAAACCAGCTCAGAAAACCGGCCTCTCCCCCTCCTTTGTTTACGAGAGGCCACATTCCAGAACGGGGGCCCTTCTGTCCTGAGGGTGCAGGTGGGTGACCTGGAGCTGCTCTGCCGCGGTGCCTGTGCGAGGGGCGTCCAGGCCGGCAGGGACCCCGAGGCGGGCAGCCGAGGCGCTTGGCTCGTCTGGCTCCTGACGTCTGGACTCGGCCCCAGAGCGCCGCGGTTGTCTGGCTTGGCGTTGGGTGTTCCCTCATTTTGCCCTGAACCTGGCTGGGGCGGTGGAAGAGGGAGGCGGGGTGGGGGCACGTCCTGGGCCCAACCCCCCGGTGGGGCTCGAGGAGGGTCCGCAGCGGAGCTGCAGAGGGAGCGGGCGCGGGGTGGGGCCGTGCGGCGGTGCCCTCGGGTCCTGGCCTCTCCCAGCCCTCCCGGGCTCTGCTGCCCGGAGCCACGAGAGCCCACTGCAAACCCGCGCCAGCCTGGCGGCAGCAAATCCCCAACAGCTGTCAGCAAGGACTGCTGGGGAGCCTGCTGCCGCGGTGGTGAGCGCGTGGCTGCTGGCTCTGAATGGCAAAGGTTGTTTTGTTTTGAAAAAAAAAAAACAAGGAAAATGATGCAAAATGGAAAGCATTCAAGAAATTGGCCCGCAGCTGGAAAAAGGCCTCAAATAAAAGGGGGAAAGGTAAAGACAAATGAGTTTACATGGCTAAGAGACTTCCAAGTGAGTCGGGAGGTCATCCCAGAGGTAACACACACGACTCAGCAGAATCTCAGACTTCTAAAGTGGATCCCACCCCAAACAGTGGGTTTCCTGAGGGCTCTGGAGACACCCAGGTCCTGCGGTCAGGGTGGATAGTTCTGGAGTTTGGCGCCTTGCCAGGGGGCCCTACATTGGAGTTTGTGCTCCTGGAGTGACAGAGTTGGACTCAGTTATGTGTTCCCTGCACAGGGCTCATCTGCCCCTTCTATTCAAACCGATACTTGAGGGGGACGGATGTGGCTCGGGTGGTTGGGCGTCCGTCTCCCATATGGAGGTACCTGGGTTCGATCCCTGGGACCTCCCGGTAAAAAAAATAATAATAATAAAAAAAATAAAATAAAATAAACCTATACTTGGTGCTGGAGTTTGTAGGTGTACGTCCAAGAGACTCGAGTCTTTGGGCTGTCCACGTGCCCGCTGGGCCCGGAACCTCAGTGGAGTTGCAACATCTACTCTACAGCTCATTGGAGTCACCCAGGACACCTGGAGGGGAGATGATGACGGACAACGGCCATCCCAGGGAATGGAGGGAGCCTGCAGCTGCAGGCAGGGTGGTCCCATCCACCTTCCCCATTGGATATAAGCCCCTCTCACTTGGAGGTGGAGTGGACATCACCATCCAGACTCCTCAGGATTGAGGGATTGGGGGAAGAGCTATAGACTAGAGTGGACTTACTGGTTTTCTACTGTAGACTTATTGTGATTCTAGCAATGGAAGAAATTACAACACTGATGTGGAGCCAGGGGCCCCTGGAGGCTCTGGGGGCAGGGAGGGAAAAGCAGGTGTAATATGGGGGCTTTTTCAGGACTTGGGAATTGTCCTGAATGACATTACAACGACAGATACAGGCCATTTTATATCATCCCATAACACGCAGAACTGTGTGGGAGAGAGTGTAGACTACACTGTGAACTCTGGTCCATGCTGAATGGCAAAGCCCCAGGATGTGTTTATCAACTGCAATGAATGTGTCGCACTAACGAAGGATGTTGATTATGTGGGAGGGTGTGGGAGGTGTGGGGAGCGGGGCATGTGGGAGTCCCTATATTTTTTGTGTAATAGTTATGTAATCTAAGCATCTTTCCAAAAAAAAAAAAAAAAAAAAAAAAAGAAATTGGCCAACCCACTCTGATCATTCACTTCCATTGTTAGCAGTTTGCTCACAATTGTGATTTCTATGTCAAGAGAAGCCAAAACTTGCAATGCTATTTTTAGCAGACAAAAACAAAACAAAAAAACTTAGTATAAATGCAAAGATGTTTTTAACTTGAACATTTGGATGGCATTTGATGCAAATAGAATATTAATCCTTCAGACAGGATGTTTTGGAAGAAAGAAGAGACGATAGTTTTTGAGTCTGTTTAGGGGTTACAGTGTACTGTGACTCATGACTTAAATAAATCCTAACCAAGACGAATTGTGCCTGTGCTGCCAGGAGGGGGTCGCAGTACCACCAGGTTAGGTTTCAGCCACAAAAGATGCTCGTTCCTTTGTTTTGTAAGAAGGAGGAGCCTCGGTCTCCTTCCTCCTGCGTCCTGGCTCCCGTTTCTCTTTTATGCGTGTCACTCGGTGGAGTCAAGACTGTTGCTTTGTAGCCATAGCTGACATTGTATCAATAACTAACCCCCAGAACCATCCCGATGACCAGGGAAACCCGAGGGCTCCGTGTCCGCTCAGAGCCGTCCCAGGCGGTGGAATCCATCCCCAGCGAAAAAGGGTGTGGTCGCTAACTGCAAAGCGCGTTGTAAAACTCAAAATTACAAAATAATAAAGTCGGTTCAAACCGAAAAAAAACAAAGACCGAAAAACAAACGGCATGGCACTGGCGCCCCGATAGACCTACAGACCAACGGAATTGAGGTGAGAGCTCAGAAACAAGCCCTGACATCTACAGCCAGCTGATTTCTCACAAGGCCGCCCAGCCCACGCAGCGGGGAAAGACCAGTCTCTAGCAGCTGGCGCTGGGCACATTGGACATCCTTATGCAAGAGAGCGAAGGTGGCCCCTGCCTCTCACCGTACACAAAATGAACTCAAACGGATCAAAGCCTCAATGCAAGGACCAAGCCCGTAAAACTCCTCAGAGAAAACAAAAGGGAGCCTCTTTAGGAACGTGTGTTAGGCAATGGCTTCTTAGCCTTAAAAGAAAAATTAGCGAAATAACACTTTATAAAAAAAAAAAAAAACACACAGAACTTTAGTGCACCGAAGGACTTCATCACGAAAGTAAAAAGACAACCGACAGACGGGGAGAAAATATTTGGAAACCACATATCTGATAAGGGTTTAATATCCAGAATATATAAAGAAATCCTACAATTCTACATGATTAGCCCCTGGGGAAATGCAAATCGAAACTACAATGAAATACCATTTTACATCCCCTAGAACGGCTACTAATAATAAAATGACAAAAAAAACAAAAAGAGCAGGAGTTGGAGCGGATGTGGAGAAGCGGGAGCCGCCACTCACTGCTGGTGGGGATGTGAAACGGTGCGGCTGCTGTGGAAGACAGTTTGGTGGTTCCTCAGAAAGTCAAGAGTAGAATTGCCGCGTGGACTGGCAATCCCACCTCTAGGCGCACACCCAAAGGAACTGAAAGCAGGAGCTCGGACAGATACTTGCACACCAATATTCATTCCACAATTGCTAAATGTTGGGGGAAGCGGCTGTGGCTCAATCAGTGGGGCTCCCGTTTACCATATGGGAGGCCCCGGGTTCGGTTCCCGGGGCCTCCTGATGAAGGCAGGCCCGCCCGCACGGCGTGGTTAGCTGACCCAGCGAGCACAAGCAGCAAGGGGGGGGATAAATGAATAAATAAATAAAATCTTAAAATAAATACATAAATGATGGAAGTGACCCAAGTGTCCAACAGACAAAGAGATAAACAAAGAATGTGGCGAGGACTAATAATGGGACATTTTCAGCTGTAAAAAGGAATGGAAACTATGATTCTGGTACATGTAACGCGGATGGACCTTGAAGGCATCGTGTTGAGTGAGTTAGGCCAGACACGAAAGGACACATTCTATACACTGTCATGGATATGAAAGAATTAGAATAAGCAAATTCACAGTCAGAAACTGGCCTACAGTTTACCAGGGCTGGGATGGGGGTAAGGAATGGAGGGTTGACACTTAATTGGAACAGAAGTTCTGTTTGTTGTGATGGAAACTAATGGATGTTGGCGAGTGTAAAACAGCACTGGATTATGGCTCTGAATCTTGTTAAAGAGGGAAGTTTTAGGTTGTATATATATTAATAGAATAAAAATAAAAAATGAAAAATCATAGTACTATCAAACATAAACAGAGAACCCTAAAGTAGAATATGGACTATATTTAGTAGTACAATTATAATAATATTCTTGGATTAATTGGAATAAAGTTACCACCCTAATGCAAAGTGTTAATAATTGAGAAAACTGCACTGTGAGTGGGGTATATGGGAACTCTGTATTTTGCATGACTTTTCTGTAAACCTACAACTTCTCTAATTTAAAAAAAAGATGGAAGTACTATAAAATAATAAAAAAAAGAATACGTGGTTTCTATGTAAGTGCATTTGCCTCAGAATCAGTATTTACTTTTGGTTGTTTTTAAAAGGTTGAGGGGTTTGAAACATGGTGTCTTTTGAAAAAAGTTTATTTGACCACAAAAGAAAAATAATTGAGTTATCCTGGATTTCATAGGAATAACTATTTAGACAAACTGAAATAATTGAGAAAGCAATTTGTTTAACGAACAAAAATTCAACACTAGGTTTGTACTTCAAATCTGAAATTCAAAATATAAGAGAGCATTTAGGTACCTAGATGTCCATTGTAGAATTATCTGTAACATCAGAAATGGAGGGCCGCAGGCATGCTCAACAAGGCAAGAAGAGTTAAACAAATTAAGACTGTATTAATAAAAATAAGTACTTTAAAGTAACATTTAAAACATGGGAAATTATACAAAAATAAAAAAGCAGGATTCTTTCTCTGACTGGTGGCGTTCAGGTTATTCTAATTTTCTTTTTTCACATTTCTGCGAATTTGTCAAATCCTCACAAATGAGCGTGCGTCATTTTAATCATCAGAACAAGATGGGAGCATGGGCGTGCCCGTACCTGAAGGCGCCGAGTGGGAGGACCACAATCTGCAGCCGAAGCTGTGCCTGGACCCAGAGGTCTCCACCGGGCGCGTGAGTCTGGGGAGCCCGGGGCCCCGAGCGGGCCGTGGCCGAGTCTGCTCTGGGGGCGCGGAGGCGAGCTGGGGGGGCGGCCCCGGGCCCTCTCCTGGACTTACCTGCAAGCGGAAGCCCGGGGCCGGGCGGAGCTTCTCCCTGCAGGTCAGGCAGCCCCGCCGACAGCTGCTGGACACGCTGGACAGGCTGGAGAGCAGGCCGAGCAGCAGGACGGCACAGAGCGGCACTCGCATGGTGTGGGCCCGAAGCTGCGACACAAGCCAGGGTGGGCGGCAGTTAGGAGCCCCTTCTGGGGGCCTGGGAGTCTCCCCGGGAGGGAGAGGCCGGGCCAGGGGCCGCTTCCTGAGCAGGGCGCCCTGCTGGCCCCCAAGCCCCCAGCCCTGCCGGAGCTCCGGGGGCTGAAGCCGCTGCTCTGCTCGCCAGTGTGGCCTTGAGCCCAGCTTCCAGCCTGGGGTGGGACTGTGACCCCTGCCTTCACGGGTTGTTGTGAAGATAGTGAGACGGTCGGAGAAGCTTTGCCACGTGCTGCGAGAGTAAGAAGTGCCCGGGATGAGGCTCATTGCACTGTGTGCCCCATTCTGAGGACAGGGCCCCGGCGTCCCCCTCGGCTCCAAGCTCGTTTACTGAAAAGGGAATAAAGGAGCCAGTTGGATCACGGTCTCCCTGAAACCCGGGCACTTTCTCGGTGCCTCTTTTGGTCAGTCCTCCTGCATCTGAAAGCTGTTTCCTTGGGCTGCATCACTTTGTACACCTGTAGAGCCGTCTTTACTGGGAGGATTAGAGGAAAGGAGCACAGAGGAACGTTCTGGGCTGATAGACATGTTCTTGATTGGGGTGTAAGTCAAAGGAGTGCATACATTTCTCAAAACTCATTGAATTTGTACATTCAAATTCTGTGCATTTTGCTGTACTTAAATTTTGTCTCAACAAAGAGTTCAGTGTAGAAAAGCAAAAATAATTGCCTTTCCTGCTTTTTCATCAGCCTCTACTGAGAAATGCACAAGGCTGTGCTGCCGGGGCAGAGGCAGCACCTGAGATTTTGTTGGAAATGCAGAAACGTGGGCCACCCCAGAACCACTGAATCAGCATCTGTTTTAAGCAAGATTCCAGGCGATTCACATGCACGTTAAAGTTTGAGACGTGCTGGTGGAAGGAAGACGTGAGCTGGAGCAGGCCAGCAGAAGGGAGGGGATTGTGCAGCTGAGGCCGCGCAAGGGCAGGCTGGAAACAAGCCCCGCTCCTCTCGCACAGCCACAAAGAGCTGCTCAGTAAATGCTCCTTAAATAAATGAGGTGAGCTTCGAGATGGGTTCAGAAAAATGCGTAAGAGTTTGCCAAGAGGACAGGGAAGAGGGCATCTTGGAGGCCCAGGAAACAGCATTTTCAAGGGTTTGGGGGGGCAGGATCACAGCTTGGGAGGGGAGTGAGGAGGAGGTGTCCTGGGGCCTCTAACAAGCGGAGACTGGGGCGGGTTGCACAGGGCCTTATTTGCCCCTCAGAAGGGTTTGAACTTTGTCCTATAGATGATGGGATGCCCCTGGCTGATGAGTAATGAACACAGATCTCTAAACAGAAGAATGTATCTCAAATGCACTCTTTATCTTCTTTACGTCAGGTGCCGATGCCTTAATTCAGGTTTATTGCCTTGATTATTGTAATAGCGTCCTAATTAGTCTTCCTAATGGCCTGGCCTCCCGCCCAGTTATTTCCAAATCTGTTGATGCCACTTCATACCTAAAAGCTCCTAGAACCCCAAGGCCTCATCTTGGCACTGGCTCCGCAGCCCCAGGAAATTGCGGGCAGCTCCTTTCTGCCTTGGTGTCTGGGCACTGCTGTTAAACTCTTCTTCAGCTCATACTTCACGTGCTCTCAGGAAACGTCCCCTCTGGGAAGCCGTTTCCCAGTCCTGGTCCGAGTTAGATGCCTTTCCTTTGTGCCTGTGCATCGCGAAGCAGCAGGTCATAGCGGGAAGCAAGCGAGCTTCGGGCTCCTCATCCATCAAACAGGCATCACAGGCCTAGTTGCAAAGTTGCTTGATGCGTGTTTATCTCATCTGCTCGTTACTCAGACTGCCTGGGTTCAAATCCCAGCTATGCAACTTGCTAGCTGTATCTAACCTCTCCGTACCTCGTCTGTGAAAATAGGATAATCGCAGTATCTAGCTCATGAGGTCGGAAGGATGAGTAAATGAGTTAGGCCTTGTGGGCACGTGAAATGGCATCTGGCGCGTAGTAAGTCCTCCGTAAGAGCTCATAGCGGGACGAAAGTCCAGCACATCCCACCTCCTCCGTGACTCTGCTGCTGCCTCTGGGCTGGTGCTTGTGGCATGATCGCACGGACTTGGGCTTATGGCTGCTTCTCCCACGGGACTGCACCTCCCTGAGGACAGGATCATGCCCTGTGGGTCTCTGTTCCGGCGCCCAGCACAGAGCTAGGCACGTAGGGGGCACTCGGTGGGAAAAGCCTGACAAGTGACGATGGTGTGTCTCGGGAGATCTGCTCGTCCCGTTCTTGAGGAATGTCAAGGAGCGCCCAGCACTCACGGCATAGGGGACCTGCCTCGCGGCAGAGGGTCTATTGGCTAATTCTCCGGCTTGAGGAAGGAGGGGTGGGAGCTAGAGCAAGACAAGATCCCCGCGAAGCTGGAACTCAGACGCGCGCTCTGGCGGACCCCTGGCTGCCCATGGCCCCCAGGCAGGGCTGGGATAGCGCCACACACAGGCCTTGTGCGGGCTCAGTAAGTGCCTGGACCAGCTGCAGAAGCCGGTCACCAACTGTCAGTGAAGGTAAAATGTATTTTGAGCTCCAAAAAGCCACAAAATAAGCAAAAATGCTTTAGAACAGAACCCAGTCTTAAGCTGAAGACTGCCTGCATTTTGCTTAATTTGGGAATCACCATGCATTTCTCCTGCGGTTTCAGTCTTTAGGCCGCGAGCACTTTCCGTGGGTGTCGGGAGCAGTGTGGCCTTCAGTGGCCGCATGGTGGCACTGGCTGTGCGTCGGAGCGCGGCAGAGCAGAGGCGGCTTCCTTTCCTTTCTAACACAGAATTGCAGCTCGCGAGGTCTCCAGGCTGAGCTGATAAGCTGTGACAGATGTTAATGAAACGCTCCCCAGCTGAGGTTTCTCATGAACTTCATTAACCGCCGCAACGGCACATCCGGGAAGTGTTTGATGGACTGAACGATGGCTGTTATCTCAAATTCTGGGTAAATGGGATTGAAGGACGGGTGAAGACAGATGAGCTGAAGCCAGCTCGTGCCTTCCTGCAAAACGGGGCCTCTCCGGCTGGGCACATGGGGAGGCCTTGTCCAACGCACCACCCGGCTTCCCCAGGCTCCCGGGCTCTGGCCTGCTGCTTCTCCGTGACATTCTTTCCTCTTTCTTACACCCCCACCTCTTCCCAGGTGCACCATTTCACAAGTGACTCCCCGTATTACTTTGCAACCATCCACACTCAATATTATCCATTCCCCTCTGCAATTCAAAGAATCTGTAAAAAGGAGACAGTACAGCCTCATTTCAAGGCAGTTTGTGATATTTAAGTGAAATAATATATACAAAAGCCCAAAATGTGTGTGAATATCATCGTAAAGAGGACAGCATTTTGTACTTTTTGCTACTGCTCACAACTCCCAGTACAGTTGTGTTCTACGTTAAATTAGATTTTGAGCTTTCTGAAAACTCAATAGAAGGTTTTTAATTTTTAAGACTTGACCGCATTATGTGCTGTTTTATAGCCTGTATATAAGTTAATGTCCATGAAAATGAAGGAGAGTTATGAGCTGATTCGCGAGTTACATTTATGCTTAAACTCACACTTGGTAGCTGTGACTGTGCACGAGTTATCCCACCTCTGTGAGTCAGACTTTTCAGGGCAAAATGGGGATGATAACAGGGTATTGTTGTTTGTTGCACAACAGCAGTGACCATCAGTAAATACAGCTTAACTGAGCTTGTCTGGGTTTTGCATGGCTTGGCTTTCACTTGGCAAATCAACTCAGCTTACACTTCTGTGTGGCAATACTATAATCTGGGCCTCTTGTGTCGAATGAAGAAATGTTTAATTACCTTTTGTCTTGGCACTACGTCACCTCATAAATCTAATTGTGCCTCACTGTTTATAAAGCTAAAACGCCACTCTGTCTTAGCCTCAACCTGTCGGTATGTCACCTTGCTTCCCAGGGCACTGCACGTGGTTGCTTCTCTGTTTGGAGGATTACATTGAAGCTCTAGCTGGAGCTGGATGTGCAGCCCTAGGGCCTGCGGGAAAGGCTGTGATTTCAGTGCTTTCAGTGGAGAAGAGGAGGAGGGGCAGCTACGGGCACAGGTGTCCCCGTCCTTCCGTCCACGATGTGTGAAGAATGTCGCTCTTCACAGCTTACAAAAATCCTTATATTCATACGTAGCCCTATAATCTAGGGTTATGACTATTCTCATTTCGAGAGGAACATAAATTCACGGATGTCAAACAACTTGCCTAAGGTCACCCAGCTTGTAAGCAGCAGAGCTGGGACTTAAGTTCAGGTGGTTTGTTTTGTTTTTTACCGGGAGGTACTGGGGATCGAACCCCGGTCTCTCCATATGGTAGACGGACGCCGAACCTTTTGAGCCACATCCGTTTCCCTGAGTTCAGGTGTTTTGACTCCAAATCATGTGTTCTGGGAAACTGTAAACTCCATAAACGGTTCTGCTTTGTTCTGGCGGAAGCTCAAGGCATGGTCTCCTTTGTACTTAATAGTAATTAATCACACGACACTCAGTTAAGTGCAGAGCCCTGACCGTGTGTCAGTCACTGCCCTGACTAAGCGTCCGCCCTCTGGGGAAGGTGCCATTTTCCCCACTGTGCAGCCGAGAAAGGCTCGAAGAAGAGAAGTAACCCGAAGCGGCAGAGTGGGGACACAAACCCGTCGTTCCCAGGCTCATGCTTCCAACGACCTCTGCGGATACATGTGGAAACCGTGCGTCTGTGAGCAGGTGAGCTGAGCCCAAGTCCCCCTTTGTCCTGAACTCTGGACTTCCCGTCTTTGATGGTAAACTCGTTATTGCTGCCTCTCCTCGTTGCCCACAGCTCAGGTCCAGTAGAAGAAAGTCTCGAGGGTCGGACGCCTGGCTGCTTTGTCCCGCTGCAGACAGAACTCCTACACTGAGGTTTAGCTTGTTTGCCAGCTCCTACCGAAGGAGCCCCTTTATCGTTTCTTTTCCTCCTCTGACGGATACACTTAATAAAGTGCCTCTTCTGCTCTAAATACCCACCTGGAGGGAGGGCGTAAGAGAGGAAGAGGAGGAGTAAGCAACTGCCCTGCCCCACAAGCCCAGGTGTGCGGGGGCTGGCGAGCAATGCAGGACCAGGAGCCCTGTGCTTGCAAATGTGGTCCTGGGTTCGAGATCTGCTCCTGCCAGGACCTGGGCACCTTGGGCAAGACTCCTCCCTCCGGGCCTCGGTTTCCTCCTCTGAAAAGAGGCAGTTGGATTAGATGGTTAATATTCTTTGATTTTATGAATGGCAAAATATTTGCCCCCCCATTAAGAGGAAGCAAGAAAGGAGGGAAGAGAGGAAAGGGGCGCGAGTTCCGTGAGGAGGCCGCTTGGCAGGGCGGCTGGGTGAGGCCAGGCGAGCTGCCAGGGAGCAGGAGCTAACCTCCGTCTCCCTGCCCCTGGCCCTGGCCCCACGTGTACCACCAAAATAACTCACAGGATTTCAAAAAGCTCTTATTTACTTTCACGATGAAAGTACTCAACGTTCTCCCAGAAAGATCAGAAAACAGATAAGCAAAACGAGTAATGAATCTTGCTTCAAACAGCTTGAACTTTGTCCCTCTAGCAATAAAACAGCTTTGAACACACACTCCCAATTTATTTCTTTTTAATACTTATACGTTATAAAGTGCACTAAAGGCAGGTTGAGAAAGGGATTTTTACATGAAGCCCCCTGTGAAGGCCGGATCGTGAGGCTGCGCCCCTGGAGAACAGGCCGGCAGGGCTGCCTGCGGCGCGGGTGGAGCGGGGATGGACCGGCCCTGGGCTCCGCGGCCCCTTCCCCCACCAGGCGGGCCCCCAGGCAATGCTGACACAGCTCCGGTATTCTGGAAAAACCACAGCGTCACGGACAGTCAGTCCTGAAAGGGCTGATAAGCCCTAGGGAGAGTCGCCGAAAGCCGGCTTCCTCCCCGGCGTCTGTGATTAGAGGTCAGCCTCCCCCAGAGGCTTCCAGAAAACGCAGCCTGACGAGTCCCGAGCAATCCTCGCTGCGGCAGGTGCTTTCGGAGAGGGCGCGTCCCTCGCGGGCCAGCCGGCTCCAGAGCTTCCTCTGTGGCCCTGGGGGCTGCGGAGGTGGGGGTCACGGGCCACATTGGCACAAGCGTCGGGAAACTCAGTCTCGCACGCCTCCCTCGGCTTGGTGAGCTGAGCGCGCAGACCGCTTCAGCTGAGTGGCGCACAGTAGGTCTCAGTAGGTGTCGAGGCCCTGCCCACGCAGCGCTACGCGCTTCCCCGCCAGCTCGAGCCCATTGCCCCTCGCTCTCCCCCGCGCGTTCTGGCCACACTGAGGGAGCGCCCCTTCCCCGAATTCCTCCAGCCCGCACGGCGCCATTTGGGCCAGTTTCGTGCGGTCCCGCCTCGGTCCCTAACTGCTCACGTGTGTTTGTGCTGTCCCCTCCCACCCCAGCAGCCCCCTCCTGCAGGTGCGGAGCCCCTCCGCTGCAGCGTGCAGGGACAGTGGGCGGGAAGCGCTGTCCGCGTGTGCCGAGCCCTGGCGCGCGCTCCTGCCTGGTGGGGTGTAGACGGCAAACACCTGATTGATGGGTACGGAGTGGCTTTGTGGCAGCTCCGGCCAAAGGCTCCTGAGAGCACGGGCTTCCCCTGATCCTGCGCTCACTCCCTTCACTGACAATGCAAAACCGTCCGCATTTTCTAAATCCCTGAGTACCCTCCGCCTGCAGCCCATAGCGCAGGGGCTGCCCCCTGCAGAGAACAGGGCTGCACCCACGGAACGAGCAGGGGCTGCGCCCGGCGCCCCGACAGGCAGCGCCAGGCAGTGGCGGAGGCTGCTCGTTTGCCCTGAGGTTTCGGGAGCGGGGCACAGCGTTGTCCAGGCACCCGCCCCTGCGGGAAACAGGGACCTTCCTGATGGCGGGGCCACGCCGCGGCGGGCGCGTGCAGACTGCTTGCAGCCACTTTGTCAACGAGCAGAAGCTCTGCGCCGGCGGCGCCCACAGCCAGGAGGGGCCGCGTCTCCTTGGGGAGGTTTGGTGAGAAGCCGGGCAGCTACTTTCCCTCCGCACGGGACGCTCTGGTCTCGGCTGCTTTTGTCAGTCTGCGCAGCTCCGTTACTGGTGACAGTTGGGGCCATCAGGGGCGGCTGGAGGACCCGAGCGCAGGTGTTTAAGACCAGGCACCGAGCACTCAATCCAGAGCAGCCTGCTTTAAATAGCCGCTTCCTCAGCCATCCTGCCTTGAAACCCCCCCAGGACGTGCACGTGCTCAGGGTGCGAGGGCAGGCAGGAGGGGGTGGATAACACGGGAGGGAGCCGAGACACAGGGGGAGAAAACGCACCAGGAGAGGAGGGTGCAGAGAGCAGGGAGTGTGGCTGCGGTGACTTCTGGAAGTCGCTTTCTCAGCACCTCGCGGGACCTTCGGGAGGAGGAGGTGAGCGAGCGGAGGCCTGCAGGGCTTCCAGCAGAAGGCCTCTGGCAGCCACACACCGTCTCTGCTCAGCCTGCTCCGAGGGGCCGAAGCCCCAGGTGTGACTCTTCCTACATCACTGCTAGGGTGCCCTCCGGATATTTCAGAAACTCAAATCCACAGTGTCAAGTGTGCCGATACAGCGGAATGCCAGGGGAGGCGAGTCACAGAAAGAAAACATGCAGGGAGCCGGGGTCCCCGAGGCCACCTGGAGAGCAAGCCCCCAACCTCCGCCCCTCACCGAACCGCCCCCCGCAGCCACCCCGTAGCAGTGACAACGCGGGGGCCACACCTGGGGAAGCAAAACTTTTCCTCATATCCAAGTTCGGCTCTGTTCCATTCTGCATCTCTCTTCAAGATCAAACAACGGCCAAAACCCCAAACAAACAAAAACAAAAACCCAGCAAATCCCTAAGCCCCATGCAGGTGCAGACAGTACAGCGAGGGAAGAAATAATCTCAAGAGGGGCGGCAGCAGCGCGGCTGCCCGGCTCCCCCCGCCTGAGCCCCAGCAGCCTGCGCCCGGCTGGGGTTCCCACGCAGTCCCTACCTGGGAGCAGTCGGCGCCGGCGCCCTCGGCTTGCGCTGCGCTCGCCCTGCAGCCTCGCCGGCACATATATCCTCCCCCCACACACAGCCCTCCCCTCCCCTGCCCACCGATGACACACACACGCTGACCCCTGAGCAGCTGAGCAGCGCGCCTGGGTGGCCCCCTCCCCTCGCTCTGCAGTCAAACCTGTGACGCCCCCGCGGCCCTCAGGCCGTCTTCCAGCCTTACCTGGGCTCCTACCAGCCAGGATCCCCACAGCTGCCTTCCCTTCCCTTCCAGAGGCGCTGTGAGCACTGAGGGAAAGCCGTGGCAAGGCAGTCAGGAAAGAGGACTCGGTGACAGTGACAAGGCAGACCCCAAATCCTGGAGTCTCCTTGAGCAACCTTTTTGCCTGAGGAGTAAAGATCAGCAAGTGGGCAGAGGGAGGAGACGCTGGCGCCAAGCTGCCAGCAGCGCAGAGAAGCCCAGCGGAGAGGTCAAGGAAGCCCCCTCCCCGCGCCACCGCCCACAGCAACGACAGCTCGGTCACTGAGAGGGGCGGCTCCACCTGCACAGGCTGGGCCAGAGGCCAGTTCACAGGCACTCTCGACCTGGTGCAGTGGGGACGCTGAGCTTTCAGGTTATTAGAAACAACGCCGACATCTTTTTTGCTCTCCTCAGCTTCTCCTTCTGTAAGCTGGGTCTCGACCCCACAGGATGGCTGTGAATGGTGAGATGAGATTCTGTTAGTATCTGGAACTATGAGGCTCTCCTCCCACTCCTTCTCACATGAAATAATCCCACCTGAACCGAGAAATCCCAGGTCAGTGTCCAGTGTCGCAATGGACTTTCCACCAAGCCCCCTGAAGATGCCTCCACGCCCCAGCGCACAGCCGGGCAGTGGCCTGCAAGATGGCTCACAGCACGCTCAGGAGGGTCCCTGTGGACCCTCCCCTCTCCTTGCCCTGGGTGAATCGCATAATGGTCCTCTCCTTGCCCCTCCCAAGAGAATCCAAAATATTCCCCAATCCCAGGGCTTGAGCCTGTGTGGGTCAATGAGCTCCAGCAGTCACTCAAGTGGCAAGCCTGATTCTCTTGTCCACCTGGGAGTGGGCAGAGAAGGGTTAAAGAAAACACCTCTCCCGACTGCTAAGAGGTACAGGGTTTCTTTTTTGGGTGATGGAAATGCTCTGGAACTGAATAGTGGGGATGTTTGCATTACATTGGCAATTCACTAAGAAACACTGACGTGTACACTTTAAAATGCTGAATTTCATGTTATGTGAATTGCTTCTCAATAAAAAATTGGTAAGGAAAGAAAGAAAGAAAGAAAGGAAAAGCAAGCACCTGACCCAGTTAAGAGCAACAAGTTCTAAGAATAAAAATTCCCTTCCATCTCTGTTCACAGCAAAAGGGCCCAGGGAAGCAGCGTGTGCACAAGTCTCACTTAGTGCTGTTTTATCCAAACCTTACGTTTTGTCACTCCGTGTCAAAGCCACCACCATGAGCTCCTTGAGAAATCAGCACTTTCACTGCACTTTGGGTGGGGATTCAGGAAAGATCATTTGAAGGGGCCTGACTCACCTAGAAGAGACATCCTCTTTGCCCATTCTCCTTCCTACTTGGAACACAAATGTGATGCCTGGAGCTCTAGCAGATATCTTGGTTCATGAGACAACTTTGAAGATGGGAGCCATGGACTAAAGAAGATGGAGCATAAGGATAAACAGTTTCTGGGTCCCTGATGACTGGGGATCTACCATACCAATCTGGGACTGCCCATCTCCGACTTCTTTTTTTAAGAGATAAAAACCCCAAACCTTTATTTCATATATCAGTTAGGATTTAGTTAAATATCGCTCATAAGAAGCCACATCAAAACTCAGAGGTTTAAAACAAAAACCATTTATTTGGCTCTTGATTTCTGCAGACTGGCAATTTAGGCTGGGCTCAGCCGGGCAGTTCTTCTGTCAGCTTGGCTCTCTCATGCATCTGCAGTCAGCTGCAGGGCGGCTGCAGGAGGCTGGCTGGCTGTTAGCTGGGCGCCCTGGCTCTCCCCTGTGTTTCTTATGCTTTGTGCAGCCTAGCCTGGCATAGTCTCAGGGCAAGGGCGAGGTACAATCACAAACAAACAAAGCACAATGGAAAAGCATGCCTTGAGGCCTAACCGTAGAGCTTTCTGTTGACTTTGCTGCATGTATTGGCTATTCAGAGTCAGAGCAGGTGGGGTCTGCAAGGTTACAGGACAGATGCTGTGGCTACACAGAGGTCCCTACTGGAGTCGTCAATAATTTTAATTTACCATATTTTGTTTAAGCCACTGATTTGGGTTTTCTCTTACTAGTAGAATGATGTTTTTTTATTAAAAATTTTTATTTTAGTAACAGATATACAACCTAAAATTTCCCCCTTTAACCACATTCAGATATTCAGTGGTGTTAATTACATTCAAAATATAATGCTACCATCATCATTATTCATTACTAAAACTTTTCCATCACCCCAAACAGAACGTCCTGTAGCAATTAAGCATGAACTCCCCCTTTCCTACCCCTTCTCAGCTCCTGGTAACCTGTATTCTAGTTTCTGACTATGAATTTGATTATTTTAATTAGTTAATATCAGTGAGCTCATACAACATTTGTCCTTCTGTTTCTGGCTTATTTCACTCAGCATGAGATCTTTGAGGCTCATCCACGTTGTCACATGTATCAGAACGTTGTTCCTTTTCTTGGCTGCATGGTATGTAATTACCACATTTCAAAAAAATTTATAGACCACATGTTGCTTATCCATTCACCTGCTGATGGACACCAGGCTGCCTACGTCTTCTGGCAGCTGTGAATTAACGCTGCTGTCGACGTCAGTGTGCCAGCATCTGTCTGAGCCCCTGCTTTCTTTCCTTCCTTTTTTTTTTTAATACATTAACCGCCCCCCCCCCCCATTTTTGCTGTTTCTGTGTCATTCGCTGGGCAATTCTCTGTGTCTGTTTCCTGCCCTCTCGTCTCATCCTTCTCCTCCTGTCTTCACCGGGATTTGATCCTGGGCATTGGGAGAGAGGCGTTCTGCCACCTGTGCCATTGCAGTTCCTGGGTTTTTGGCGCGTCTTGTCTTGGCTCCCCCCTGCGTCTCTCTCCTGTTACATCATCATCTTGCTGCGTGGTTCGCTGGGGCCTGGGGGCTCATCTGCTCGTGGGGCCTGGCAGCTTGCCTGCTCGTGGGGCCTGGTGGCCCATGCACTTTCTATATTTTTCTTTATTTTACCAGGAGGTCCTGGGGATCGAACCCAGATCCCTCCATATAAGAAACAGATGCCCAACCATTTGAGCCACATCTGCCCCCCTTTTCTTTTTTTTTTATTCAAATTTTATTTCAAATTCAAAAGAAAATAACATACAAAAGGCAGCTCAACAAGTTTTGGAAGCATTACTCCTAAAAAGTTCAGTCCAGGCACTTTTATCTCATCTAATCCCAACAACAAACTCCGTTGTTGCTCCAGTGTTAGAAAGATACACAACTGAACACAGACTAGTTAAATGACATAGTGCCATTTTTTTTTTCCAATTTTTTTTCTCTTCTTCATTTTCTTCATTAAGAAGGAGACCTTGACTTCGAGTCCCCGCTTCAATTCTTTTGGGTACACACCTGGAAGTGGGTTTGCCAGGTCCTTGCAGAGTGCCATCTTAAGTGAAACGCTGCGTCACTTCATGCACCTGTTATATCTTGAATGGCATGTTGCCTCTGAGCACTCAGTCCTCCCAGGACGCTCGGGTGATAAATGACTCTTCCTTTGCAGCTGAGGTGGAAAACACACACTCACGAGTGAAAAGCCACTCACAGTCTCTGAAATCGTCTTCCCTCATTTATAAGCTAGAAGAGCAGAGCCGCATGGCCTGGAGGTTCTCCCTGGTTGCGTGACGCTGCGCGTTGTTAAGCCGGCCCCGCGGTGGCAGGTGGGTGAGAAGGGCAGGGGGCAGCTGAAGGCCTCTGTCGGTGGCGGGGCCTGAAACGGGGCAACTGGAAAGCCTGGTCAGCACCGGTTCTCAGGTGCTCGCCCTTACGGACAGGCGGGGCACTTCCTCTGAACTGGGAGGGTCCCGCCTGAGTCACGGTGCCCATGGGCTTCCTTCAGCCGGGTTAACTGGTCGCAGAGGAGCGAGATGCCCTCTGCTTTGCTGGTTGAAGATATACGTTAATTGGGAAGTGGATGTGGCCCAAGAGATTGGGCTCCATCTACCACACAGAAGGTCCAGGGCTCGATTCCCGGGGCCTCCTGGTGAAAGGCGAGCTGGCC
>JAKSZT010053771.1:167116-224225 GCA_026826555.1 Tolypeutes matacus | reverse complement strand
CAGAACTTCATTCTTTTCCCTCTGGTTTTTAAAGAGTATTGGTTATCATTTACTGCTGATAATAACTATACCTAACATCTCCCCATACAAGTCATTCATTCAGCAAACATTTGTTGTATTGTGTCCACACTTGACATCTGGATAGAGCTTTACAGTTTTCAAAGCACCTCCATGTCCATTATCTTATTTGATGATCTCAACAACCCTGTTTGGATGGTGGGTTTGTTTCATGACTCTGCTTTTCAGATAAAGCAATAAGGGACTGAGGAGCTCATCCAAAGTCCCTGAGCTGGTTTCTGGTCCATGTTCTTTCCGCTCATCACCCAGAGCGCCACCTTTTCCCGCCTTCAAAATGTTCAAGAACAGGCAGGTCAGAGATGAACAGAATTGGGGCAAAGTGCCAGCCAGCTGAGTGTGGGGAGGCCCAGCCGGGGGTGGGCTGTGGAGCAGCTTGGATGTTCCAGAAGCAGAGGCTGCGGCAGAGACCGGGGTGCAGGCTTCCTGCTGGGGGGCAGCACCTGTGGAAGGAGGAGGAAACACGAGCGGCAGAGAGCAGCTCACGCGCCCGCCCGGTGAGGTGGGAGCTCTGGCGTGGCCCCTGCTGGCCCCTGTGCCCCTCCTGCCCCGGTACCCCTGGAAGGCTTGGTCTTGGGGGCACGGACCTCTGCAGCCGAGGCAGCTCCGGGGGAGCCGATCACACGCCCCACGTCCTTCCTCTTGGGAGCATTTTCATGTCCACCACAGAAAACAAGAGGAAAATTTCTGTCTTGATGAGGATGTCACAGAGTTAAGGGACCCGGCCCTGGTGCAGATCCTGGACTCACCTTCCCACCTGCAGGCGAGGGCTGTTGAACGGCGCACGCCCAGCCTCCCAGGCGCTCCCTGGCTCTGCTGCGGCCTTGCGGTCGCCAGGCTCCCCGGCTGCCGCCTCCTGCCTGCCGGGTTGGCTCAGGCAGCGTTTCTGCTCTTGGTGGGGCACTCGTCCCAGGCCGCTCACAGTGAACTAGAACAGCCCCTGAGGATAATGTCTTAAATGGAACTGCAGAAAGTTTATTGTGACCGCTAAGTGGGTAAAGCTCAGAGCGTCCCTAGGAGGTGAGGCACACACTGGCTGCTCTCGGGAAAGGCTCGGCCTTTCCACTCCTGGGAAACACGCCTGTAGCTGTGTTAGTAACTGCACTTGCACGTACTTAGCGTTTATGGAGAACTTTATTGTTTCTTTCTTGTTCTTGGGATTTTACTTCCTTCCTGAAAACCCTTCTCTGGCCTCTTTTTGTCTTGTAAGCATCAACCTAAAATTGCACATTTGGTGCAGAAGGTTTTTGAAACTGACGGATTGCCTGCGGCGCGTCATCAATCTTTTCTCCTGCTACGAGGTGATTAAAAGCTGGCTGCACCACGGGCTCAGTCCAGGGGTTCCATGCAGCCACCCACAGGACTTTCCTTTCTTGCGCTGCTGACTGTCCTCTTTTCTCTGGCAGACGGCTGACCCGGGAGCTGGGCAGGCCCTCTTGGCTTCCTCAGTTTCTGGGCGGTCAGGTTGAAGTGAGGGGGCTTAGGGAAAGGTTGGCATCTTGGAACAGCTCACTCCCTGGCGCCTCGGAGAGCACGTGGGGGATAAAGGGGAAACCTGGAACTTTGGGAGGTGGAAATCTCTGCGGAACCCGGAGCGCTGCTTTCCTGCAGTCTGGTGGGGGGGCTTCAGGTAGCCAGGAGGCTCACCAGCTGGGGTGGGGGAGAGGCAGGCCCTCTGGACGGCAGAGCCACCTCCAGGGCTGCCATTCTTCAGCTGTGAGCGAGGGGAAAGGGAACCAGAATTGGGGACATGTCCACTTGACAGCTGCCCTCTGTGGGTCCATCATGGAAGGTTTCCTGGAGGCAAGTACCAAGGTGGGTTTTGAAGAAGGCGAGGTGAGTCCTAAGGTGGCTGTTGAGCGATGGAGGGGAGCAGGTGATAAGAGAGGGAAGTCAGCAACAGGGCTCAGCCTCACACACACATGCCAGAAAACAGCATGGCTGCAGCAGGGCCCCAGAGGGGAAGAATGTGGGTGCAGCTGGACGGCTGCAGTGATCAGACGTTCCCCCGCCACCTTTGGCAAAAATCTGAAGGGTTGAGCTGGGATCCCCTATAGGATCTTGAGGAAGTGGGAAACTGTTTGGAGCATGATTCTAGCAGCTGTTGGGGATCCCTGGGGGAAGAGACTGGGCGGCAGGGGAGCAGCAGCTCGAGGGACCTGCGGAAGCCCTGGGGAGCGAGAAGGGAAGGAAAGGCGATGGGGAAGCTCCGCCTGCTCTGCAAACCTGTCCGCTCTTGCTTGGCGACATTCGTGCCTTTCAGAAGCCTGGCTCTCACCCACGGTGTGATGGTCAGGCTAATGTGTCATCTCGGCCAGGTAACTGTGTCCAGGTGTTTGGTCCAGCAAGCACTGGGCTAACTGTAATACAAGAGCATCTATGGACTTTGGTCACCAGTGAGTTTACTGCGTGGATGGCTGATGACATCTGCGTCAGTCAGGGAGGTCGCATCAGCAGTGGGCGACGCTTTATCCAATCACTTGAAAGCCTTAAAAGGGGAAGTGATTTCAGCATTCAGAGAGAATTTCCCAGCTCGTCTTTGGACAGCCAACTTCTCCCAGAAACTCATCGAGGACCTTCACTGGACTTTCATCGGAGCCCCTGGTTTGCCGCCTGCCTGCAGAGCCTGGACTTGTGCATCCTGTTTCCCAAGAAACAATATGACAATATGAGTGGATTCTATTGGTGTAGAGGAACAAGAGTTCCAAGTTTCAGAGAAACCATGTCGGATCTTGGCAAAGATATCCATATGCTGAAACCTAAACCCAGGTAATATTCCAATCTCAGATGGCTCTTGAAATCCAATATTACATGCAAAATGATAGAAAACTCCTTATTAACATATGAGTTTCCAATTAAATACTTTGGTTTCATTTATTAAGTGCTTATGGAACATTTGAGGGGATATTGTAAAAGAAGCAGAAATTTCGGTCTTGTTGAAAACTGACATATGCTCATACAACAAATCTGTTCTGTGGACACACTATGTGGCTGGCAGAGCTAACAGCTGAGGAGGTGACCACACACCAGAATTCCATAGAGTGTGCGGGCAGCGCTTTGAGAGGGGCACTGATAAGAGATATTTAGTCCAGTCGGGGGCTTATGGACAGCCTCCTGGAGGAGGTGACACCTGAGCTAATCTCAAAATGAAAGACAGACTGGAAGTCAGATGTAGCGGCGTCGGCACTAGTGCCCAGCGGTAGGAATGAAAGCAGTTCTGTCCTATTCGGATGTGCCATGAGAATCAGCGAATGGTCAGATGAAACTAGTGAACCATGCGATAGAGCTTGGACTTTTTCTTTAGCTCACCGGGAATCGTGAAGGATTTTAATCAGGGTATGTGTTTTTTGTGTTTCAGATAAATCTGGTGACAATTTGAATGATGATTTCAATGGAAGATAGAGCGGATGCTGGGGACTCTGGAAAGTGTTGGGTGGGACACATTCCATGACGCCTTCTCTCCTTCTTACCCACCAGCAAGAAGAACCTGGCGCACTGCTGGAGGCCGGAGCGGGCCGCAGACACCTGGAGCTGCGAGTGGGAGGACAGGTGAGGGCGGGCGTTTGTGCCCCGTCATCTGCAATGCTGAGGAAAGGGTCAGGGACTGGGGAGGAAGTCGGCGAAGCCCAAGTCGGAGAGCCCTGATCCCAAGGGACGAGGACCGGTGGTCCCGCTGATGCTGGGCTCCCCCTAGGAGAACATCCCTGTTCCGTGGAACTTCTCTCTTCCCACGTGGCTGAGGAAGGGCTGCCCCTCCCGAAGTCTCTGAGAGCCTAGAGCTCCCTTTTGTGCTTTGTCAAGAAGTCCCAGGGAGCGGGTACAGCTGAGCTCCTGCTTCCCGTGGGCAAGGTCCCCGACTCGACCTGCGGTACCTCCTAAAAAAAAAAGAAGGCCCAGCCTGCCAGGCCAATGACTGGCTTACAGGGAAACAGCTCCTTCCTAAGTGAATGAGTTCTTTTGATCTATAGGAACAAGAGTTTTAAACCATGTGATACTGTTTCGGCAAAGATATCCCTATGCAGAAACCTAAAGCCAAGTGGCTCTTGAAATAGAATATTGTGTGAAAAATGATAGAAAATTCTTTATTATCGTGTGAATTGCACATTAAATATTCTGATTTAATTTATTAAGTGCCCGTGGAACATTTGTGGCAGGATTACATAAAGGTAGAAATTTCCCCACTGCCTACAAGAGCCCAACACCGTGACCTAAATTAAGTGAGGCAAGTAGGCAAAGAAAGCTTATAAGTCATTTAAAGGGTCTCAGTAGCCGAGGAAAACCTAACCAAAATCAGAATAGAAAGTTCTGGTTTGGATTTAGGAAGAAGCAAGAGATTTTGACAGAGATATTAAACTATATTATGAAGGAATGGCCAAACAACAACAACAAAACAGCTTTGGAAACAAATTAATTTAAATTCAAAAATATTAAACAGAATATATGAGAAATGAAACCAACATTATTGATTTAGTAATCTTGGAAGGTCCAAAGAGTGAGTAGAGCCACAGATTATTTGTAGTCTCTGCTCAGCTGTCCACAGGTATTTTTAGAACATAAAAGCAATGGACCACACTCCTCAAATGCATTTCACAATTTCGAGTGTTTAATTATGACTTTAACTGAAATCTCACCTCGTTGCTAACCTTCTAAGAAGTTTGTGTATGTGTTGCCCTGGCCAGTTCATCCTCTAACATTTCAGTTAACAAAATTCTTGGTTCTTCTAGATTGATATATTTACATGTCCTTTGCATATTATTGGTTACATTTGTTGAATTTTGCATATGCCATAGTAACTTTTGTATTGTAATATCTAGAAAACCAATAAAATGGAGAAAAGGAAAACACTTTGTATCAAAACCTATTGGGAACCGTGAAAGCGACATTAAGGGAATATTTATAGCTTTAAATGTGTCGTGGCATTTCCCTAGTTTACAAAGAAAGATAGATGGCTCAGAAGAGGGTCATTGAAACGTAAAAATTGAAGTGAAAACAATAATGTTAACACTATAACTCGAAGTAGTAATGCAACACAAAAGGTGAATAGTGCAAATGTAGCATGTGCAAATGTGACTATGTGCTGAACCAGTGAAACGGCACAATTTGTCAGGCTAGGAGTGCAAGTAAGAAGCATAAGTTAGAAACTGGATTTTATTGGGCAGGCGATCCATTCTCCCCCTGGTCCCCGATGTCTTGTCTGGTATGAAGTTTGTCAAGTTGTGATATGAGGCCATCAAAGATCCTGCGTTGTTTCTAAAGGAAGGGAAGTGGGAAGCGGCTGTGGCTCAATCAGTGGGGCTCCCGTTTACCATGTGGGAGGCCCCGGGTTCGGTTCCCGGGGCCTCCTGGTGAAGGCAGGCCCGCCCACACGGTGTGGTTAGCTGACCCAGCGAGCACAAGCAGCAAGGGGGGGATAAATGAATAAATAAATAAAATCTTTAAAAAAATAAAAAAATAAATAAATAAATAAAGGAAGGGAAGTAACTTCCAACTGATTAATCAGCCTGAAGGCAGAAGGGACCAAAAACTGTGGAGGCATCATTCAGTATCGCAATCCTCAGAGCAAAATGCTGTGTCAGTTACACTACTGATGGACAATAACATGAAAGAGCAATTATCTCCATGGATGGTTGGATGAAACCACGGATGTGTGGAGTAGAAATTAGTTCTCAGTGTATGTGGGAAAAATCAGTGAGGGAGGAACGCTTGGAGACATTTTGTCTTTTCACTGAAAAAGCATGTTGCAGGAGAAATTTAGTTTCTCATTAGTTCATGAGCTGTGATGTAGACTGGGAGAAGGTATTGGGATCTTCTCTGAGCGTACCTGGCTGTGTGTGTACCGAAAGGAAAGGCATCCATGGCCCGGTAAAGTAAAGAAGTTTCTCTGGAATGTCACTCCACACCTGCTTTAGCGACAGGATTGGTCTTGATTCAAGGTTGATGGAAATAGTGAAAATTGTGAATCCATCCAAATGATGGAGGCATGTCTTTTTAATATGCTAGGGTCAAGAAATGGGCGCTGAGTACAAGACTCTTTTCCATGCTGATGTAGCTTAGCTGTCAGGAGAAAGCAGCCCTCAAGAGGTTTTGAAATCAGGAATGAAATAAAAACGTTTCTTCATGACACTGATAATGTCAGAAACTCCATTTCTAAGACTACAAATGTTTTGCTCAACTGGTACATCTTAGCAATATGCTTATTATCTTTCACAGCCTGAATCTATTGCCTCAGGGCAGAATGATCATGAATTTTAACATTGAGGGTAGGATAACAGAATTTCTCTGCAGTGCAAACAGCTCAGTTGCAGAAAGTTTGTCTTTTCTCTAACACTTGGTGATTTTCCTCTTAGGGAGAAAGAAATCAATGAAGCATTTTTGGGCATATTTTAAAATTACCTCCAAGGGCTTCAATGGAACATGAAGAGCTGCTTTCCGAAGAGTAGATTAGGAATTCATTCAGTCCTGATTCCCAGGCTGAAAGGTGCCCCCCCCCCAGCTGCGGAATGCGATATGCTTGTAGGCTCAGCATCTGCCCGGGAGCTGAAAGAAATCTTCAGTGAGTCATTGTCCCATGAGCTCTGTGTCCTTGTTCAACCTGAATATCCAGCACTATCTAGAGACAAACTCATGCTGCCATGCTCAATAACTTATAATTGGAACTTAGAATTTTATAATTGGGTAGAAATAGAAGAAACCAATCAGTTGTGCGATCTGGTGACAGAAACTGCGTCATCATATCAAAGAGTGAAAGATTTCAAACTATCATCCCATTCATTAATATGAAATGATCAGTATTGATTCTAAATGTTTTGATTTTTATTATTAAAATTATGACGAATTTCTTTAGAAATTACTTAAAATTTGTGCTCCAAATGTGCACCAATGGTCTGTGGATGCCCCAACCAGGAGAAATCCTGGTTTAATGCAACATCTCTTTCTTAAAGAATTGTCCGTCACTCCTCACTGGATCAAGTACATTTCCTTTCTCCTGTGGGATCATTTCTCTCCCAAGAGCGTCCTCAGCACTCCTGAACATAGGATTACGTGTGGCCATTCTACTCATACGTCATACGAGATACGTATAAACCCCCGCAGAGAAGGAAGATCGGTTCTTTTTCCTGGAGCTCACGGTCCACAACCCACCATGCACAGTACTGGGTACTCACAGGAGCCCTCGGAGCTGGGAGAACTGGGCTCAGAGGCTACACAGCCAGGAGCCGTGGTCAAAACCCTGCTGTGCAGCTGCCCCTGGCTCTCCCTGGCTGTCCTCCTGCCTTCTGCACCAGACACGGACAATTCTGCCCCTGGACAGGGCAGCGCACTGCCGTCGCTGCTGCCCAGGAGCTCAGCCTTGCTCTCACTCTGCTGCTGCCAGGCAGAATCCTCTGTGGGTTTCTCTCTGCATAGCTGCCCACTGTTCGGAGTCTGGGGCGGGGGCTTCTGGCCGGCGGGACCCAGGTCGGCGCCCACGACTGAACGGCAGGAGCCTCTGGGGGAGGAAACTTCTGGGCTTTTCTAAACGTTTCTGAGACGGGCGCTGTCTTCCACCCGACGTCGTGAGGCGGGAGGTTTTCGGGATGCAGCCAGCATGGTGTGGGCAATGCAGAGCAGGGGCTAAGTGTGCGGACCCCGGAGCCAAGCTCCCCGAGTGCAGGTTCCCAGCGTCTGTGGCTCAGCCATAAAAGGAGGCCAGCAGCGCCGTCTCGTCAGGCTGGCGGGGGGGTCTTATCAGCTAATGGAGGTGAAGCTCTTGAACAGTGCCTGAGAGACGCCAAGCACCCGATCAGCGATCAGCGACCAGCGTTAGCTGAACTGGGCAGCCCCAGACTGCGCGGCCAGAGGGCCCCGTGTCCCCCAGCGCTCACCGGCTGGGCTGGCCAAAGCCAGCGGCGGCTTCTCTTCTGCCCACATTCCCATGCCCACGCGGGGCAGCACGGCACAGCTGAAAACGCTCGACCCTCCCGGAGAGGCGGGTGGCGCAGCGTCCCAGCAGTTGTCAGACTGCTGTCGCCCCTTCGGGGTCTTCAGGCGAGGCCCATTGCTGTAGCCCACCTACGGCTACGCCCCACATGGAGTGACGAGGGGCAGGGAGAGGGCCAGAGGGAAATTAGCTAATAGCGACACATCAGCAAAGGAAGCAGAGTGGCGTGTCCTCGCGGAGCGGGGGCTCGCGGCCTTCCCTGTGCAGCAGCCTGCCCTGTCCTCTCTGTCGCCAGCCAGCACCCAAGGGATGGGGGTTTCTTGCCCAGTAGGGAAACCTTCATTCCTGAGGCTCAGCTCTCCGTAGTCTTGCCTGTTTAGGAACCATGGGATGTGTACATTAGGATGCTTTTGTATGCAAGTGGTAGAAAATCCAATCATGTGGCTTAAAATAAAAAGACATTCATTCACTCATTTATTGAAAAATATTTATTGAGTGCCAACTGTATACTAGGTACCCATTTGGGTGATGAGTACCCAGCAACAGTGAACAAAATAGAAAAAGAAAAACCTGCCTTAATGCAAAATTCTGGTAGGAGGAGGTAGGGAGGCAGACAATAAACAAATAAATTCTATACAGGACATCAGATGGTGATAACTGTGACAGAGGAAAACAGGGAAGGTTAGAGTAACCCAGTGAAGCTGGGTTTGCTAACTGAGGTTTGCTACTTTTAATAGTGGTCAAGGAAGGACTCGTTGATAAGGTGACACCTGAACAGAGACTGAAAGAGAGAAATTACGAAGGCATGGATTATTTTCAAATTAAGGTGGATTATGTTATTCTGACAAATATGGTTGCTGAATTAAACAAAAAATATTGAATTAATTTTTAAATAATTTAAATTTGGGATAGTTTTTTTAACAAATCAATTTTAGTGATACATATTAATAAAGCATAAATCCATCCAAAGTGTACAATCAGTGGTATTTGGTATAATCACATAGTTGTACATTCATCACTTCAATCATTTTTAGAGCATTTTCATTATTCCAGTAATAATAATAATAAACAAGCAAACAAACAAAACTCATCACCTCTCAGTCTCTCTGTGCTTCTCCTTCTGTGCGTAGCTGTTCTTCTGTTTCCTTCTCTCTAGCACATTTGTTTTATGTTTTGTAAAACAGTCTTATATAGGCAATATCGCCCACATTTGTAGTTTACATGTGTTTGCTATGTGCTACAGTTTTTTGGATAGTTTTTAGAGTTCGTGTTTTTATTTTTTGGTCAGAGGGAGAGACACCTGAAGAGATGTCAGTGCACCCTGATGCGGACATCGGGGCCCCCGGCAGGAGCACGGCTCGCCGGTCACCCACCCAGAGAAGAGACGGGCCTCGGGTCCTACAGCCAGCGGGCCCCCATCCTGTGGGTAGTAGGCAGATGCTCTACGCGTAGCACCCCACTCTTGTGTTTGTGCTGCCACAAACACTTTCTCCCCGCCAGGGGCAGCTGAACCACGGGTGGGGGCCGGGGGGGGAAGCTGGATGTCGTCAACCAGCCTCCCAGACTTAGACCGTCTCGGGGGAAGGAGTGAGCCGGCAGCCCCCTTACTACGAGGGCTTTGTTTTCTCCTGCCAGCCTGACACGCCTGTTCCTGAGCACTGGATGTTATTTGTGGGTGTGAGAAAAAAGTGGCAGGCGTGCTTGGCCTGCCCCCTGCCACGCTTTTTGAAGCACCATATAATTTGACATTTTAACCAATCTTTTAATTGTTTGAATCAGTGGCAATAATTACATTTACAATATTGCATTGTGCTACCATGAGTACCATCCATTACCAAAACCTTCTCATCTCCCCAACTGGAACTCTCTACCCGTTAAGTAATAACTGCCATTTCCACTTACCCAGCTCCCGGCACCTTTAGTCTTTCTGTCTTGATGAATTTACTTGTTACGGATAGTTCATGTGAGTGGAATCATACGACATCTTTTGAGTCCGGCTTATTTTAGCATAATGGGTTTAGGTTTCATCCACATTGTAGCAGGCATCAGAACTTCACTGTTTTTTTTTTTAGGAGGTACCAGGGATCAAACCTGGGACCCTGTCGTGGGAAGCAGGCGCTCAGCCACTGAGCCAGCGCTCCCCTTTCCTTTTCCAGAGCTGAGTAATATCCCATTGCACGCATCCAGCGCACTCCTCTGTTGGCGGACACCTGGGCTGCTTTCATCGTGTGGCTGCTGTGAATAAGGCTCCCATGAGCACTGGCACACAGGCGTCGGTCAGTCCCTGCCTGAAATTCTTTTGGGTATATACCTGGGAATTACCAGGCCTTATGGCAACTCTATTTTGGAAAAATTTTAGGTTTGCAGAATGGTTGCCAAGATAGAGCACAGAGGTTCCTCATATACCCCATCGCTCAGTTTCCCTGTTGCTAACATCTTACCTAACAATGGTATGCTTGCCAAAAATTAGAAACCAACGTTGGTACATTAGTATGAACCAAACTTCCAGGGAAGATTCGCTTCTTCTGCCCCGTTTATTTTTACCAACTGTTTATCTATTACATTGGTTTTTTTGGAGTACTGGGGACTGAATCGGGGACTCAGCCCCCGGGCTACAGCGCCCACTCCCCCTTGACTTTCTTAGTGACTTGTCTCCTTGGGTCTCATGAGTCCTACGCTGCTTGCGCCGTTGCTGGAAGCGTCCCGGCTTGGCCCTGCGCTCCTTTGGCACACGCCCCCACTCTCTTCACTTCCCAGCACTTTCTTACCTCAGCGCTGCAGACTCTTCCCGTATGTTCCCTGCCTCGGCTCTAGAATGAGCAGCTCTGCTAAGAGACTCGGCCCCCTCAGCACAGACTAGCATTTGGAGACCAGGGCGCACGCCAGGCGTCCCCTCGCCCTCCGGCCGCCGCTGCTGCTCAGTGCTCTCGGCAAGCAGAGCCGGGGAGCACGCGTGCCTGCTGCCCGCGAGTGCGCACATGTCCACGCCCGTCCCTGTGGCCGCCGACGGGTCTGTGCTAAGCTGGACGTAGACTCATGCCGCCTCCGACTCTGATCCAGCAGCACATGGCGTGGTCTAGTCCTCCCCTTGCTTAACTTTCTTCCCCCCAACAGTGAGAAGCCCACGTCCACCCTTCATTTCCTTAGGGGTTCAAGCCCAGCACGCATGTAGGTGAATTTCAGAATTATTAGCCTATACGGCATGAGAAGCCACTGCACTACTGAGAGTGCAGTGTCCATGTCCAGCTCCTTCTGTCTCTAGCCTTGCAATAGCTAGTCAAAACACAGATTTCCAAAGTTCCTGAGGTCAGTTCCTTTTTCCTCATCCCCTTCAGTGAGGTCATAGCATACATTTATCATGCACTGAGATGGTTTTCCAGTCTGCTTTTTATCCTGGAATCCCCCAACATCCTGGGCGATTTAAAATAATGCAAATATTAAAGTTCACCCTTTGTGGTATGAAGTTCTACTGGTTTTGACAAGTGTGTAGAGTCATGTACCCATCAGCCTTGTACCACACAGACTGATTCCAGCACCCTAAAATTTTCTGTGTGTCCGTTTGCGTTCAACCATCCTCCTCTCTCAATCCTTGGCAACCACTGATCTGTTTTCTGTCCCTATAGTTCTGCCTTTTCCAAAATGCCATATGAAGAGAATTATACAGTGTGTAGTCTTTTGGGCATATATGGCTTCTTTCAGTTAGCAAAATGCATTTAAGAGTCACCGTGTTGTTGCATAAATCAGTTGTGTCTTCCTTTTTATGGCCCAATATTATTCCATTGCAAGGAGGTACCATAATCCGTTTATACACTCACCTCTCAAAGAATATCTTGGTTTTTTGCAGGTTTTGGAGATTATGGATAAAGTGGCTACAAACATTTGTATAAAGGTTTTTGTGGTAACATAAGTTTTCAAACTACTTAGATAAAGACATATGTGGTGGTTTGAAGCTGTCTGTACCCCAGAAAAACAGGTTCTTAAATCTAGTCCATTCCTGTGGGTGTGAACTCATAGTAAGCAGGACCTTTTGATGAGGTTACTTTAGTTCAGGTGTGACCCACCTCAACCAGGATGGGTCTTAATTCTATTACTGAAGCCCGTTATAAACCGAATGAACTGAGACAAAGAGAGAAAGCCACCGAAGCAAGAAGCTGAAATCAGTGAAACCCGGAAGAGGAGGGAGACACCAGCAGATGCCGCCATGTGCCTTGCCATGTGCCAGAGGAGTCCAGGATCTCCGGCAGCGGGTCTTCTGGAAGAAAGCACGGCCTTGATGATGCCTTGATCTGGACATTTTCCTGGCCTCAAAACTGTAAGCTAATAACTTCCCATGGTTTAAGCCAGCCCATTTCATGGTATTTGCTGGAGTAGCCCAGGGAACAAAACAACACAGGACTGTGATTGCGGGATCATATGGTGAGATTGTGTTCAGCTTTGTAAGAAACTGCCAAATTTTCTCACAAAGTAGGTGGACCATTTTGCATCCCCACCGGCAATGACATTTGATATTGTCAATTTCTTGGATTTTAGTCATTGTAATAGGTGTGTGGTGGTATCACATCATTGTTTTAATTTGCAATTCCTTAATGACAAATGAGGTTGAGTGTCTTTTTATATCTTTATTTGATATCCACATATCTTTGGTCAAGCATCTTTTCAGATCTTTTGCCCAGTTTTTTTATTGGGTTGTTTGTTTTATTGTTGAATTTTAAGAATTCTTTGTATATTCTAGATACTAGTCTTTATCAGATGTGTGGTTGCAAATATTTTCTTCTAGTCTGTGGCTTGTCTTTTCATTCTTTTAACATTATGTTTTGCAGAGAAAATTTTGATGAAGTCCAATTTATCAAATTTTAATTTTATGGGTCATGCTTTTGGAATCACATGTAAAAATTTGTTGTCAAACCCAAGATCATGTGGACTTTTTTCCTAGAAGTTTCATAGTTTTGTGTTTTACACATTTAGGTGTATGACTCATCTTCAGTTAATTTCTGTGTAAGTTGTGAGCTGTGTGTTGAGGTGTGAGGTATGTGTCACGAGAGCTATGTGGCTGTTTGAGAGAAGGTCTTCCATTTTCAAACGAAGGTGGATTAGATTATTCTGACCCCACTGACGAAAATAGCAAAAAACGTTGGATGAAATTTTGGTCTCAGTTACGAGCAGCTGAGACACAAAGGCCTCCCAGGCCTCCCATTAGCCATCAGTCTGGGGGCGCTGAGAACGTGCCTCTCAAGTTTAGAGGGTTTCGAGTGCCGCTGTCAGCAAGCATCAGAAGCGCCCGGCTGGCTTTGGAGCCACAGCTGGCTGAGCCTCGGCAGCAGGTGGCCAGATGGCGCCCAGGACTTCACACGTCCGACAAGCTCCTGGCCTGGCCGTGCTTCTGGTCTGGGAACTGTAATTCAAGAACCACTGGGCGAGGGAATGGGCAGAAGACAGAAAGTGTCATATAAAAGACATGAATTTTCAGCCTAAAGACTGTATTTAGACAAGGTGTTTGATTGTGGTAACCTGCTTGTGGAATTGATCAGAAGCAAATAAATTGGAAGCCTAGCAAGTTTTTTAAAAACAGCTTTACTAAGAAATAATTCACAAATGATACAATTCAATGTACATGTCAATGGCTCTTACCAAGTTTTTAATTAAAAATTTTAAGTAGTTGATATATTATATGACTCAAATGTATAACAACGGACACACAGTGAGAACCCTTGCTCCCACCCATGCCACAGGCACCCAGTGCCCTTTCCCACAGGCAGCTGTGCTGTTAGACGAGTCCTGGACAGGCTGGTGCTGGATGGACCCCTGAAGGCCACGTCCTTAAAGCGGATCCATTCTGTGGGTGTGAACCTCTTCTAGGTCACCTGCCTTTTATTAGATCACTTCGGTAGGGCGTGGCCCAGGGTGGGTCTTAATCTTGCTGCTGGTGCCACAAGAGCAAAAAGCTGGAATCAGTGGGACCCGAAAGAGAGGAAGCCGCTGAAGCCCCGAAGCCGGAAGCAAGGAGGCCTGGAGGAGGGGGCGAGGCCAGCGGATGCCGCCATGGGAGCGAGGTGTCCACGGCCGCCACAGCTGGTCTTCAGGGAAAGAACATTGCCCGATGCCGTGATGTGGACATTTTCATGGCCTCAGAACCGTGAGCTCGCAACCCAATAGACCTCCATTGCAAAAGGCAACCCAGTCCTGGTATGTCGCTTTTGGCAGCTTTTAGCAAACTAAGCATTTACCTTCCCCTTCTTTTTGACACGATGACACTTACTATCCTCTGCACACCCTTCTGCACCTGTTTGTTTTTTCAATTTAACAGTGTTTCTTACAGATCTAAATTAAAAGCTTTCTCGTTCTTTTTGTTTGTTTGTTTGTTTGTCTGTTTTTGTCTTTTTTTTTTTTTTTTTTTTTTTTTACCAGGAGGTCCCGGGTATCAAACCCGGGTCCCTTTTCTCGTTCTTTTTTATAACTCCATAGAATATCTTTGTATGGATGTACCATACTTTATTCAACCAACCGTTATTGATTGCCAGTTAGGTGGCTTCCAAGTCTGTGCTTTATAAACCCAGCTGCATTGGATAATCTTGTAGAAATTCATTTTATGTGTATAAATACATTTGTATGATAAATTCCTAGAAGTGGGATTAGTCAAAAGATAGCGCATGAGTAATTTATATATATAGCCAAATGGATATATATATCTCAAAATTACTCACATACACATGAGTAATATATTTAGCCAAATCGTCCTTTGTGCACCCATCAGCAAAACACGAGATTGCCTTTTTTACACGACCTTGACGTGTTGTCAAGGTCTTTGATTCTTCTAGTCTGATGAGTGAAAAACAGTTTCTAATATCCACAGAAATTTCTACAAGAAAGAACATAAGTAGCCTTACTCATAATTATAAAAAACTAGAAACAACCCAAATGTCCATCAATAGAATAGATAAGCAAAATGCTGTATATTCACATTAAACCATACTACATAATAAAAGGGAATACTGAAACATGAAACAACATGAATGAATCTCTCACACGTTTAGTTGAACAAATGAAGCTGAACACAAAGAGGTACATAAGGTATAGCTCTATTTTTGTGAAGTTTAAGAACAGGCTAAACTAATCCATAGTGATGTAAATCAGAAAGTACTGTTCAGGGGTTTAGGGGGTTTGGTTGGGAAGGCGCATGAGAGAACTTTCTGGGGTTAGGGATATGCTCCACGTTCCAGTTTGGGTGGGGTCACACAGGTGTGGACAATTGCCAAAACTAGTTGGCCTGAACACTGAGTGAAGGTCTGGGCATTTTATCGTATTATATCTCAGAACAAAGCTAAAGGAGAAAAAGTTTAAAATAGTATTTAAGTGTTCTACTAAATTTCTGAGAGAATTGTATTCCCCCAAAAGTCAAAACAAGAAACAAAACCCTAGACTAATTGGCAATAGTCTATGACGATTGAACTCCTGAAAGTGGTGTCAGCTTTCTCATTTCTTTTGTCTCAGTAATTAATTCTCCCCTCCACCCCGAGATGGCTCCCTCACGTGTTTGCACTCATTGTCTGCTCGTTGTTCTTGCTTGTTGTCTGTTTAATTTCTTTAGGAGGCACCAGGAACTGAACCCGGGACCTCCCATGTGGGAGACAGGTACCCAACCGCTGGAGGCACATATGCTTCCTGCTCTTTTGTTTTTGCTCATTGTCTCTGCTCGTTGTCTGCTCATTGTTTGTCTCCTTTAGGAAGCACTGGGAACCGAACCCCGGTCCTCCCATGTGGGAGGCGGGCGCCCAACCGCTGGAGCCAGTCTTCTGTTTGCCCTTCTCGGTGCCTCCCTCACACTCTCCACTCTGCCCATTTCTGAACAATGTTCATTGCACATGTCCCATCCTCCCTTATCGCCTTTTATTAAGTGAGCTAAATTTGGTGAATTAAATCTTTTTTTTTTTTTTTTTTTTTTTAAGCTTTTGGTCACCAGACCTTGAGAAGGTACATTTGGACCTAAGATTCTGGACTTTGAGCTTGCTGGATGCGATAACTGGATGATGCAAAGAGGGTGCAATTGTGTCTACACAGGCAGTGGGGCACATTTCAAGAGAGTGGCCCCGAGCTCAGGAGGACTGAATGTTCTATGATGGGGGTGAGCTTGCCTGGCTTTTGCTCTGGAAGGAGACATTGTGTCTGCTACACTGGACAGTAAACAGATCCGCCCCGCGTTCTGCTCCGAGGAAGAGCCTGGCTGTTTCCTGAGGCTGCTCTGGAAGAAAGCCGCCAGCGCCTCTGCTCTAAGACACGCAGGAAGGAGAGCTGGCAGTGGGGAGTCGACTCCCGGCGGCAGTCTGCCTTCTGAGCTGCAGGTAACTGGAACTCACTCTGGCTGGTCTAAGCAGAAGAAGGAGCTTGTCCATGTTAGACTGTGCAACCACTTTGGAGAACTGCTTGACAATTTTAATAAATTTGGAAGGGCTTGTATGAGAGGACCTAGCAGTTCTACCCCTAGGAATAACCCTACAGGAACTCTTGCACGTCCACGCCAGGAGGCAAGTGCGAGAGGGCAGCAGAAATATTACCTATATTAGCATAAATTAGAAATAACTTAAATGTCTGCCAAGAAGGGAAGGCGTAATGTGGCACCTGCACGCCGCACAGCCGCAGCCGCGCAAGTGTGTGAGCCAACAGCCACGGGTGTCATCTGGGAAGCGGCCCGCAGACTTCGCGCTGAGCGGCAAGAAGCCGGCTGCGGAAGGGTGTGCGCAGGGCGGCGCCATTCCATGAAGCTGAAGGACATGAGGAACGACTCCCATCTGTGCGTAGGTTACAGGCATGCACGGGAGTCGCGATGGTCTCTCTGGGAGGCAAGAAGTGGGATTTAACTGAATTGGCGAAGTTTTGCTTTTAAGCATTGTCTTTATATATCTCATGTCTCCTATTTTGCTCACTAAATTAAATTCTTTATAAGACATGATGTCGGCTGCCTTGCTTGAGGCCCTCGGCTGTGTGGCAGAGGCATATATACACCTGGGTTCAGAGACCCCTGAGCCAGGACCAAGGGACAAAATCCCAGTTCAGGGAGCGGATGTGTCTCAAGCAGTTGAGCGCCCACCTCCCACATGGGAGGGCCTGGGTTCCGTTTCCAGTGCCTCCTAAACAAACAAACAAACAACAAGCAAACAAACATAAAAACCAACTCAGGGGAGCCGATGTGGCTCAGTGGTTGAGTGCCGGCTTCCCACATACGAGATCCCAGGTTCAGTCCCTGGCCCCAGTACCTCAAAAAAACAAAACAAAAAGCTCAGGTCAGAGCTGGACTGGGAAGGAAACCCCTGCTGCTCTCCTGAGCTCTGGACTCTCTGTTGTAGCCCCAGGACCCCTGGCTGTGCCAGCACTCTTACTCTAGGACCTTGGTCTTGCCACCATTTCTGAGAGGATCACCTGCGGCCTTTGCTTCTTTGCCTCACTTGCCCCCATTTCATTGATTGGCAAAGCCTGGGTCAGCGACTGTGCTGTAGCTGCAAGGGAGGCTGGGAGGGCGACCAGCTGGCATTTGCAGCCTCTATAGACAGGTGGGTGCTGTCTCTCACTAAGATTCACAAAGCTGGAAATGCTCCAAATATTGGAAGGAGGTTCAGATTCCAGGAGATTGAAGAAATGACAATATCCATGACAAACCTTCAATGTATGTTTTCAGGGAGAGTTAGTAAACAAAGCGTCCTGTGTAGAGGAAATAGAATAATTGAAAACACCGAAGTGGCATGTTTCTAGATTGTAGAAAAAACATCAGGCGATAAAGTTTAACAGGCTAAACTTTACTTGGTTCTAAGGAGTTCTGAAATATCTTTGTCTATGTTTATTTTCTAGCAATCCAGACCTGTTTTATTAAACCCCAATTCTCTCCCCTATTAGGCCATAGGCTCCTCAAAGTTAAGGACCATTCCAGGAGTGCTGCGGGGATGCTGCAGGGGTGCTGCAGGGATGCCGTGGGAATGCTGCTGGGATGCCGCAGGGATGCTGCGGGGATGCTGCAGGGGTGCTGCTGGGTGCTGCGGGGATGCCGTGGGAATGCTGCTGGGATGCCGCAGGGATGCCACAGGGATGCCGTGGGAATGCTGCTGGGATGCCGCAGGGATGCCACGGGGATGCCGAGGGAATGCTGGGGGGATGCCTCAGGGATGCCGCGGGGATGCCGTGGGAATGCTGCTGGGATGCCGCGGGAATGCTGCTGGGATGTCGCAGGGATGCCACGGGGATGCCGTGGGAATGCTGGGGGGATGCCGCGGGAATGCTGCGGGGTGCTGCGGGGGCCGTGAGCTCAGGCTGGGGCAGCTCTCACAGCCATCCCTCCCGGGGTCTCAGCACATCCCTTTTTATTCCATTGTTATGCCGCTGGTGTGTTCCATAAAATGGATGTTCAGACGATTGTTTATTTTAGAAGACTATTTTGAGAAGATGATGCCCCTACACATGCTTTCCCAACATGCCCAAACTCAGCTTTCACTTTACTTTTATTTGTGTATTCTCAGTGGTTTCCTCAAGTAGAATTAGGTCCCATTTCAAATTTCCTGCTTCACATAGTTCCAAAAGCTCCATTCCCAGGTTTTATCTAGACTTCTCCCCACAGAGAAGGACCATGACTGTAACAACTTCCTCGGAGAACTAATTATGGAGACAGCACTGAAATCACTACACCCACAGTCCCATCAACACAGACCCCGGGATGGGATAAGCTCCGGCGGAAATCAGCAGAGGCTGCTGCGTGGCAGGAGGGCGCCCGGCGCGGGCAGGGGGGCACTGCCAGCCGTCTGGCTCCAGGCTGCGGCTCCGTCCCGAGGAGGAGGAGTGAAAGGGGGGGGGGGGCTGGACTTCCAGCAAGTCCCTGTGGCGCTGAAAGAAGTGAGACAGCGGCACCCCAGACGGTTTAAATGAGTTAGCGCTAACGGATAGCGATTGTGGAAAGAAAAGAGCGAGTGGCAGAATGATACAAAAGATTTTGAAACCCTCAAAACAATACAATAGTTAACTGTGCATACTCAAATATGAAAGTAGTAAAGAAATAGGAAATTACGGAATTCAGCAGGGGCGGGCGGAGCTCAGTGGTTGAGCGCCGGCTTTCGCAGGTACGAGTCCCGGGTTCAATCCCCGGCACCGCCTGAAAAACACTGAATTCAGGATAGGGAGGAAGAGCGACAGGATCCGGGTGGGAACTCAAGTGTTAGGGTGCTTTCATTGAAGACGAAAGAGACTTGAAGTAAGAAGGGGAAATGGTGGGGCAGGAAGGCCTGCCACCAGAGGCTGGGCCGCGGTGGCCTCGAGGAAAGCCAGTGCAGCTGGGCCGGGGCCTAAGTCCGAGTCTTGCCTCAGCTGGGTTGTGAGACGTTGATGAGTCTTTAAAGTCACTTCTGGGTTTCATTTTGTAGAATGAAAAAAAGTCGCACTGGCCGAGCCTTCCTCAAGGCGTCTCTGTGACGGTCCCTTACCTGACGTCCGTGAACACGCAGCGACGCCTGCTGAGTGTCCTCCCCCTCGGGCCTAAGAGCAGCCAGTCGAATCTTCAGAGCCGGGAAAGCCTGAGGCCGGCTACCGGGCTGAGCCAGGAGCCTCTGGACTTAGCCGCACTCTGTGCTCGGATGCAGAGAGCGCAATGGCTGCCAAAACCGTGGCGAGATGCCCGGCAGGCATTGCGGAAAAGTATTCCTAAACCCTTCCTGTGCTGCACCCCGCCCCCACTGCTGTGGGTTCAGTGGTGTCCCCCCAAAAGCCGCGGCGGAAGCTGGAGCCCGGCACTGCAGGGGGCAGCGCTCTGGGGACAGGCTCGGTGCAGATGAGGCGGACAGCGCGAGGCCGAGCCGGGGCAGCCCTGGGTCCAGCCCTCGGTCCAGCACGGCTGGGAGAGGAGACCCCCACCCACGGGACAGGGCGGCGGAGCCGGAAGCGCCGGGCCTTGTGCAGGAGGAGGCAGGCGAGGGTCTTCCTTACAGTTTCCAGAGGGCGCCTGGCCCTGCCAGCGCTCCCATTCCAGGCTTTCAGGCCTCGGAACTGTGAGACAACAAATTCCCGTTGTTTCGAGCCGCCAAGGTGGTGGTGTCTTGTTACAGCAGCGTCAGGGAACTAAGACACCCAGCTCTAAGGCAGTGCCTCTCCTTGGGGTTATGCACAGGCTCCCTGGGGACAAACGGAAGGAGGTGGGGCAGAAAGAACGGGGACATTGCCTGTAGCCAGGAGGCCTGAAGTCACCTGCGGCAGCTGCTCCGAGGGAACAAGGACTCGCACAAGACTCACTTGGATGCATGAGCCCGAGGACAGGGAGCCGATGAGATCAGCCCTTAAGGGATGATGCCTTTATGGACCTCATACTTGTCACCAAGGATCTTTTTAACTGTTTATTTTGAAACAATTACAAGCTTACAGTTGCAAAAATAATACAAAACCCACACAGAAAACTCCAACACACGCCACCCCAAGATACCCAGATCCACCAATTTTAACATTTTGCCACCTTTGCCATATAATTCTTTCTACCATCTATCATCTAATTATCTATGTATAATCCATTTTCTGAACATGCTTCTTGAACACATAATACTTCCATGTACATTTCCCATGAACAAGAATATTCACTTATATAATCAGCTGAAGCGCGGTGTCAAATTCAAGAAACTCAGCATTGATATAAAGCTTACACTCTATACTGCAATTTTTCTTATGTCCCAATAATGTCCTTTTGAGCCTTTTCTCCCTCATTCTTAGATCCCATCCAGTGTCATGTATTGCATTTAATTGTCGCATCTCTTTAGTTTGTCTTTCTTTTGTTAACTGTGGAAACATCACCAAGGGTTTTGACTACTTGTTTAGGGCGATTTTAAGACAAGGGGCTCTGCCAGCAGCTCTCGTCCGTGGGGTTGCTTGAGCGTTGGATGCACTTGCCCCTGCGTCCCTGGGCTCTGCTCCCGGCTGGCGCTTGCTGCCTGTCGCTGTCAGTTGTCTCTTCTTCTCCTCTGAGACAGTTGCTGTGAGCACAGGCTCCTGCTCGCTTGGACACCGTCTCTGGGCCCTTTCCTTGTGTTTGCGTAGCTTTCTCTCAGTTTCTCGATACCTATTGTTTGGGGATCGCGGGCTGCTCTTCAGCTTCAATAGCTTGCAAGTCTCTTTCTCTTGAAACGGTTACTTGTCTAAACTAATTGGCACGACTTCCCTGTCTTCTGCAGGAACAAATTGAGTCTTGAGTAGCGTGTGCCGGGAGAAAGCAGATGTGCGTCCTCCTCAGCGCTCCCGTGCGTGCAGCCTGGGCCGTCTGACTTCCATCGGATGCTGGAGGGGGAGAAGGGGTGCTGAGTGTCCTGGTGGGGTGCTTTCAGGGAAACAGCTGCCGAGCAATGTGGCCTTGCTGCTCAGACGCGGTTACACAGGGACTCTTGGGGAGGCCGTGGGTTTGATTCCACACCGCCGCAGGAAAGCGAATCTCACAAGCAAGCAAGTCACACTCGTTTTTTGGTTTTCCAGTGCATATGAAAGTTATGTTAACACTAAGCTGTAGGCTATTAAGTAAGCGATAGCATCATGTCTAAAAAACAAAGTACGTATCTTAATTTAAAATACTTTATTGCTAAAAACACCAGCCACCTTCTGAGCCGTTGGAGTTGCAGTCTTCTGCTGTTCGAGGGTCTTGCCTCGATGCCCAGGGCTGCTAGTGACCAGGGTGGTGGCCGCTGGAGGCTGGGGAGGCTGGGCGGCTGCTCAGCATAAGATGACAACCCTTCTGCATTGACGGGCTCTTCCTTTCATGAAGGCTTCCTCTGCAGCACGCAGCGCAGTTTGGCTTCTCTCAGAACTGGGTCCGTCTCCCAACCCTGCTGCTGCTTCATCAGCTGAGCTTTCGTCGTGTTCAAATCCTTTGTTGCCACCTCAACAATGCTCACAGCATCTTCACCAGGAGGCGGTTCCATCCCAAGAAACCACTTTCTTTGCTCCTCCGTAAGAAGCAACTCCTCATCTCTTCAAGTTTCGTGGTGAATTGCGGCAATCCCGTCACATCTTCAGGCTCCACTTCTAATTCTAGTTCTCTTGCTCTCTTCACCACATCTGGAGTTCCTTCCTTCACTCAAGTCTTGAATTTCTTATCATTCATGAGTTTACTGGAGTAGCACTTTTTTTTTTTTTTTAAGTTTTAATTAGAGAAGTTGTAGATTTACAGAAAAATCATGTAGAAGATACAGTGTTCCCAGACACCCCCACCCCATTATTTACACTGTGCACTAGTGTGGTACCTTTGTCACAATTGACGGAAGAGTATTATAATTCCGCTCTTAACTACAGTCCATAGTTTACATTAGGGTGAATTTCCCCCATGCGCCACCCTATTATTAACACCCTGCATTAGTGGGGCACGTTGGTTACAATCCATGAAAGAACCTTTTTATCCGTGTCCTAGTGACGATAGTCCATCATCTACAAGAGGGTTCACTGCTGTGCAGTCCTGGGTCTTAGCTTTTAATTTTTATTCTAGGAACTTACACACGACCTAAAACTTCCCCTTTCAACCACATATATAATTGGTGTGATTAATTGCACTCATAATAAAGTGCTTCCATCAGCACCATCTATGACCAAAGCTCTACAATCAACCCAAATAGAAACTCTCTACACTTGAAGCACTGACTCCCCATTCCCTACTTCCATCCCAGCCCCTGATAAACCATATTCCAGATTCTAACTCTATGAGTTTGCTTGTTCTAATTATTTCATATCAGTGAGACCATATGTGATGGTTAGGCTAATGTGTCAACTCGGCCAGGTAACTGTGTCCAGGTGTTTGCTCCAGTAAGCACTGGGCTAATTGTAATACAAGAGCATTTATGGACTTCGGTCACCAGTGAGTTTGTGGCGTGGATGGCTGATGACATCTGCATCAATCAGGGAGATTGCATCAGCAAAGGGCGACGCTTATATCCAATCAGTTGGATGTTTTAAAAGGGGAAGTGATTTCAGCATTTGGAGAGAATTTCCCAGCTTGTCTTTGGACAGCCAGCGTCTTCACTGGACTTTCATCGGAGCCCCTGGCTTGCAGCCTGCCTGCGGCACCTGGACTTGTGCATCCCCACGGTTGCATGAGAGACTCTTATAAAGTCTCATATTATTCACAGATATCTCCTGTTGATTCTGTTTCCCTAGAGAACCCTGACTAATACAGCTTGGAACTGGGAGTGGTTCTCGAGGAACAGAGTCTTAAACATGGGATGTCTGAGGTGGTTCTGGGAGTTCTGTAACTGGCTCTCTACTCTAATTGGATTCACGGGTACTAATGACTCCCCTTCCAATAATGAAGAGGTTGCTAACAGTCCATGGCGTGAGCTGGCAATAGAGATACGCAAAATAGCATCACTGGATTCCCCTACTTCCACGCTTATAAGAAGCAAGGATCTGGGTGAGAGTGTTTTCAACACAACAGAATTTTGTGGAGTCAAAAAGTATAATGACATTGGCTGGCTCCTCCTAGATATTCTGGATACAGTTACAAAAGAAAGAGATGAGCTAAAGTCTTCAAATTTGAAACTTAAATGCCACATGAATGATATGAAAGTTTCTACGTGTGCCTTGAAAGAAAATCTTGTTTCCTGTAGCCACAGACTTGAGATATCTGAGAATCAAACCCAGACTCTCATTGTACCAGTAGCAGAATTACAGAGGAAACTAAAATCTCATCCTCGCAGGGTTTCTGCAATTAAAGTGAAGGCATTGATTAGAAAGGAGTGGAATCCCAAGGATTGGGATGGAGACATATGGGATGATGATGATAATGGTGGGGACATTGGAACCCTAAATTCTGCTGAGACTTTACCAGATAAACCTGCGATGGCCTGCCCTGTGGAGACCACACCTTGTCAACCTTGTATCATCCAGCCTCCAGCCTGCCCCAGGGAGTCTGGATTCCTTCCAGCCATGAGGCAGGTACCAGCCAAACAGAAGCCTGCACTGCCCAACTTCCAGTCTGCTCTGAGGAATCTGCCTTCCAACCCCTGCCTGAAGAGATTAATCCTGTCTCACCAGAAGAAAATGCAAAGGAATGCCCTGAGGTCAGTAGCCTGCAGGACATCTCTAATCCTTCTCCTTACCACCCCCCCACACCCCTCTTGTCTTCGAGACCCATTACTAGACTAAAATCACAACAAGCCTCCAAAGGTGAAATACAAAGTGTGACCCATGAGGAAGTACGCTATACTCTGAAAGAACTCCATGAGTTTTCCAACTTATATAGACAGAAATCAGGGGAATATGTGTGGGAATGGATACTAAGGGTATGGGATAATGGTGGAAGGAATATAAAGTTGGATCAGGCTGAATTTATTGATATGGGCCCACTAAGCAGAAATTCTGGATTCAGTGCTGTAGCTTGAGGGGTTAGAAAGGGCTCTAACAGTTTGTTTGGGTGGCTGACTGAAGCATGGACCAAACGATGGCCTAGCATGTCTGATGTTGAGATGCCCGATTTGCCCTGCTATACAATAGACAAGGGGATTCAAAGGCTTAGAGAGATTGGAATGCTAGAATTGATTTACCATTTGAGACCTGCCCACCCACCCCAGGAATGTCCAGAGGACACACCTTTAACCAGGACTGTGAGGAATAAATTTGTAAGACTAACTCCATCTTCCCTGAAGAGCTCAGTGGTTGCTCTTCTCTGCAGTTCAGATATTACTGTAGGGAGGGCTGTAATGGAATCGGAATCCTTAAACACTATGGGGATGATCAGATCTCGTCTGGTAGAAGTCAAGTATCTGCAGTTAATCGCCAAAGGCAAGGTGGGCGTGGCTACCGCAATGAAAGACAGACTCAAAGCAGCACACAGAATAGTCTGAGTCGCATGGAGTTATGGCGTTGGCTAACAGATCATGGGGTACCCAGAAGTGAAATACACGGGCAGTCTACTAGATTTCTTCTGGATCTGTAGAAGCAGAAGAGTTCCAGGTCAAGTGAACAAAACCCTAACTCAAATTACAGACGCAGAGAATCACGGCCCCTTAATCAGTTCCCAGACTTGAGACAGTTTAGACCCAGAGCCCCTTGAATGAGGAGGAGGCCGGGTCCCCTTGGGGAAGGATCCTGTTACACTGCCCAAAATTTACACTGTTAATCTTCCTCCCACCTTTCCCCAGGGAGACCTACGGCCTTTTGCCAGAGTAACTGTACATTGGGGAAAAGGAAATGATTAGACATTTCGGGGATTATTAGACACTGGCTCAGAAGTCACATTAAGGGAAGCAGCTGTGGCTCAATCAGTGGAGCTCCCGTTTACCATATGGGGGGTCCCGGGTTCGGTTCCCGGGGCCTCCTGGTGAAGGCAAGCCCGCCCGCAAGGCGTGGTTAGCTGACCCAGCGAGCGCAAGCAGCAAGGGGGGATAAATGAATAAATAAATAAAATCTTAAAAAAAAAAAAAGAAGTCACATTAATTCCAGGAGACCCAAAACGTCACTCTGGTCCACCAGTCAGAGTAGGGGCTTATGGGGGTCAGGTGATTGATGGAGTTTTAGCTCAGGTCCTTCTCACAGTGGGCCCAGTGGGGAATAACTGTAGTTATTTCCCCAGTTCCAGAATGCATGATTGGAACAGACATACTCAGTAACTGGCTGAATCCCCACATTGGATCCCTGACTTGTGGAGTGAGGGCTATTATGGTTGGAAAGGCCAAGTGGAAGCCTCTAGAACTGCCCCTGCCTAGCAAAATAGTAAATCAAAGGCAATACTGGATTCCTGGAGGTATTGCAGAGATTAGTGCCACCATCAAGGATTTGAAGGATGCAGGGGTGGTGATTCCCACCACATCCCCATTCAACTCTCCTGTCTGGCCTGTGCAGAAAACAGATGGATCTTGGAGGATGAATGTAGATTATTGTAAACTTAACCAGGTGGTGACTCCAATTGCAGCTGCTGTCCCAGATGTGGTATCATTGCTTGAGCAAATCAACACTTCCCCTGGTACCTGGTATGCAGCTGTTGATCTGGAAAATGCTTTTTTCTCAATTGCCATTAGTAAGGACCACCAGAAACAGTTTGCTTTCAGCCGGCAAGGCCAGCAGTACACCTTCACTGTCCTGCCTCAGGGGTATATCAACTCTCCAGCCCTATGTCATAATATTGTCCGCAGGGACCTTGATCATCTCTCCCTCCCACGAGACCTCACACTGGTCCATTATATTGATGATATCATGTTGACAGGACCTACTGAGCAAGAAGTAGCAAAGACTCTAGACTTATTGGTAAGGCATTTGCGTGAGAGAGGATGGGAGATAAATCCAACAAAAATACAGGGTCCTTCCACCTCAGTGAAATTTCTAGGTGTCCAGGGGAGGGGGGGCCTGTTGAGATACCCCTTCTAAAGTAAAGGATAAGCTGTTGCACCTGGCCCCTCCTACGACCCAAAAAAGAGGCACAATGTTTAGCTGGCCTCTTCGGATTTTGGAGGCAACACTTTCCTCATTTGGGTGTGCTACTCTGGCCCTTTTACTGAGTGACCGGAAAAGCTGCTAGTTTTGATTGGGGACTGGAACAAGAGGAGGCCCTGTGACAGGTCCAGGCTGCTGTGCAAGCTGCACTACCACTTGGGCCATATTATACAGCAGATCCAATGGTGCTGGAAGTTTCAGTGGCAAATAGCGATGCTCTCTGGAGCCTTTGGCAGGTCCCTATAGGGGAATCACAACGCAGAACCTTAGGATTTTGGAGCAAAGCCTTGCCATCCTCTGCAGATAACTACTCCTCTTTTGAGAAGCAGCTTTTGGCTGCTACTGGGCCTTAGTAGAGACTGAACGCTTAACCATGGGCCATCAAGTTACCATGAGACCTGAGTTGCCTGTCATGAGCTGGGTATTGTCTGACCCACCAAACCATAAAGTTAGGTGTGCACAGCAGCACTCCATAATAAAGTGGAAGTGGTATATACGAGACAGGGCTTGAGCAGGTCCTGAAGGCACAAGTAAGTTACGTGAGGAAGTGGCCCAAATGCCCATGGTCACCACCCCTGCCGTGTTACCTTCTCTTCCCCAGCCCACAGCTTTGGCCTCTGGGGAGTCCCTTACAATCAGTTGACTGAGGATGGGAAAACTCGGGCCTGGCTACAGATGGTTCTGCACGATATGCAGGTACCACCCAAAAGTAGACAGCTGCGGCACTGCAGCCCTTTTCTGGGACATCCTTGAAGGATAGCGGTGAGGACAAATCCTCCCAGTGGGCAGAGCTTCGAGCAGTGCATCTAGTTGTTCATTTTGCTTGGAGGAAGAAATGGTCAGATGTGCGTTTGTACACTGATTCATGGGCTGTTGCCAATGGTTTGGCTGGATGGTCAGGGACTTGGAAGGAACATGATTGGAAAATTGGTGACAAGGACGTCTGGGGAAGAAGTATGTGGATAGACCTGTCTGAGTGGGCAAAAAACATGAACATATTTGTGTCCCACGTGAATGCTCACCAGAGGGTGACTTCGGCAGAGGAAGAGTTTAATAATCAAGTGGATAAGATGACCCGCTCTGTGGCTAATGCTCAGCCTCTTTCCCCAGCCACTCCTGTCATTGCCCAATGGGCTCAGGAACAAAGTGGCCATGGAGGTAGGGATGGAGGTTATGCATGGGCTCAGCAACATGGACTTCCCCTCACCAAGGCTGACTTGGCTACAGCCACTGCTGAATGCCCAATCTGCCAGCAGCAGAGACCCACACTCAGCCCCAGATATGGCACAATTCCTCGAGGTGACCAGCCTGCTACCTGGTGGCAGGTGGACTACATTGAGCCACTTCCACCATGGAAGGGGCAGCAATTTGTTTTAACTGGAATAGACACATACTCTGGCTATGGGTTTGCATTTCTGGCATGCAATGCCTCTTCCAAAACTACCATCTGTGAACTTACCGAATGTTTTATCTACTGCCATGGCATTCCACACAGCATTGCTTCTGATCAAGATACCCATTTCATAGCAAATGATGTGCGGGAATGTGCACATGCCCATGGAATTTACTGGTCTTACCATGTTCCCCATCACCCTGAAGCAGCTGGGTTAATAGAACGGTGGAATGGCCTTTTGAAGACTCAATTACGGCGCCAACTAGGTGGCAATACCTTGCAGGGCTGGGGCAATGTTCTCCAGGAGGCTGTGTATGCTCTGAATCAGCGTCCTCTCTATGGTGCTGTTTCTCCCATAGCCAGGATTCATGGGTCCAGAAATCAAGGGGTGGAAATGGGAGTGGCACCACTCACTATTACCCCTAGTGACCCACTAGGAAAATTTTTGCTTCCTGTCCCTGCAACCTTAAGCTCTGCTGGTCTACAGGTTTTAGTCCCAAAAGGAGGAGTGCTGCCACCAGGGAACACAACAAGGATTCCATTGAACTAGAAGTTAAGACTGCCACTTGGCCACTTTGGGCTCCTCTTACCTGTGAATCGACAGGCAAAGAAAGGAATTAACTGTACTGGCTGGGGTGATTGATCCTGACTATCAAGGGGAAATAGGACTACATCTACATAATGGGGGTAAAGAAGAGTTTGCCTGGAATGCAGGGGATCCTCTAGGGCGTCTCCTAGTCCTGCCATGCTCTGTGATTAAAGTCAATGGAAAATTGCAACAAACCAATTCAAGCAGGACTAACAATGGTCCAGAATCTTCGGGAATGAAAGTTTGGGTCACCCCACCAGGCAAAGAGCCACGGCCAGCTGAAGTGCTTGCTGAAGGTAACAGGAACATGGAATGGGTAGTGGAAGAAGGTGGTGATAAATATGAACTTCGACCATGTGACCAGTTACAGAAAGAGGACTGTAATGGTCATGAACCCTTCTTCCTTGTTTCGTTATGAATATGATTGTACATGTACACAAAACGAATTTCTTTGCTTTCTTCCCCAACCTTTTCCCCTACCATATGAAAAGTTGTATTAATTCCATGTCATAATATTTTAAGGATGTCAAGTTTAAGAGTGAATATTACCCAAGGACTTGCACCCTATTCTGTGGGGAATTAATGTGTTTCCGTTTGTATGTAGGGGAGTTGAACATTGTTAGGCAGAAATATATATGTATGCTTGTCATTGTTTTTACTTAAAGACTAAGTATGGTTTGGGTTGCTGAGTTGACAAGGGGTGAATTTTGATGGTTAGACTAATGTGTCAACTCGGCCAGGTAATTGTGTCCAGGTGTTAGGTCCAGCAAGCACTGGGCTAATTGTAATATAAGAGCATTTATGGACTTCGATCACCAGTGAGTTTACTGCGTGGATGGCTGATCACATCTGCATCAGTCGGGGAGATTACATTATCAATGGGCGACGCTTTATCCAATCAGTTGAATGCTTTAAAAGGGGAAGTGATTTCAATGTTCAGAGAGAATTTCCCAGTTGGGAAATTCTGGAAGAAGTTGGACAGCCAACTTTTCCCAGAAACTCATCAAGGACCTTTCATCGGAGTCCCTGGTTTGCAGCCTGCCTGCGGAGCCTGGACTTGTGCATTCTGTTTCCCAAGAGCACCCTGACTAATACGCCAGAAAATATTTCTCTTTTTGTGTCTGGCTTATTTAACTCAGCATAATGTCCTCAGAGTTAGTCCATGTTGTTGCAGGAATCAAAACGTCCTTCTTTTTTACGGCTGAATAATATTCCACTGTGTGCACATACTACATTTTGTTTATCCATTCATCGGTTGATGGACACTTGGGTTGTTTCCAACATTTGACAGTTGTGAATAATGCCACTATGAACATTGGTGTGCAAATATCTGTTCGAATCCCTGCTTTCTGTTTTTCAGGGTATATACCTAGAAATGGGTTACTAGGTCATATGGTAATTTTATATGAGCATATAAAGCTGAGGGACTGCCAAACTGTGCCACAGCGACTGCACCATTTTACATTCCCACCAACAATGTGAATGTAAAATTGTTTGTTTTCCCCATATCCTTCCAACACTTGTTATTTTCCATTTTCTTTAAATAGTAGCCATTCAGTGGGTGTGAAATGGTATCTCATTGTGGTTTTGATTTACATTTTCCTGATGGCTAGTGATGTTGACCATCTTTTCATGTGCTTTTTGGCCATTTTTATATTTTGTTTGGTGAAATGTTTATTCAAGTCTTGTGACCATTTTTAATTATATTGTCTTTATGTTGTTGTGTTGTAGGATTTCTTCATATATTCTGAATATTAAACTCTTATCATATATATAGTTTTGTAATATTTTATCTCATTCTCTAAGTTGTCTTTTTACTTTCATGGTGAAGCCCTTTGATGCACAAAAGTTTTTAATTTTGATGAGGTCCCATTTATCTAAGTTTTTAATTGTTGCTTGTGCTTTGGATGTAAAATCTAAGAAATCATTGCCTAACACAAGTTTCTTTAGTTTCTTCTAGGAATTTTATAGTTCTGGTTCTTATATTTTGGTCTTTGCTCCATTTTGAGTTAATTTTTGTATATGGTGTGAGATAGGGGTCTGCCCTCATTCTATTGCATATGTATATCCAGTTTTCCTAGCACCATTTGTTGAAGAGATTATTCTTTCTCATCGAGTGGACTTGACACCTTGTCAAAAAAGTCACTTGGCCATGGATGTGAGAGTTTATTTCTGGACTCTGAATTCTATTCCATTGGTCTATTTGTCTGACCTTGTGCCAGTACCATGCTGTTTTTATTACTGTATCTTTGTAAAAAGCTTTAAAATTGAGAAGTGTGAACCCTCCAAATTTTTTCTTGGCTATTTGGGGCTTCTTAGCCTTCCAGATAAATTTGATGATTGGCTTTTCCATTTTTGCAAAGAAGGCTGTTAGAATTTTGATTGGGATTACATTAGAGCTGAAAGTCACTTTGGGTAAAATTGACATCTTAACAATATTTAGTCTTTTGATTCATAGAATTCCCTTCCATTTATTTAGGTCTTTGATTTTTTTCAGAGCAATGTTTTTTAGTCTTCCATTTATAAGTCCTTTATCATCTTTGTTAGATTTATTCCTAGATAGTTGATTCTTTTAGTTGCTATTGCAAATGGACTTTTTCCTTGTTTCTTCTTCAGATTATTCACTACTAGTGTATAGAAATACTACTGATTTTTAAAAAAGGTTTATTTATTTACTTTATCATACCCCCACCCCCACCCCACTTGCTGTCTGTGTCCATTCACTGGGTGGTCCTCTGTGTCTGTTTCCTTCCTTCTCCAGTCTTCACCGGGATTCAATCCTGGGGACCTCCAATGTGGAAGAGAGGAATCCTACCACCTGCGCCACCACAGTTCCTGGTTCCTGGGGCGTCTCGTCTTGGCTCTCTCCTGTGCCTCTCCCTTGCTGCGTCATCATCTTGTTGCGTGGCTCGGTGGGGGCTGGCTCACCGTGTGGGCCTGGCTCCTTCTATTTTTATTTTACCAGGAGGTCCCGGAGAGCGAACCCGGGTCCCTCCATATGGCAGACGGGGATCCACCACTTGAGCCACATCCAACCCCTACTGATTTTTGTACACTGATCTTATACTTTGCTGAATTCATTGATTGGTTCTAGTAGCCTTCCTGAGGATTTTTTGAGGATTTTCTGTATTTAGGATCATTTCATTGGAAAATAGGGCAAGTTTCACTTTTCCCTTTCTAGTTTGGATGCATTTTATTTCTTTTTCTCACTAATTGCCCCAACTAGGACTTCCAGTACAGTGTTCAATAACAGTGGCGACAGTGGGCATCCATGTTTGTTCCTGATTCTGGAGGAAAATACTTGTCTTTCACCATTGAGTATGACGTTAGAGTGGTTTTTTCACATATGCCCTTTATTGTGTTGAGGCAGTTTCCTTCTATTCCTTGCCCCTTCCCACTCATGTTAATTAGTAACTTTAGTTTTTTAAACACGCAGATATGAATAAAGAATAATATAATGAAAACCCACATATTCATGTCCAGCTTCATCAAATCTCAATATTAAGTCATGTTTGCCTGAGCATTCTTGAAAAGCATGTGCATTTTACAGATACAATTGAAGCCCTCTGTGTACCCTTTCCTAATCTCTCCCACTTCCTCCTCTTTCCCCAGAGGGGATCACACATCCGAATTCAGATTTTATCACTTCCATCCACATTTTTATATTTTACCACATATGCTGTATATCCATAAACATTATAAAGCATGTTTTGCCTGATTTAAAAGTTTATATAAATGATATCTTGTTGCAAATGTCCCTCTGCATCTTGATTCTTTTGCTCAACATTCTTCCTGGGATTTATTCAAAGTTGATAGATGTAGCTCCCGTGCTTCCATTTTTAAATGCCATATGGTGTTCCATTGACTGAGCGTAACACAGTTTATGTCTCCGCTCTCCTGTGGATGGGCATCAAGTTATTTCCATTTTTGTTTTATTTCTATTGCGTACAATCAATATTATTGTACATTTTGTGCATATGGATAAGAATTTCTTTAGGGCCTTTATAGATATATGGCAGATCAAAGAGTTTGCGCATCTTCACTCTTCTGTGTGCTGCCAAATTGCTCTCCAAAAGTCAAAACAGTTTACCTTCCTCTATGCAGTGTTTGAGATTTCTTGTTTCTCTTTATTTTTGGCAACGTTTGTATCTTCAGATTTCTAAATTTTTTGCCAAACTTCTGAGTGCAAATGTGTCTTCTTGTTCTGCTTTTCATTACTGGAAACACTGCGCCCCGTCTCACACGTCTGTGGCCGAAGGTTTTCTCTACTGTGGCCCTGCTCTGCAGAGGGGAAAGCGGCCCGCCGGCACCAGCGCCCTCAGCTAGGCTCCGTGGCTGTGCCGAACGTAGGCGTCTTCCCAAAACCTCAAAGCAGACGAGGTCACCCTGCGGCCACGAGGGGGCAAGACCACTCCACAAGCCTTTCCGGACACAAATAAACCACGAACATTGTCCAAGCCACAGAAGCCCAGACATGCCCTAAGGTGGCGCCTGCTGCACACACACGGTCTCCCAGCGGTTCAGTCCGGCGTTGGTCCAGGGCGGGTCCTGCTGGGAAGGGGCTTTCCAGGTGTGATGGGGCCCGCCCGGCCTGCCAAGGCGCGGACGCCCAGGTGTGCCTGGCTAGCACACAGCGTTAAGAAGCAGGTGTCTCCAGCTGGCTGCGGAGAAGGACGCCGGAGAGGCGCGGTGGCTGGCTGGAGGGGGCAAACGTCCGGGCCGAGCGGGAGGAACGGCGGGGGGCGCCCAGGGGCTGCGAGCCCTGCCCTAAAGCCACCAGGAACTCGGGGCCTCCGCCGTCTGCCGCAGGGAGAGGACCGGAGCCCAGCTGACTCCGGGGGTCCGGCAGGTGGGCCCCGAGCAGAGTGGGCAGCCAGGCGGGACGCAGATGCCGACCTACCGAAACCGAGCCGACGCGTGCTGTCTCGAGCCTGCGTTTGCGGTAAGTGGCCAAGGAGCATGAGAAAGCGGCCAGTGCGAGCGGCTGCCGAGCTCGGCCAGTTCCAGCCTTGGTCTGTCCACTCTCCCAGAAAAAGCTCGTAAGACGCTCGGCCACAGGCTCTGCCCGCCTCGGGGAAACAGAGCGGGGCCCTGCCTACCAAGCTCTCCCCGGGCACCCAGCGCGAGCCCCGGCCGCACAGCGCGCCCTGTCCACCGTGCTGCCACCGAGACGCCCCACGGATGCCCACGTGTGTTCCCGCCCTCATGCAGGAGAGGCACCTGCGGAGGCCGGGCCCGCGAGCTGTGGCGGGCAGCTCCGCGCCGGGAGCAGGGCTGCGCTGGAGGGCGAGCCTGGCCGGGCCTCCTGGCCGAGTCACCGGCTTTTTGGGATCTTTGTTGTTTTACCTGAGAATCAGAAGGCGGGGCTAGCGGGTCTCCAGGGAAGCTGAGTGTTGAAGTGGAAAGACCTTTGGAATTAGACAGTCCTGGTTCTGATCTCCATTCTGCCCCAGCTAGCCTTGTGACTTTGGGCAGATAATAATGTGCAACCTCGGTTGCTTCGTCTCTAAATTAGGACTTAAGTGGGACCAACAAACCAAGCGGATTTGGTAAGGATTAAATTACATGTAAATTTCTTGGCATACACAGAAGATTCCAGTAACAACTATCTACAATTTAAATTCAGAAATACTACATTAAAACCTTTTGAAAACGGCGAGTAAGCTCGCTTTGACTCCCTGAAGGCACCGAGATGCCCCAGCAGCAGGGTGCTGACAGTGGGGGCACAGGGCCTGTGTTCCCATGCAGACACTGCGCGGAGTGGCTGCAGGGAGCCTCGCTCCTCTCTCCCCCACGGCTCCTGGTCACATGCTGTGGCACGGCTGGGGCGCAGGAAGATGCTGCTGAAGCCTACACCGCCACCTTCACGCGCACGCGCAGCGCGCTGGCCGCGGAGCCTCGGGGGGGTCGGGTGGCCGGGATGCCGCGCACCCCGCGCAGCGCGCCTGGGCCGCCGAGCCTCGCCCTCCCGCGCTGGAGCCCGGGGCCGGCAGCCCTGGGCCGGGCCCTGTCCCCTGCCCTGAGCTCCGCCTGGGCCGTCTGCTCCCCTCCGCCCTTCTCTGGTGGAGGGGGCTTCTCCCGGGCCGCCTCCTGCCAGCGCCTCGCATCCGTGCGTGAAGCAGGCGGTCAGGAGGTGTCCCGGCGACATGGCCCGCGCCCCGTGACGGAGTGACTCGGGTCCCCCAAAGGAGATGCAGAGCCCGCCGCGTCTCCATCTGCAGTGACGCAGAGGCGAGGCTCCTGGTAAGGTCTCCGCGCCGTCCCCGCCAATTCACTGAGATTCTCTTTTGCTGCCTGGAGTCCGCCGTGAAGGCGCGTGCTCTGCTCTTTGACCTAAAGCTCAGGCCGAGACTCAGGGCTGCGGACGGGCTGTCAGGACAGGGGTGCTCAGCTCCCCACGCCTGACGCTGAACTGAGTGGAAACAGTGGTCTCGTCCCTTGCCATTCAAGGCAGACGGTGCGTCTGGCGCTGTCGTCCAAGCCAAGGCGTGCTGGGGAAGGTCAGCCTCGCCCATTGAGCTTGGAGTCTGACTCTGCAGAGACATCAGATTACAAAGCTGCTGGGGCAGAACCTGGAGAAGACGGTTATAATGAAAGCTGCTTGCGATGCATTTAACATGAGATCCGCTCTCTATCTCTAGGCACATTAGGAAATCTAAAATAATTGTTTTTGGCCAGAGCTAAATTTAGAGCCTCTGTGAGGGGTAGTAGCTCTGTCATCCTCTTGCTCACGAGACATGAATGGTTTCCTGTCGCTTGGTAAGAGCTGCCCCTGCGTGCCTACTGTGCGCCTGCCACGGCTTGCAAGCATTGTCTTCAATCCTTGTGGTACCCCTGGATGAGGTCACCAGCTTTAGCAAGTAAAATACAGGATGCTCAGTTAAACTTTTAAAATAGCATTTATTTATACTTACGGTAAAATACACATAACGTAAGAATCATTTTAACCGTTTTAAAGGGACAATTCTTTGACATTGAGCACATTGACAACACTGTGTGGTTGTCACCACTCTTTCCAGACTATTTTCATCATCCCAACCCAAAACTCACACTCATTCCCATTCCCCTCTTCTCATGCCCCTGCGGACCACCGTTCCGCTTCCTGTCACTGTAAATATGCTTGTTTTAAGAATTTCATACAAGAGAAAGCATACAATATTTGTCCTTCGGCTTATTTCAGTCCACAGGATGTCTTCAAGGCTCATCCCTGGCGGAGCACATGCCGGCACTTCATTTCTTTTTTGTGGCTGAATGACAATCCGTTGTGCGGATAAATCACATTTTGTGTCCATTCCTCTGTCGATGGACACTTGTGTTGCTTCCACCTTTTGGCCGTTGTGACTAATGTGATGGACATTGGTGTACAAATATCTTCCAAGCTCCTGGCGTTCATTTCCTTTGGGAATATACTTAGGAGTGGGATTGCTGGTTCATAGAGTAATTCTATAAGTAACTTTCTGAGAAACCAACAGTTCTCCATAGAGGCTGAGCCATTTTACATACCCACTTACAAAGTATGAGGGCTTCTCTCTCTGTTTTCTCGCCAGCACGTGTTATTCATAGTTTTGAAAAATAGTAGGTATCCTTGTGGGTATGCAGTGGGATCTCACTGTGGTTTTGATTTGCATTTCTGTAATGGCTAATGCTGTTGAATATCTTTTCAAATTTTTAAGGCCATTTGAATATCTTCTCTGGAGAAATGTCTTTTAAAATCCCCGGTTCATTTTTTAACTGGGTTTACTTTTTGTTGTTGAGTTGTAGGAGTAATTTATATATTCTGGATATAAAACCCTTATCGAACATATGGTTTCCAAATATTTTCTCCCATTCCGCAAGTTGTCTTTGACTTTCTTGATAATGTTGCTGGCACAACGTTTTTAATTTTGATGAGGTCCATTTTATCTATTTTTTACTTTTGTTGCTTGTGTTTTTTATATAAAATCTAGAAATCTATTGCTTACTACAAGGTCCCAGATATTTCCCTATGTTTTCTTGTAATACTAGCTCTTATATGTACGTTTTGATCCATTTTGAATTAGGTGTTTTTTTGTTTTGTTTTGTTGGTGGTTTTTTTTTTAAGGCACTGGGGCCAGGGATTGAACCTAGGAAGTAGTATGTGGGAAGCCAGAGCTCAACCACTGAGCTACATTGGCTTCCCTGAGTTAGTTTTTATATGTGGTGAAAAGTAGGGGTCCACATCCATTCTTTTGCATGTGGAATTCCAGTTGTCCCAGCAGCATTTGTTGAAAAGACTGATTTCCCTACTGAATGGACTTGGGACTCTTGTCGAAATCCACTGTCCACACACGTGGATTTATCTCTGGCCTCTCAAGCCTATCCCATTGGTCTGTCTATCCTAATGCTAGTTCCACACTGTTTTAATGACTGTAGCTTTGTAGTAAGTTTTGAAATCAGGAAGTGTAATTACTATGGTTTTGTTCTTCTTTTTCAAGATTGTTGTGGCCATCCAGGGCCCCTTGCAATTCCATGTGAATTTGAGGATCAGCTTTTCTATTTCTGCAAAAAAGGCTTCTGGAAGTTTGAAGCAATTGCATTGAATTTGTAGACCAATTTAGGCAGTATTGACACCTTAACAATATTGTCTTCCAATCCATGAACATGAGATACCTTTTCACTTCCTTAGGTCTTTGTTAGTTTCTTTCAGCAATGTTTGGTAGTTTCCAATGTACAAGCCTTTCAGCTCCTTGGTTAAATTTATTCCTAGGAATTTCATTCTTTTATATACTACTATAAATGGATTTTTTCCCCTTGATTTCCTTTTCAGATTGTTCATTGCTGGTGTATAGAATCCCAGTTGACTTCTGTGTGTTTATCTTGTATCTTGCAACTTTGCTGAATACATTTATTAGTTCTAGTAGCTTTCTTGTGGATTCTTTGGGATTTTGTAAAATATGGGGTCATGTCATCTGCAAATAGAGATCATTTTACTTCATCCTTTCCAGTTTGGGTATCTTTTCTTTCTCTTGCTTTATTGCTCTGGCTCTAACTTCCAGTCAATGTTAAATAACAGTCTTTCACCAATATGTGATATTTGCCATGGATTTTTTCATATGTCTTTTTTCATGTTGAAAAAGTTCCATTCTATTCCTAATTCTCTGTGTGTTTTTATATGAAATGATGTTGGATTTTGTCATGCACTTTCTGCATCAATTGGAATCATGTAGTTTTTTTTCTACATTCTAGTAATGTGGTGTTTTATATTGATTTTTCTTATGTTGAAGCATACTTGCATTCCTGGAATAAATCCTATTTGGTTATGGTGTGTAATCCTTTTTACATACTATTGGATTCAGTTTGCCAGTATTTTGTTCGGGATATTTGCATCTATGTTCAAAAGGGATAGTGGTCTATAATTTTCTTTTCTTGTGTTGTCTTTATCTAGCTTTGGTATCAGGATAAGGGTGGCCTCATTGAATGAGTCAGGAAGTAAATCCTTCTCTTCTATTTTTTGACAGTTTTAGGATTGGTGTTAAATCTTTAAATGTTCGGTAGAATTCAGCATTGAACCATCTGGTCCTGGACTTTTTTTTTTTTTTGGGGGGGGGAGGTTTTTAATTACTGGTTCAATCACTTGTTAAAGGTCTGTTGAGATTTTCCATTTCTTCTTGCATCAGGAATTTGTCCAATCCATTCAGGTTTTCTAATTTGTTGGCATAAAATTGTTTATGTATCTCTTATAATCCTTGTTCTTCTGTAGGTTGCTGGTAGTGTCCCTGCTTTCATTCCTGAGTTTAGTTTTTGTGCCTTCTCTCTCTCTCTCTGTCAGACTGGTTAAAGGTTTTTCAATTTTATTGGTCTTTTCAAAGAACCAACTTTTAGTTTTGTTGATTCTCTGTTTTGTTTTTGTATTCTCTATTTCATTTATCTCTGCTCTAGTCTTTACTATTTCTTTCATTCTGACTAGTTTTGGGTTTAGTTTGTTCCTCTTGAGGTAAGAGGTTAGGTTATTGATTCGTGATCTTCTTACTTAATGTAGGCATTTAGAGATATTCCCGCCCCTCCCCCCAAGGTACTAGGGGGCTGGGGATTGAACCTGGGACCTCGTATGTGGGAAGCTGGAGCTCAACCACTGGGCCACTTTGGTTTCCCTGAGCTGGCCCTTTTGTCTGTTTTGCTTGTTTGTTTTTGTTCTCTCAGGAGGCACCAGGAGCCGAACCAGGACTTGGGAGGCAGGCGCTCAACCTCTTGAGCCACACGCGCTGCCCTCTCAGCATGCTTTTGCTGCATCATTCATCTTAATATATTTCCTAATTTCTCTTATAATTTCTTCTTTGACTCATTGATTGCTTAATAGTATGTTGTTTAATTTCCACATATTTATTATTTTTTCATTATTCCTTCTGTTATTGATTTCTAGATTTATTCCCTTGTGGTCTAAGAATATACTTTGTGTGATTTCAATATTTCAATACTTATTAAGATGTTATTTGTGGCTTAATATATAGTTTGCCCTGGAGAACATATACGCACGCGAGTGAGCGTGTCTTCTGCTGCTGGCTCTTTGCACGCCCGCTACGCCTAATTGGCTGATAGTGTTGTTCAAGCCCTCTTTCCTTACTCACCTCCTGTGTGGATGCTCTATCAGTTATTGAGAGTGATGTCGTAGCGTCTCCAACTACTATTGTAAAGTTGTCCACTTCTCCCTTTAATTCTTTTAGTTTTTGCTTTGTGTATTTTGGGACTCTGTTGTGAGGGGCGTGTATGTTTATAATTGTTTATATTCTTGTTGTATTAAAACTTTTATCGGTATGTACGATCCTTCTTTGTCTCTTGTACCCTTTCGACTTAGTCTGTCTTGTCAGACAGTAATTGAGCCATTCTGGTTGTCTTTTGATTGCTGTCTGGATTATATTTGCCCACCCATTGACTTTCAGCCTCTTTGTGTCTGTGCCTAAAGTGAGCCTATTGTGGACAGCAAATAAGCAGGTCATGCTTTTTCATCCAGTCTACCAATCTCCACCTTTTAATAGGGCAGTTTAATCCATTGACATTTAAGGTAATAACAGAGAAGGAAGGATTTAGTTGTGCCATTTAGTTATTTGTTTTCTGTATGTCTTGTTTGTTTTTTTTTTGTTCCTCAGTTACTCCAATTACTACCTTTTATTGTATTTAGCTACCTTTTCATAATGTACCATTTGGATTCCCTTATTTCCTTTTCTCTATATTTTTAGTTGTATCATTAGTGGCTATCTAATGATATTAATTAATATTGTAACTAATAACCCAGTTTGACGAGTACCAGCCTAGTGTCAGTAGTATACAAACTCCCCACTTGTATGTATCTCTGTCCTTCTCCCTTTATATTGTTGTCTCAGATTGCAACTTTTTTTCTTTATTAGAGAAGTTGTAAGTTTAGAGAACAATCGTGCATAAAATACAGGATTCCCATATACCACCCTATTTTAAAACCTTGGGCTGATGTGGAATATTTGTTACAATTGATGTTAGCACATTTGTATAATTGTAGTTTTAACTATAGTCCATGGTTTAGCTCAGGGTTCACTGTATCACGTAGTGCCATGGATTTTTCTTTTCTTTTCTTTCTCTCTCTCTCTTTTTTTTTTAGAAGGTACTGGGGATTGAAACTGGGACCTCATACATGGGAAGCAAGTGCTCAACCACTGAGCTACATCTGCTCCATGGATTTTTTTTTTAAATTCTTTTAGGTGAAAAGCCTAACACAAGGTCCTGAGGATGAAGGTGCTTCCCTACATTTTCTTCTAGGATTTTGATAGTCTGGCTCTTATATTTAGGTCTTTGATCCATTTGGAGTTGATTTTTGTATAAGGTGTGAGGTAGGGGGTCTTTCTTTTTCTTTTTTTGCAAATGGAGATCCAGTTTTCCCAGTGCTATTTGTTAAAAAGACTCTTTTTTCCCATTTAAGGCGTGGTTTTTACCCCATTGTCAAAAATCTTTTCGCTATAAATGTGAGGGTTGATACTGAGCTCTCAATTCTATTACATTGGTCTATATGTCTGTCCTTGTGCCAGTACCATGCTGTTTTGATTACTGTGACTTTGTAATAAGTTTTAAGATTGGGAAGTGTGAGTCTTCCAATTTAATTCTTCTTTTTCAAGATGGCTTTAGCTATTTGGGGTCCCTTACCCTTCCATGGAAATTTGATGATTGGCTTTTCCATTTCTGCAAAGAAGGTGTTGGAATTTTTATTGGGATTGCATTGAATCTATAAATTGCTTTAGGTAGGATTGACATCTTAACAATATTTAGTCTTCAATCCATGAACACAGGATGCCCTTCCATTTATTTAGGTCTTTGATTCCTTTTAGCAATGTCTTGTACTTTTCTGTGTACAAGTATTTTACATCCTTAGTTAGATTTATTCCTAGATGTTATATTCTTTTGGTTCTTATTGTGAATGGAATTTTCTGTTCTTGATTTCTTCTTCTGATTGTCCATTGCTTGTGTATATAAACAGTACTGATTTTTGGTTGTTGATCTTGGACCCTGTCACTTTGCTGACCGTTGTGATTACATTGGGCATACCCAGACAATCCAGAACAATCTTCCCTTCTCAAGATTCTTAGCCCAGTTACATCTGCAAAGGCCCTTCTGCCACGTAAGGTAACATTCACAGGTTCTGAAGACCAGGATGCGGGCATCTTCGGGGGCCATGATTCTGCTCACCATAAACAAATCTACATACATGTATTAATACATGCCTAGAATGCTTGTGAAAGGATGTTCAAAGGGTAAGGCTAATAGTAATTATCTTTGGGGATTGAGAAGGGCAGGAGAATTTTACTTTTTATTTGATATATGTCTATAATTTTAAACTTTTCCCAGCTGCTGGTATTATATATGTATATACACATATATTAGGTGCATATATAGTATTATATATTTTATATATATATGTTATATACAATGTATAATATGTATTCTATATGTATTATAAAATAAATGTATATATTATATAATGCACTTGTTTTATCTATATTTAATGTAAATATTTATGCACACGTGGTATATAACAAATCTATGGTATGGGTATACACAGGCCTCTACATATGAAGGGAATTTCATGGTGCATTTGGGAAGTGCTCCAAATATATGGTAAACGTGTGGCTTTAATAGGAGGGGAGATTTGAAAGCCCAAACCACAGAGGATCTTGCGGTCTGTGGACTTTATTCTATAATCAGCAGTAAACCTTTGATGGCTGCTGTTCTTTTTACATGGGAAAGAGTTTTCAAGGTTCTGTTTGTAATTTTCAGTATACATTAAAAATATAATTTGCAAGGTTTATGTTTTCTGGTTAGTGAAACAATATGTATCCTTTGAAAAGAATTTAGAAAATCATATGGAAGAAAGAACTCATCCATAACCTTACCCTCGAGAGGGTCACTATTAACATTAAAAACTTAATAATGTCACATTTGACACAAAATAGTATTTGTAACTATATATTGGTTATGACACATACTAATGAAACGAACCCCATGAGCCCCCCACTCACCCGAACTCTGCGTCGCCCCCAAGCCAGCGGCACGGAAAGGCTGCGGGGTCTCGGGACCCACAGCCCTGCCTCTGACGAGAGACAGCCGTCGTTCTGCATGCTGCCCTCGCTGCTCCCGGGCTTCTGTTGAAAGGGTTTACTACGTGCATATAAATAAATATATATATATATATATATTTTTTAATCAGTGTATGTTTAGTTTTGCTTGTTTTGAGTCTTATAAAAATGATACCATACTCTAAGAAATCTGTGACTTGTTTTCGGCATTCCATGCTGTCTTTCTAAGTGCCAAACGTTCCATCGTATGTGGTTGTAGCTTGTCTTCGCTGAGGCATAGTCTCCATTATCGCCGTTTCAGCAGCCACGAGCGCGCCGTGTGCCCAGAGCCAGCGCAGGGCCTGGAGCCTCGCACGGCCTCAGTAGCTGTTGGATCGGGAATGAGGGGACAGGGGGGACGAGGGGACGGGGGACGAGGGGACGGGGGACAGGGGGGACGAGGGGACGGGGGACGAGGGGACGGGGGACGGGGGGACGAGGGGAATGAGGGGATGGGGGGACAGGGGGATGGGGGACGAGGGGACAAGGGGACGGGGACGGGGGAATGGGGGGATGGGGGGACAGGGGGACGAGGGGACGGGGGACAGGGGGGACGAGGGGACAAGGGGACGGGGGGACGGGGGGATGGGGGACAGGGGGAATGGGGGGATGGGGGACAGGGGGGACGAGGGGAATGAGGGGATCGGGGGACGGGGGATGGGGGACGAGGGGACAAGGGGACGGGGACGGGGGGATGGGGACGGGGGATGGGGACGGGGGACGGGGATGGGGACAAGGGGATGGGGATGGGGGGACGGGGACGAGGGGACGGGGACAGGGGGATGGGGGGACGGGGGGACGAGGGGACAGGGGAGATGGACAATACACAAATAAGTAAAATTACGGTACAAATTAGTTGGCGGTAAACTCCATGGACAAAAAATGAAGTGGGGAAGAGGACAAGGACTGTAAGGGAAATTGCTTCTTTTGAATGGGCAGCCTGGAAGTCTCACCAAGAAGGCGGCATTTAAGTGAAGGCCTGAAGGCAGAGAGGGAAGAGGCCATGAAGAAGCAACAAGTGCAAAGGCCCTGTGGTAGAAGCATGCCTGGAACGTCTGCAGGACAGCAAGGAGGCCTTTGAGGACTGTGGGTCATGGTCTGGTTTGTGGACCGTAAAAAGGCTGGAATCCAGACAGGGTTCCACTCACCAAGTTGCATGCCAGGGCGGTAGGCAGGGACTTCTCTGGAAAGAAATGCCTTTTTCTTCCCATAACGCCTAATCAGCTCACATACCCCAAGGGGCTGCATTGGCCCAGTTTTTAGGGGAGGGCACAGAGGGTCCTGCAGGCCTGTTAACAGGGTGCTCTGAGCCATGAGTAGACCTGGTGGGGCAGGAGTGGAAGCAGGCAGTGCCGGAGGCTCTTGGAGCTGCCCAGGCGAGAGTTGGGGGTGGCTTGGACTGAGGGGAGGGGTAAAGTTGGGGAGAAGTTGTCAATTTCTGGGTACTTTTTGAAGATGGAGCCAACAGGATTTGCTGATGGGTTAGATGTGGGTGGAAGAGGAAGAAAGTCAAAGGTGACCCCAACTTTTTAGTCAGAATGGTTGGGAAAATGGAGCTACCATTAACTGAGTTGGGGAAGACTGCAGGGAGAGCGGGATTGGGCGTGAGAGAAAAATCGGGAAGTCAGCTTTGGATGGTTTCCATTTGGGATGTCTCTGATTTCCACGTGGAGGTGGAGAGCTGGCAGCTGGACTTAAGGATGTAGAGTTCAGCCACATGTCCTGAGCTTTGCTCTGATGTGAGCGTATCTTATTTCCCTGAAAGATAAGCTCCCTGAAGTTTGACCGTCTCTGTCTTGTTGTGGAGAAACCATCTTTCACATGCATGAAGCGACCATTTGTCGGATGATTCTTTTGTATGAGTTTTTAAACTGCTAGCATTGTTTTTGTTTTTTCCTTTCTATTCCAAATTGACTTGGCTATGCAAGATTCTTTCAGGTTTTTTCCCCAATCTTCTACAGATACTTACTGACCGCTTCTGTGTCCCAGGCACTGCAGGAGGCCCTGGAGATTGCCAAGAACTGGGAAGGGTCTGGGATTTTATCCTACTTGTAATCCAACGAACTAGCCTGCCACAGTTTCATGGGTGCCGGCAGTAGGCACGAGACAAAGGACAGCCGGCCCTTTTCAGGCAGCCCCCTGGGGCTCGGCTCTTGCAGGCAAGTGAAGATCGGTGCTGACACCTGCTTCCGGAGGAGACCCTGAGCGCGGGAAGCCGCGTCATTAGTGAGGGGCAGCAGCTCCGCCTGCCCTTGGCTCCAGAGGGAGGCATCACCTGGGTCACTCTGCGAAGCAAGTAGCCCTGCCCTGTGCACTCTCTCCGTCTTCCACGCTACAAACATCCGGAAAAATTGTCTGGAACAATGGGACGCCAGTGCCTGCCACACAAGACATGCGGAAACGTGAGCGAGCGACTGCTGGAGAATTGTCTGCTTACAGGGATTTATCAGGGAACTAGGCAAGCCAGGCCTCTGCTCGGGGAGGAGACGGGACACAGCAAACATGCGGCTCGTCTTTGGTGCTAGGAAGGAAGTGAACAAGGTGTCGAGATGGAGCCGACACAGGAGACGCCGCCTGGGTGGGTGGCCAGGCGAGGCCCCTCGTTCAAGGTGAAGGCAGAGAACAGCCTGCCCTGGGACTCAGAGGCAGGAGAAGCTGCAGCAGGTCACAGGTGCGAGGGCGGCCAGTGTGCCTGGGCGAGAGCGAGGAGGGGGCAGGCCTGGTAGCTGTGGTGAGAAGTTGGATTTTATTCCTAGCGCACAGGAAGACACTGAAGGCTGTGAGCAGAGGGCTGAGCTGATATGATTTGCACTTTTATAAGACTCGCTTGGGTGCAGAGGCAGAACGGATTGGTAAGACTTCTTACGTTATTGACAAGCCTTTACTATTTTTGATTGAATTTTTAATCTATGGGCTCAATCTGACACCAGTTGGGCTTTGGCTTGTGTAAGTTCAGAATTAAAACCGACTTTTACATATTATCACTGATGTTTTCTGCTGCTTCTGATACAGGCAAATCACTTTTACTTATCTCTCTTCTATTCTATTGTCAGGCACTTAGGTCTGCTAATTCTGGCTGATCCAGCAAGGCTCACAAACCCTGTTGTGGGACTGCAAATTACTTTAGGACAGAAAAGAAAGGAAGGAAAGAAAAGGAAATGCCAAACTCTTCAGACTGCCCCACAGAATGCAGGCCTAAAGGAATGCTAAAGCTTTCAACTTGAAAGCTGCATCAGATGGGTATCCCATGGGGACAACGGCCAATGATTTAGTTCTTTGAAACTATATTGAAGTTGGCATGCTTTTCTTAAAAAAAGATTTATTTATTTTTTTATCCCCACCACCACCACCGCCTCGTTATTTTGCGCTCCCTGTCTGCTCCGTGCGTTCTTCTGTGTCTGCTTGTCTCTCTTTAGGTGGCACCGGGAACCGATCCTGGGACCTCCTGGAGTGGAGAGAGGCTGTTCCATCTCCTGCGCCACCTCTTATTGTCTCTCCTCTGTGTCTCTTCTTGCTGCGTCATCTTGCTGTGCCAGCTCTCCATGCGGGCCAGCTCACCACGTGGGCCAGCTCGCCTTTTACCAGGGAGGCCCCGGGAATCGAACCCTGGACCTCCTCTATGGTAGACGGGAGCCCAGTCGCTTGAGCCACATCCGCTTCCCGAAGTTGGCATTCTTTGAGGACTTGGTTTTCACCACGGTCTGCGGATCTGTGTCCTGGTATTAGAGGAGAGCGAGCAGGCAACCATAAGGGTCAGTTCCCAGCTGGAGCATACCTTCAGCGCACAATGTTTTCATTTTGTGCCACAGCATGCTCATGTTCCGTGTTAATGTGAAAGTCTCCACACGGGCCCTGCTTATCCTCTGCCTTGTGCACCTGGCTCACCGTGTGCAGGAGCTTCAGTTTGAGCTCCTTCTCCTTGAGAGGTGCCACGCTTTCTCGCCTGAGGACTAACCTATTCGCCCTGCCTGTAGCCTGGGGTGCAAACCCCACCCTCAGTTCCATCCCAACATCGTCTACATCCCCCCTCTTCATCTTTCAGTTCTTCCTTTGCTTCGCCCCAACCTCCTCCTGCCTACGACATGCTCCCAGCCCCGTGCTTCTCCTCTGAAAGACGTAACGCTTGAGCTCGTCTAATGCCCGCCGTCCTTGCTGGGCTCTACGGCCGTGAGGTCGGGGCATCGTGCTCATTCTCGGTCATTCTCTGAAGGCGGCCTTTGAAATTGCCGACTTGTCGTCGTCTCTGTGAGTCTATGGTCCAGGCATGGAATTGGCACTTTGTGACGAGGTGAGTGAGGCCCAGGTGTCATGGGAAAGAACGGGTTTGCAATGGCTCTTGCCTGAGTTTGAGTCCAGCCCTTTTCTTACAATTTGTGAGACCTTGGTCAGGTCTCGACCTCTTGGAACCTTGGTTTCTTTACCTGTTAAAGAAAAAAATGAACCAGTCTGATTATCCTTCAGAGGGTCACTGAGAATCAAACGCGCTGATAATTGCAAAGTGGGTGGAGGTGGGTGTCTGAAAGCCGCTGCATTCCCCTTTCTTTCCCTTTGAAGGTTTGTGGGGTTCCTAGTTTGAAATGTGATGTGGCAGCACTTTTGTCCTGGTCCTGCTGAGATGCTTTACCTGTGAAAACCCAGTTTTTTCTTCCACACTGTGGCAACTCTTTCTGGGTCTACCTCCAAAGGCGTGAAAATTAGCTACTCTCAACTTTGGGCGAGAGTCACTTCTGAAGGGAGTTGCTTTCCCTGTGCGAGATGTCCTAGGACTTGTCCTGAGAATGACACTGAGCTGGAGCCAACGGCTGGGTCTGTTTCCGTCCGTCCAGAGCACTGCCGCTTCGGAGCATCTGAGCGTCACGCCTAGACTTGGTCAGAGCCCTGGAGGCCTGGCGGGTCCTTCTCCTCGTTGTATGCAGCAGGCAGGCTTGGCAGCTTGGCCCTTCCTTGCTCCTGCCCTGGATACCAGGCTAATGGTGACGCATTTACCTGACATTCACTCGGCCTCCATCCTCTTAGGACCTTCAGTGACAAAGTATCAGGGTGGATTGGCTGATTGCCAAGTTCGTCTGGTCATTTCTGGACCTGGACGCCCTGTGAGATTCTGCTGACGGTTCTCTGGTGCAGTGATTCCGAGTCAATGCCTCCAGCTTGTAAAAAGCGGCTAAGGCACCCCACAGACGCGGAGAGCTCTTTCTGCCTCCGAGGTGGCGTCCACTGCTGTTCTCTGCCCTCGTTTTCCTTGAGGGCTGCACTTCTCTGATGCCCTCCCCTTTCTTTGCACAGCTTGCCCCCACCTTAAGCTTATTGGTGCTTGCAAAGAACGTGGAAGCCTGCTGGTCCTGAGGTTCCTCTGCCTCCCGCCAGCGTCACAATGCAACTTCACCAAGTTTCAGACAATGCCTTACTTTCCCTTCTCCTTCCAAAATGCTTATGGCACGTGAAGGGCATTTAGAGTGCTCTCACACTCTGCCCCCACCTCGTCTGCGAGGCGCCGAGGCCGCTCCAGGAGTTTCCAGGCGGCTCTGAGCACTTCTGCCTGCTGTAGCTGCTCAACTGTCCCGACACTCTTTAGGAAACCAGGACGATCCAATCATCCGCTCAAAACACGCCCAGATGCCTAGAAGACAGGGAACATTGGAATTCATTCAGTGTTTAAAATTGTTATAAATAATGTCAGTTGTAGATAAAATTTATGATACAGTAGAATTGTACTTTCACCCATTTATATGTGTGCAGTGGAACCCCTCTTTTAATCAGCATACATAGTATATTTATGACATATTTATACCAATCCTTACCTAATTTTAGAGACTGGGGCCCGGTTACCTCTGCTGTTTCCTTAAGAGAAAAAAGTGCAGATGTATTTTATTAAGTATCCATCCTGGGAGTCGAGAGTAAATCCATCATAGTAGACTGTTCACTTTGTTAGAAGAGGTTTATATTTTCCTTGTTTTCAGAATGGAGCCTTTACCTAACATCCCTGTGCATTCTAAAATGAAATAGAGCCTTAAAGTAAACTCTCTAATTTGCCTTTCAAGAAAAGGACCCTGGTTCTTGCTCACTAGCTTGCCCTGAAAGCTCTCCAGCTGGTACTGCAGGCCTCACACGCCTTTCTCAACCCTGACTCTCGGAGAGGGAGTTGAGGGAAGAGAATAACCGTTCAGTGAAGTGGGGTTCAGGGGGTTTGAGTTGGGAAAAGGGGAAGCTGGAGCAGTCCAGGAAGTCTACAGAGAGGGCAATACTGGCCTTAAACAGGCCAGTTTAGTTTACGTGGGGGAGGGCGGGGGGAGGGCGAGCAAGAGGGTAGGATGGACGTGGAGATGAACGTGGCCATAGAGGAAGTGGAGGGGGCTCGTGGGAAAGACTGGACAAGAGGGTGAGGCTGACCGTGGAGAGACGTGAAGGTCAGATGGAGGAAGTCGGACATGACTTCTTTTAAAAGTCGGCGGAGGAAGCAGTCTGTGAAAGGTCTTGGGTAGTGGAGAGACCCAATGAAAGTTAGGTTCAGGGAGAATGCACTGGCTGGATTTTGGGGCCAGGAATACCAGTTAGAGGTTGGCTTTTGTGGTAATGAAGCCTTAGGCTCACTGGTGACGTGCCCAAGGACTCTCTCCGTGTCTGAACCAGACCAGCCGTGCGTCTCTGGGCCCCTGGTCTGGCTTCAGCTGGTGACCTCAGGGGGGCCATGGGATCTTGGTGGGCAGGTTGGTGGAGGGAGACGCCTTACCTGTCAGCAGATGCTCGGCAAGCACCTACTGCAGGGCATGAGGGAGGGTGAATCCATCTCCATCTCCTCCTTCATGTGGAGAGGACTTGCTGTTTCTTGTTTCAGGATGTGATTTCCATGTGGGGCTTCTTAAGAATTGGAGACAAGTTTCTGGTAGTAAAGACCTTCTCAGTGTCTTCCTCTCCTTGTGAATTAAAAAAATATCTGTTTAGAATATTATGCAGCTGTAAGAAGAAATGAAGTCGTAAAGCACATGGCAACATGGATGAACCTGGAGGACATTATGTTGAGTGAAGCAAGCCAGACACAAAAGGACAAAAACTGTATGAATGCGTTACTATGAACCAAATATATTGTGTAACATATTTTTTAATTCAAAAATAATCTATATGTATTCATTACATTTAATTGAGAAATGTATATATTTATTCATTTGTGCTTACTTTTTAGTTTTTAATTGTTTATATTTTCAATTATTAAATGTATGAAATAAAGTTTAAAAAAAAACTCAAAAAAATCTGTTTAGTGAAATAGTTGCAGGGCTAAGTACTGAAACTGGATTAGGGATTGTGGAGGATTTCGAGGGAAGGAACCAGAGTTTGTTTATTGCTCTCTTATGTGGTGCCCGTATTTTACACATTTATTCTTTTTAAAGATTTTATTTATTTATTCATTTATCCCCCCCTTGCTGCTTGTGCTCGCTGGGTCAGCTAACCACGCCGTGCGGGCGGGCCTGCCTTCACCAGGAGGCCCCGGGAACCGAACCCGGGGCCTCCCATATGGTAAACGGGAGCCCCACTGATTGAGCCACAGCCGCTTCCCCACATTTATTCTTATACCACCTCATCAGGCTGGTGGTAGTCAGTATTCTCGCTCTATAGAAAAAAACCTGAGCCTTATATAACTTGGTCCAGAGCCAACTGGGAAATCTTAGCCCTGGGCCAAACCGAGTGAAAATTCAGACTCGCGTCTGACTGATTCTCAACGTTGTGTTACTTCTACGTAAGGAAAACCATATCTGGGAAGACTCTTGCTCTTAGAGTCAGCCACCCTGTTTAAATTTCTTTCTTTCAGACTTTTTTGGGGGGTGGGGGCTTTGTGGAATAGAAGGGAGGGAGAGACTCGGCCCAGTGTTTTAGGCTTGGGAGGTGAGTTCGCTGGACGTGTCCAGCGGCGCTGCAGAGAGGGCAGGACCCCGCAGCTCTCGGGGTGAGGAAACACCCCCTGCCCCGCTCCGCTGGCAGTGAAGAGGGTGAGGGGGTGGGCGAGCTAGACCAGCGGCGTCCTCTGTGTGAGCTGGGGGCGCCTTTGCCTTTGCCTTCTTTAAAGGTCAGCAGCTTTGCAGATTAAAGGGCCCAGTTGCCCTCCTGCTGCTCCGGCTTTGCGCTCGTTGGCTGTTTTGAGTCGATGCGACCACTGCAAGGACAATTGCGCGTCTCGATTTTACCACTCGCTATTTTTTCAAACGTCTCTCCATGTGTTAAGATCGTTTATCTATTTCACATGATTTGTGCCTTCAGACTATTCCAGCACATTGATTTACTGCAATTTCCTTTACTAGTTCCCTCTTTTTTTGTGTGGGGAGGGTGTGCGTGCTGAGTGGGACATTTGAATTGTTTCCAAAATTTCAGTTTTATGAGACCACTGTCAACTTCTTTGTACAAATGCTTTTTTTCCTTTTGGGTTTTGTTGGTGCCTGTTCCCCAAGGAAGAACTGCTGGGTCAAAGAATACAAACTTTAATCGCTCTTACTAGATAGCTTGGCAGCACTTTGCAAAAACAGTCACCGCCCCCTTCCCCCTTCCTCCAGCGACAGAAGTTTCTATCTTATGTGGGGTTAGCCATGGTCCATACTTGGAGCTTCCATCCTTTTAGTATGAGATGAAGTCAGGAAGCCTGGGTTCTAGTCTCCTGACATTTAGCTCTAGAATTCATTCAGGTTTCCCTCTCTATAAGTGAGGACTCGTTTATCCTTCCTACCTTTAACTAAAGGGCAGGTAAAAATAAATGAAAATGTGAAGAGGTGCAAACGTGCCACGCATTCTACAAGTGAATATGGAATCAGTTTATTTGGGACGTACGACCTTGAAGATGAGGGAAGGGAAGCTAATCTATGTTTAGTACCCTCTGTATGCCCAGCACGTCATACGTCCCACCTCTTTAACCCAGTCTCGTTGCACCCTTATCTAACCCTGTGTGGCAGCCGTCACATCTAGACGGAAGAACCAAGGCCCAGAGACAGCATGTCACTTTCCTCAAGGCACGCCCCTAGGACGTGGGCGACACGGAGCTGCAGCCCAGGCTGGTTGGATTCCGTGCCCATGCCGCCTCCCATGCTGGGACCCTGTAGCCCTTGCTGGACGTGTCAGCTAAACATCAAATTTGAAAACTCTCTCATGGGAGCGTCAAGGTAGATAGACTTAATGCCTTGCTTGACTCAGTCACAGCCATTGAAATTCTCTAAAATTGTGCTACAATGGCTTTACGATGCATTTACCGATGGCAAAGCACCTTCCCATTTTGAGCCTCATTTCACAACATTGTGAGGCAGATAGACGAAGTGTCGTTAATCTTCCAAAGAAACCAAGGCGTAGGGATTTCATGTGGCTTGTTCACGGACAGATTAAGTTGGCTGCAGCTTCGCTGCTCTTGCATTAAAGGTGAGACCTGGCATTTGCACGTGATGGTGAGAAATACCACAGCATCGTGGGAATGCTGGCCTGAAAAGAAACAGTGGAATGGCAGCAGCTTAAACGTTTCAGGAAAAAGCTCTCTGTAATTCTTCTCCAAGGATAGCTAAATTCAGTTTTGTACATTCTTTCCAGTCTTAGCCATATTTTTACGTAGTTATAACTATGGCGTACGTCATCTTGTGCTCTGTGTTGACACTCCAGTTTTTCACATTTAATTTTGACCTAACTGCAGATCCACATACAGCTGTAAACAACACAGAGAGATCTCATGTAGCTTTCACTCAGCTTCCCCATGGCCTGAGCCTTCTAAAACTAGCGCGATGTCATAACCAGGATATTGCCACTGGCACAGTCGAGATACAAAACACACCCCTTACCTCAGCGATCCCTCGGATTGTCCTTTTGTGGTCTTTCTCACCTTCTACCACGCCACACCCCACCCACTGATCTGATCTTCATTTCTATATTTTTCAACAAAGTTTTAGATTACAGAAAAGTTACCTGGGAAATATAGGGGATTCCCATGTCCCCCCCCTTTCACATTTCCCCTGTTAATGACATCTTTAATTAGTGTGGTACATCTGTTACAGTCGATGCACAAATATTGAAGCACTGCTGTCTACCACAGTCTACAGCTTACATCACGGCTTACACTTTGCCCTGTACAACTTTACAGTTTTTAACAAAACGCATAATGGCCTGTATCCATCGTTGTGATCTCATGCAGAACAATTCCAACGCCCTAAAAATGCTCATGCTCCGCCCATTCTTCCCTCCACCTCTTCTCAGAGCCTCTGGTGGCCCCTATCTTACGTCAGTGTTACAGGCTCTTCCATCACTGCGATGATAACAAGTCTACTCTGGTCCATGGTTGCATCCCCCCTTATGTCTGTTCAATCCTCAATCTTGAGGATTTGGGGATGGTGATTCCCACTCTGCTTCCAGTTGAGAGGGGGCTTAGATCTTATGGAGCAGATGGAAGGAACTGTCTTGCTTGCAGTTGTGGATGCCTTTTGCTTTTGGAGATGGGTGTTGTCCATTGTCATCATTTGTTAGCCATCCTGAGTGAGTCTGATAACCTGGAGAGTTAGGTGTCAGCTGCAGCTCTGCTGAGATTCGGGGCTCAACTGGCATATGAACAGACTGAAGATTTAAGTCTCTGGGACACATATTTTATGGGTATAGTGCTAATTATAGGTTCAGACAAAAGGGGTAGAAGAACCATGTGTAGGGAAATTATGAATGCGTCTAACTCTGTGACATCGGCGAAGCAGGCTGTCATATAGTCTAAGGTAAGGCCCACTGGCGGTGCTGACTCCATGATGCTTTGTGCCCTGCCTGTGGTGTCTGGACATCTCTAGCGTGCTTGGAGCACCCCTGCTTGAAGCTTTGTCTGCTGTGGCATTGGTGAGGTCCCCCTGAGATGTGCATAAGCGTAACCTCTGGAATGACCTCCCGACTCACTTTGAAATCTCTTATCTGTAAAAATTCTTCTTGTATTTAATGTTTCCCCCTTTTGGTCAAGGTCTTTTTCCAAATGCATCACTGGTTAGCACCTGGTATGGCTCCCTTGGTGCTGGGGAGGCTCATCCCTGGGAGTCATGTCCCGCGCCAGGGGGAAGGTAGTGAATTATTTGCTGAGCTTGGCTTAGAGAGAGGCCACATTTGAGTAACAAGGAGGCTTTCAGGAGGTAAGTTTTAGGCAAGATATATTACTAGACTAAGTTTCAGTTTTACAAGAATAAGATTCTTAAGTACAAACATTAATACTGAATGCTTGGCATATGGTCTGTTTTCTTTTATTACGCACTGCCTGTGAACTCTATTAGAGAAAATAGCAGGAGCCCCCAGGATGAGAATTTAATATTGTAATATTTTGTTGGTTATTGTGTGGTGTCTTCGCACTGAGATAACACCCTCTGACCACATAAACACATTTATATTCCATAGAGGCATGCCCCAGGTGCACCCTTCCCCACACATCTTCCCCCCCCACGCCCTGCACCAGCGACCCTCCCCTGCCATAGGTGCCAAAAGTACAGCCCACAATTGTATTCTTAACCAGTCCTCCAGCTCCCCAGAGTTCACCTGTTCCTTCCTCCAGCCCACCTCAACCTCCCAAGCCCTCTCCCATCTCTGCACCACCATCAACCCCATCCACTGCCAAACCTCCCCCACCCATCTTTTCATAGGTTCTGCCCAGATTGAGCATTGGCTCGCCACGCTCTATTCCCTTTCTATCTCTAGGTAGCCTTCCAGACTCTGCCTCTGTGAGTCTGCCCACCCTCTTTAGTCCATATCAGTGAGATCACGCAACATCTGTCCTTTAGTGACTGGCTTATTTCACTCAACATAAGATCTGCAAGATTCATCCACGTTGCCACATGTGTCAATACTTCATTCCTTCTTACAGCTGAGTAATATTCCATCGCATATCTATACCACATTTTGTTTATTCATTCATCCATTGATGGACACGTGGGTTGCTTCCCACTTTTGGCAATTGCTAATAATGCCACGATGAACATTGGTGTTTTCTGTTCACGTCCCTGCTTTCAATTCCTCTGGGCACATACCTGGTACAATGACCCAGAATTAGCCCAATGCCACACCAAGATACCGCGATTGGCACAGTCAAGATACAGAACACATGCGTCACCCCAAGGACCCCTCCTGTCCTCTCATAGCCTCACTCACCTTCTACCACCCTGCACCCCACACTAATCTGATCTCCGTTTCTATAACTTCCTATGAACTTCTGAGTTGCTTTTTTTCACCCACCATAATTCTCTGAAAATTCATACAGGCTGTTGTGTGTATCAACAAGGAGTTCACTCCTTTTTAATGCTGATTACTATTCCATGGTATGGAAATGCCAGTTTGTAAACTGTTCACCTGTTAAAGGACACCGTGTCATCTCCAGTTTGGGGCTAATATGAATAAAGCTGCTGTGAATGTTCATGTGCAGGTTTTTGTGTGAAGACGTGTTTTCATTGCCCTGGGACGAATGCCCAGGGATGAAATTGTCGGGTCATATGGTAGTTGTGTGCTCGTTTTTCAGAAACCGCCCGACTGTTTTCCAGAGTGGCTGCATCATTTTGCATTCCTGCCAGCAACGTGGGATTGATCAGTTTCTCTGCATCCTCACCAGCATTTGGTGTGATCACTATTTTTTTTTAAGCATGTGAGCATTTAATGAGCCTCCCTCCATGAGGCTTCAAGCCACCAGACCGCGCCCTTAACCTTCTCCTCGGCTCTTCTGCTGGAGAACTTGGCTCCACCGTGAGGGCTGCGCTGGGGGCTCCCCCTTCCCCAGGACTCTGTGGTAGCATGACCACACCACGTCCATGCTGGGAGCAGCTCCAGCCTTGTTTTCGGAAGCATCTGCCTGTGTCTGCTCACTGACCAAGATCCACGGTTTATCAAGGTTCAAGCTGGACAGGAGCTCTGATTCCTCGTCAGGTGAGAGCGTCTCATACCAACCTTCCCAGGTAAGCTGGGTGGTAGCTGTTGAAGTCGATCCTGCCTGATGCATGCCACCAGCGCCACCCCGTCCTCCTGGATGCTTCTGGGTTTGCCCATACAGCCGTGGCCGCGGCTCACGTGGCCCCGGAGTTTGTGGATCCTTCTCAACCTGGATGGCATGTTGGCGGCCGAGATGAAAGGGCTCACTATTGTTAATTGCAGTCATTTTGATAGGTGTGGAGTAATATCTCATTTATTTTAATTTGCATTTCCCTAACGGCTTTTAGGTTGAGCATCTTTTCACGTGCTTATTTGCCATCTGATATCCTTTTAAGTGTAATGTCTTTTCATGTCTTTTGCCTATTTTCTAATAGGATTGCTTGTTTTTTACCTTTAAGTTTTGAGAGTTCTTTATATATCCTTTGTCAGACATGTGGTTTACCAATATTTTCTTTCAGCCTGTTGCTTGTTTTTTTCATCCTCTTAAAAGACTCTGACAGAGCAGAAGCTTTTAGTTTTGGTTTATCAATCTTTCCTTTTATGGGTCATACTTCTGATGTCAGGTCTAACAACTCATTACCTACTTCTGGTTCCCACAGATTTTCACTCGTTTGTTTCCTAAAGGTTTTGTGGTTTTATGTTTTACATTTAAGTCTATGATCCATTTTGGGTTAAGTTTTGTATAAGGTGTGAGGTAGGTTGAGGGTCCTGCTACAAGGTTCACTTGTACCTTGTACCACTCGTTGAAAGGCTCTCTCCTCCCCTGGCTTGCTTTTGCAACTCTGTAAAAATATCAGTTGGGAATATTTGTGTGGGTCTATTTTTAGGTTCTCTGCTCTGTTTCACTGAGCTGTTATTTATCTCTCTGTCAATACTACACACTGTTGACCACTGTCATGTCTTAAAATCATATAGACGGATTCTTCCCATGTTATTCTTATTTTCCAACATCGTTTTAGCTATATGAGCTCCCTTGCCTTTCCAAATAAATTTTGAAATTGTCTGCAGCTAAAAAATGTCTTGCTGGGATTTTGATAATTATTGCATTAAACATATATATCAATTGTGGAGAACTGATATCTTTATGCTGAGTCTTCCAATCCATGAACACAGTGTCTCCATTTATTTAGATTCTTTGATTTCTCTCATCAGCATTTTATAATATTCAGTATACAAGTTCTGTGCATGTTTTGTTATATTTGCACCTAGGTACTTCAGTTTTTTAAACAGTTGTAAGTGGTATCTTTAAATTTGAGTGTCCATGTGTTCATTACTTGTATATAGAAATACATTTTTTGGGTATGCTTATGTTGTATCTTGTAACCTTACTGAACTCACCGATTAGTTCCTGGAACTTTTTTCTTTCTTTCTATGTGGACAACCATGCCATTTTCAAATAGGGGCAGTTTTTATTTCTTCGTTTCTGAAGTGTATGCCTTTTATTTCCTTTTCTTGTCTTATTGACAGCCTTGAACTTCCAGCACTATATTGAATAAGAGTGGTGAGAGTGAACATTTTTATTTTGGAGAAAACCTTCAGTCTTTCACAATCAAATATAATGGCAGTGGCAGGTTTCTTTGCAGCTGCTCTTATCACGTCCAGGAAGTTCCCTTTATTCCTATTTGAGATTTTAATTGTGATGGCCACTAAATTATGCCAGATGATTTTTCTGTGTCAGTTGATATGATCATGTAATTTTTCTTCTTTAGCCTGTTAAGGTGGATTACATTATTGATGTTCAAATTGAACCAGCCTTGACTCCTGGGACAAACCCCACTTGATCATGGTGTATAAAATACATATATTGCTAAATTCTATTTGCTTATATTTTGTTAAGCATTTTTGTGTCTGTATCAAGAGAAATATTGGTTTGTAGTTTTCCTCTTTTATTCTTTGTCTGGTTTTGATAGTAGGGTTAATACTAGCTTAAAAATAATTGGGACATATTTCTCTCTCTTCTATTTACTGGAAGAGACTTATAGAATTGGTGTTAAGTTCTCTTTAAACATTTGGTAGATTTTTCCAAAGAAATCATCTGACCTAGAGATTTGTTTGGAGGTTTCTTTTCTTTTCTTTTTTTTTTTTTTTTTTTTTTGACTTTATTTTGTACAATTAATAATGGAAAATATAAAGAATTAAAGACTGAAAAGTAAGCAAAGATGAATAAATATATACATTTCTAAATTAAATGTACTGGATACATATAAAATTTTTTTGGCTCAAACAGTATGTTACACAATATA
>JAKSZT010053771.1:148959-161288 GCA_026826555.1 Tolypeutes matacus | reverse complement strand
GGGTGGGGGGCACTGGGGCCTCTTGCTGCAGCCTGGCGGGGTGGAATTCTAGGCTCTCCACTTGGCCTTTGCTGGGGTGGGTGATGGCAGGGCCTCAGGTTATTTTTTCCTGTGCTGTTTGGCTAGAGTAGCTGGTTATTATCTAAAAGTTTTCTGTCTTGCTAGGCTGCCCCTTTCCTGGTCCTTTGACTAGAAAAAAAGAGGTTTTTCTTGGGGCTCTTTTTGTCTACACCCATTAGTGCTTCTAGGATGCTAGTTTCTTCACCCCCAAACCTGTGATATGTGAGGCAAAAAGAAAATGCAGGGAACTCACCACCAGGTTCCTTGGGCACCAAGGTCCCTCCATAGTTTGCCGCCTTCTCTCCACCTTTCAGAACTTTTTAGTGATTGTTTCACATATAACGCACGGATTCCTTTTATTTTAGAGAAGTTGTGAGTTTACAAAACAATCATGCATAAAATACGAGATTCCCGTGCCCCACCCCACCACCAACACCTTGCGCTGGCGTGGAACATTTGTACTATTTTTTTAACAGTAGTTACCTTTGTTGCAATTGATTATTAAACAGGTCTTTATCATCCAGTATTTACATCAGGTGTATTTTTCCCATATACCGCCCTATGATTAACGCCTTCTATTAGTATTGTACATTCATTATAATTCATGAAAGAACACATTATACTTGTACTAGTAGCTGTAGCTCACCGTCTACAATACGGTTCATTACTGCACAGTCCTGTGTTTTATCTTTTAATTTTTATCTCGTGCCATATAAATCCTCCAGTGGCCTCTTAACCACATCCACCAACACAGTTCAGTGCTGTTGATTACACTCAAAACAACGCGCTGCCACCACTACCATCTACTTCCAAACCTTTACAATCAGCCCAAATAGAAATTCTGTGCAAGTTAAGCATCAGCCCCCAGTCTTAAGCCCAGTCTATCTCCAGGTAACCTCTATTCTAGATTCTAGCTCTATGGGTTTGCTTATTATAATCAGTTCATGACAGTAAGATCATACAATATTCGTCCTTTTGTGACTGGCTTATTTCATAACACAGACATCCAGGTTTTATAGTTGTACTTAGTGAAGGGAATAGGAAAAAGCACATCTTCCCGAAAGCAGAATTCCCCATGCATTTTATATCACACAATAGTTTGATATAGTTTTAGTGTTTCTACATAGTCTTCATAGCCTAAACTTTTCTATGTCCTAATATTTAATTCATTTAATTTTTTCAATATACCAAACTAATATATTACATAAAATATTAAGAGTTAATTATAATAAAGGGTGGTTGGTGAGGGATTCTAAAGAATCACTCTCAATTTCAGACCCACAGTGATGTGACGGGCTGAGGCAGGTTAGTTCTCTCCGGGATAAACGGGGTCTGCCTCAGAATACTATAAAAGCTGGAGTCTGCTCAATATTGATTTTCATCGGCACTTTTCTCCAAATGGTTCTCTACGTTTAATACATTTCAGCGCATTTTCATATCCCATCTTGCCTCTCTGCCTTTGTGTATGCTTTCTTCGGCATGAAGTTTCCTTCCCACAAGACCAAATTCCTCTCGTCTGGTAGAATGTCACTTCCAGTTGAAATCAGTCTCTGCCCTCTGAGATTCTGTCTGAGCTGCAGCTGTGTTACATCAAGCACTCGGCACCATCTTCTTCTGTTACTTCTGCACTTCACGTTGCACTCTGTAGACTATATTCCTTGAAAGTAGAGACAATCACACCTTTTTCATCTTTCTATGCCCCTGGTACTTAATGAGTTAAACATAGAAATAACTCAGTATGTTACATAAGATACTTATTTGTTTGACCCCCTACCCCAGGTCTTGAGAGGTAGGCAGGATTTATTATTTTCTCTCCCAAGGGAGTGCCGACATGCCCCTTTTTGTTTATCCGCATTTCTGACTTTAGGGAAATGTGGCAGGGTTCTGGCAGTCTGGAATCGGTCTCAGCTCACGGGCTGTGTGACCTCGAGCCACTCAAACTCCTAGAACCTCATTTTTCCTCATCTATAAAATGGGGACAATAAGAGCCACCTTTCAGGATTATTCTTTATGCCTGTGCTTACTTGTAAGCCTTTGCACTAAATAACTTGCCATCACTTGGGAGATTTCTTGAAGGCTTTTAAAAAGCTGTTCTTTGTTCATTTCGTTGCTCCCACCTCCATCTGCCCTCAGACTCCCCAGAGAGATGACGCTGAGCTTTGGGGCTCCTAAGGAACTGCTCAGGGGTCCTGAGCCTCTGCAGATAAGGCGGAATCTGAGTGTTCCCAGGGAATGAGATAACAATGGGCTCCATACACACTGTTACTGCCAAGATGGTGTTTTGTGAAATGTCTAAGGGAAAGAACAATATCTCTCCTTGGCTTTATTTCTAAGATTCTCCTTCCTTCTGCAGACATCCTTATCAGTGTATCAGCACTTTTTCTACGGTGGAAAATGAGACCAAAGTGAAGCTCTGTTTCTCAGCTCGGTGTTAATAATTTGCATGTCGAGGAATAACATATGGTTTACTTTTTATTTTATCAGTTCTTTGGCTCTAACGCTGATTCTTTACAGGTTTTTAAGCTCGGTTTGACCTTGAGTGTAGCTCTGGCTGAAATAACCGTAAGATGTAGAAATCGGCGCACTCTCTCCGCTGTGCACACTCTCAGGAGGAGCTCACGGCCAGAGGCTGGTCCGTATCCCTGTGTTTTCAAGCTGTGGACGATTTCACTCGTACTTGGGTTAGCACTGCCATCCCAGCTGTGTCTTTGGCCAGCTGGGGTCTGTAAAGATATATACTTCACAAATAGCCAAGCGTGTGTTCCGATGCAGAAAGCAAAAAAACACGGCAGCTGTGGAGGGAGGGTGAAGAATGGGCTGCAGCTGGATGACAAGCACGTATTCCCCCTAGTTCCGTGCCTTGATGTTTGGAAACATGGAAGGATTTTTGTAAGCTGCAGACTAGGTCAGGCCTGGGAAAAGAGGGAAATGATTGCTACGTAAACCCTGCACTTCTGGTCATGAAGCTTCCGGTGGAACAATTTCACCGGTACTGAATGTTTCTTGATGGCTTTGGTTTCTAAGACACATACGGCCTTTACTGAAGAAATGGAACCTTTACTGCTTTTCCCTATAGTTTCTATCATAAGCTTCATTTACCTGATAATAAAAACCTAAAAGTCACTTCTGTAAAACTCAACCCCTTCGGTGGGTTCTCAGTCCTTTTAGATTTCAAGTCAGTTAAGCATTTCCCCTGCTCCCGTCTCCCTGGTGCCAAGGTCCTGGGCGGCGTGGCAGTGCAGTGCGACGTGGCAGCGCAGTGCGACGGCCACAAGCCAGCCCCAGCCTCTGCTTCCCAGCTGCGCACTCGTGGTGCTGCCGATTGGGCTCCTGGGAAGCAGGCTGAGATGCAGGTGCTTGGTGAGGAGGCGGAGGAAGCAGGGCTGGGCAGAGGGAGAAGCCAGGCTGGAGCCGGCCACGGGGAGCCCTGCAGGCTGCCCCACCTTGGGCTGGCTGGGCCACGTGGCCAGGCCCTCCTTCTCCTCCTCTGTAGCCAGCCATTGGGTATCGGCTGCCCAGGGAGTGACAGGTATGGGCAGGTGTGGGCAAGACAGCTGCCCACACCTGAGGCCCTCTGCCGACAACCCTCTCGGGCTGTGGATCTGGGTCGCCCGGCCACTGCTGGTGCTGCTTGGATGCACTTCCACGTGCGCTCTGGAAGTAGCTGCTCCATTCCAGGGCACTTTCCTTCCTGGGGGATGTTTAGAAGAGGCAGGTGCGTGGGGACCCTGCAGCTGGTCTCAGCTCTGTCCTCCGCTCCCCAAGCTGAATGCCCTTCAGCCTCAGTGTCGCCCTCTGCCGCCTGAGGGCATCTCCCCGTCCTGGGCACCGTGCCCTCCTGGGCTGGGCCGGCTGCTCTGTCCAGGCTCCCTCGGAGGCCCCCTTCCGTGCCGCAGGCCGCCTCTTCCTGGCCACGGCGCCAGCCTCCGCGCCTGCTGGTCCCCACAGCCACGGCTCACGGTTCAGCGGGAGCCTTGCTGTCTCCACGGAAAGAGGGCGCTCCCTCTGGGCACAATGACATCCAGTTTACAGAGCCCAGAGCTGAGAGGATGGGACACAAATTCCCATCCCAGGCCACTGAGGGCAATGGTACTGGGGCTGCCCTTGGTTTCCTGGCCATGTGTTCTTCCTTTTGGGGCACGGCAGCCTGTGAAAGTCTTTGATTCCAAACAGGCACTGCCCGGGGGCACCTGCCGCCTCACAGACTCACCTCCCAGCTTTGCACTGTTCCCAGCCCCTCTGATGAGTGACTCGGGGCGAGTCCTCCCTGACCTCAGGGAGCTTCTCCATGTGCAAGTCCTGCTGAACACTTGGGTGGTCCTCCGAGAGCTCCCCGAGAAGCCTGGCGTCCGCGGTCTGCCAGCTCCAGCTGCACCTGGGTCCTCCTCCACGCCAGGCACCTGGAAACTCTCAGGGCAGCAGCAGGCTGCGGCAGTTGTAGGACTCGCCTGGGGCTCGCCTGCTTTGTTTCCTGTTTCCCAGGGTCCCGTCCTTTACTGCCTGATGGCCAGTTCATGGATCTCGTCCAGGTTTTTGGATGTTTCCAGTGGGAAGATAAATCTTGGTGGAGGTGGAAGCTGGGGCTTTGCGAAACCTACCCCCAACCCCCAGGTTCTCCATTTAACCCTTTCCTTTGGAACCGCATGAGCCTGGAATTTCCTGGCCTGTAAAGCAAGGGTCACGAGTTAAAGGAACCGCAGGGAAAAAACAAATATTACTTGACAGCATTGCCTCTACTTCTGCCAAAATGACTCATACAAGTTCTTTTGCCTAAATCAAGCTTTATTTTCTTAACTAAGAAATAAACACAGGAGACTGTTGGTGCCTGAGTCATCCTATTCTTCTTTTTGTGGGAGATTGTCCAGCCGTGTGCACGGGACTGCTGGGAAATCAAGGTGTCCAATTTCAGCAGCTTCAAAGGCAGCCGAAGGAGATCCCCTGTCCTCAGCAGTCTCTTCCCTCAGGAGCAAAGACCCATCTGTGCTTGTCTGACGTTGACAGAGGGGTAGTTTTTGTTTGTGTACCTGGGTCTGAAGGCCAAGCATCAGTCTCTGTAGGAGAAGGGGTATTTTGATTAAGTGGATTTCATTGAGGTGTGATGAATATTCATTTTGGTTGATCTCCAAGTGATCAAGTACTAAAATTCAACATTCAGTCGAAGCTGAGGCCAAAGACAATTATCAACATCATGTAATGGACTTCTGAAATGTAAGACTGACTCTGACATTTTATTAAAACTTAAATTTTTGATGTGACTTAAAGTGGAAATCTCATGTTTAATATAAAGTTGTATAAAAATTCTTGGGGAGCGGATGTGGCTTCCACATGTGAGGTCCCTGGTTTGGTTCCTGGTGCCTCCTAAAAACAAAAACAAACAACAAGCACACAAATGAAAAAACCAACTCATGGGAGGCGATGTGGCTCAGTGGTTGAGCGCCGGCTTCCCACAGGCGAGGTCCCAGGTTCAATCCCTGGTCCTGGTACCTCAAAAAACAAAAGGAGTGGCTCACCCTGCAGCATGCCCTCAGCCTGTGACCGCTTTTCTTTTCTTGTTTCTTAATAAACTCTTTACTCCCTTGACTACCCTAAAAAATAAAATAAAATAAAAACCTGGCGTTTTGGTTACACACACATTTCCTACATCATTACAATTGTGTAACGCAATTTAGCCTTTGAGAATGCATTGTTGTCCTCTTAAACACAGGCACGCACTGTCAAGTGCAGCACTTAAAATGGACGGTTTCCCTTGGCAGTTGACGCGGATCCTGAAACGGTGCTTTAGTGAGTTCCCAGCACAGCAGCTGCTGGAGCTCTGCATTTCCACCTGTCACCCTGACCCCAGTAAACCCTGAAGGGCGTTGGGATGGGTTGACTCGTGTCCCCCAGAAGGAGGCGGTCAAGTCCTCAGCGGCCTGTCCATGTGTGCTCGTTCGTAAATCGGATCTGGGGAGATGCTCTTAGTTACGGTGAGGCCAGGTTGGATCAAACCTGACTGGAAGTGACGGGAAGACGGTGGACTAGTAAGACACAGGAATCTCTTCTCCAGAAAAATAGCTGGAGGACAGGCTGAAAAAGCCCCGAAAAAGATCTTCTAGGGTTGAGGACAGCAGGTGAAGGCTGCACACCACCCAGAGGAGAGAGGGACAGAAGAGGGAAATCCCGACGGTAGAATCTTGAGTTGGAACCAGTGCAGCTCCTGCTGCCGGCACCCTCCTCCACACTAAAGACCCTTTAGAATTCTCAGGTCTCTGGGCATGTGACTACAGATAAAGGGGGCTCCAGGGATATACCACCCCAGGAAGGGGGAGAGAGGGACACAGCCTTAGGCTGACTCAGGTTCTGACCTGCAAATTTGGGCTGCAGAGCCCCACGGACCCTTCCACACGGCGGTTTGTCCTGGGAGCCTAGGAAGGACTGGAGAAATCCGACCCTCACAACCTCCCTCTCTTCTAGCCTGGACTAATTGTTGAGGACACCACGGGAGAGGGGAGAGAGAGCCTGGGGCTGACCCTGCTTTGGACTCCCAGGTTTGGTCTGCCCAGTCCCGAGAGCCCTTCCAGGCCGGGTGGGGCTGCACCATTGTTTGCCTGGGAGCCTGCAAGGGGCTAAAGATACACAAACCTCCCAATCTCCTCCTCTACTAACAGGGACTGATTGTTGAGGACTCAGAGGGGAGTGGAAATATTTCCTAGCTGGGAAAAGGGGGGCGCTACGAGAGAAGTCTGGAGAACTGTCTCAGAAAGTTGGAATCACAGGGCTCCTAGCCCCCAGACAGGAAGCTCTACCACATTGATCTGGTCTGTGTCACAACAAATACGCTCCAACCAGGCATTGAATTGAGAGCTGCCAACAAGCGCCATCTCCTGGCAGACCAAGGAAGTACACATAAGAAAATTAATAAGTAAGAGAGACTTTTCCTGGCCTCTATAGCCTCCCCGCCCAAGGCACTAGGAAACGACTCTACAACCAATTACTGGGTCCAGTGCCCAGTTTTGAGCAACCAGCAGAACAATCCTAACAATCAAGGTTGAGCCAAAAATCAAAGAGCAGTGGTAACTCACAGCCGCCTGCCACTAAAACCCGATAAAAGAGAGATAGAGCATCTAAGTAAAATACAAACTAACCAGATGCCTAAGCACCAACGAAAAATTACAGGCCATACTAAGAAAATAGAAGACATGGCCCAAGAAAAGGAATACAGCAAAGTCCCAGAAGAGATGCAGAATTTGAGAGAACTAATCAGTGAGATGAGCACACATTTCCAAAGTCAAATTAATGAGATGAAAGACAATATAGTTAAAGAGATCAATGACATCAAGAAGTCATTGCGCGAATGTAAAGAAGAATTTGAAATCATGAACAGAAAAGTAACGGAGTTCATGGGAATGAAAGATACAATAGGTGAAGTAAAAAATACATTTGAAGCATACAACAGCAGACTCGAAATGATAGAAGAAAGAATAAGTGATACCGAAGACAGAGCAGCTAAAATTGAAGAGAGAAAAGAACAGAGAGAGAAAAGAATGGAAAAAATTGAGCAGGGGCTCAGAGAGTTGAATGACAACACAAAACGCAAGAACATACGTGTCATTGGAGTTCCAGAAGGAGAAGAGAAAGGAAAAGGGGCAGAAAGAATATTTGAGGAAATAATAGCTGAAAATTTCCCAACTCTCACAAAAGAAATGAACTTTCATGTTCAAGAAGCACACCGTACCCCAATAAGAATAAATCTAAAGAGACCTACGCCGAGACACATATTATTCAGAATGTCAAATGTAAAAGATAAAGAGAAAATTCTCAGAACAGCAAGAGAGAAGCAAACGATCACGTACAAAGGAAGTCCAGTAAGACTTTGTGCAGATTTCTCTTCAGAAACCATGGAGGCGAGAAGACAGTGGTATGATAGAATTAGGAAACTAAAAGAGAAAAACTGCCAGCCGAGAATTCTTTACCCAGCAAAACTGTCCTTCAAATATGAAGGTGAATATAAAGTATTCACAAACAAACAGAAACTAAGAGAGTTTGCAAAAAAGAATCCACCTTTGCAGGAAATATTAAAGGAAGCCTTAGAACCTGAAAGAAAAAGACAGGAGAGAGAGGCTTGGAGGAGAGTATAGAAGAAAGAAAAGCAGAAAGGATAACCAAAAGAGTAAAAAGAAAGACAAAAATAAGATGACATATGAAAACCAAAGAATAAAATGGAGGAAATAAATAGTGCGTTTTCAGTAATATCATTGAATGTGAATGGATTAAATTCCCCAATCAAAAGATACAGGCTGACAGAATGGATAAAAAAACATGAGCCATCCATATGCTGCTTACAAGAAACTCACCTCAGACACAAGGATACAAGCCGGCTGAAAGTAAAAGGTTGGAAAAAGATACTCCATGCGAATAGTAAACAGAAAAGAGCAGGGGTAGCTATACTAATATCAGACAAACAGACTTCAAATGCAAAAAAGCGATAAGAGATGTGGAAGGCCATTATATATTAATAAAAGGGACGATCCTCCAGGAAGATATAACAGTCATAAATATCTACGCACCTAACCAGGGTGCCCCAAAATATATGAGACAAACTCTGGCAAAACTGAAGGGAGAAAGACATTTCTACAATAATCGTCGGGGACTTCAACACCCCTCTCACATCATTAGATAGAACAACTAGACGGAAGATCAACAAGGAAACAGAGAACTTGAACAATATGATAAATAAGTTAGATCTAAACAGACATATACAGAACACTGCATCCAAACTCAGCGGGTTATACATTCTTCTCAAGTGCCCATGGATCTTTCTCCAGGATAGACCACATGTTAGGTCACAATACAGCTCTCAATAAATATAAAAAGATTGAAATTATACAAAGCACCTTCTCAGATCACAATGGAATGAAACTAGAAATCTAACAAACAGGAAAAAAGGAAATTTGCAAATGTGTGCACTACTAAATATTCGGTGCGTCAAAGAAGAAATTGCAAGTGAAATCAGTAAATATATTGAGACAAATGAAAATGAGAACACAACATATCAAAACTTATGGGATACGGCAAAGGCAGTCTTGAGAGGGAAATTTATAGCCCTAAATGCCTATATTAAGAAACAAGAAAGAGCTAAACTCAAAGATTTAACTGAACAACTTGAGAAACTAGAGAAAGAACAGCAAACCAATCCCAAAGCAAAAAGAAGGAAAGAAATAATAAAGATTAGAGCGGAAATAAATGAAAATGAGAACAAAAAAGCAATAGAGAAAATCAACAAAACCAAAAGCTGGTTCTTTGAGAAGATCAATAAAATTGACAAACCCCTCGCTAGACTAACAAAGAAAAAAAGAGAGAAGATGCAAATAAATACAATCAGAAATGAAAGGGGGGAAATTACAAATGACCTCACAGAAATAAAAAGAATCATAAGAGGATATTATGAGAAACTATATGCCAACAAACTAGACAACCTGGATGAAATGGACAAATTTCTAGAAACTCATAACCAACCTACACTGACACAACAAGAAATACAAGAACTTAACAAACCAATCACAATTAAGGAGATTGAATCCGTCATCAAAAATCTCCCAGCAAAGAAAAGTCCAGGACCAGATGGCTTCACAGGTGAATTCTACCAAGCATTTCTAAAAGAATTAATACCAATCCTGTATAATCTTTTCCAACAAATTGAAGAGGAGGGAAAATTACCCAACACATTTTATGAAGCCAACATCACCCTAATACCAAAGCCAGATAAAGATTCCACAAGAAAAGAAAATTACAGACCAATCTCTCTCATGAACATAGATGCAAAAATTCTCAACAAAATACTTGCAAATCGAATCCAACAGCATATCGAAAGACTTATACATCAAACCAAGTGGGATTTATTCCTGGTATGCAAGGCTGGTTCAACATAAGAACATCAATCAATGTAATACACTATGTTCTTGTTGGGACCAACCGAAGGATCCTGGTGTAAAGCTGAACCCACCGGGAAATGAGAGTGATCCTGGCACCCCGTGGGGCCCAGCAGGAGCGACATCTGTGTGGCGCAGTAAGCTAAATGCTTCTGTTTTAGGAGGTGCCGGGGAACGGACGCGGGACCTCGTACACGGGAAGCAGGCGCTCAGCCGCCGAGCTGCACCCGCGCCGCTAAAGGCGTTTGTGTTTTCGCCTTTTGGGGTCAGCCTGTGTACGTGGAGCTTTAATTGTGGTTGAAAGAGGTGAAATTTAATAAGCAGTAAAAATATAAAGTGAAAATACAGCTACCATCTTTACGTATTTGAATATGTGTCAAATTATTTCTGTAGGACAAAATCCCAGAAGTGGGGTGGCTGCACACGTGGGCACGCATGTTCACAGCTGATCTGCTGCTAAATCCAGGAAAGGTGGTCTGCTCTCTCCCACACCAACTTCCCGGATCCCGCCTGCTCCACCTGGTGGGCCCTCGAAGCTCTGGGCCCATATATGGAATCCTCTGTTTCCCAGTCCTGCTACAGGCATTTCCCCCTATTTTAGTATTTACTTAATCTTTTCATAGGATTTCTGCATCTGAGTGGAGGTGAATGTGTGTGCTTGAATTCCCATCCTGAAACCAGGAGTTCCTGCCAGGTTTTAAGATGTAAATTGTTTTTTCTTCCTGATGATAAAAGGGCTGCATGCTTCTTTAGAATCAGCGTGAAGCAAGGACAAAACGCCTCTGCCGTCAGCTTCTTAAAGGGCAGGGCTGTGAGGGCCTGGCCAGACAGTCTCAGGACCAGGAGGGCCTCTTGGGAACTTCTGGTCCCTCACCTGCCGGGACTCAGGACTGCGGAATGGCCTCTTTCCTCCTTGTGTTTGCCGGATATATTGAGAGACAAAGATCATCATGTTTTGCCTTGTACTTTCCGTAAGTGAAGCAAACAAGACTTTCTTTCTTTATCTTGCTAACTGTCACCACGCTCCTGTGACTTCACTCTCTTGTTCTTGCCCTCCTTGTAGCCCACAGCCCTGGAAGCCCCTCTCCCGCGCGAGACGGTGCCGCTGGGTGACTTAGCACTGCAGTTAAAAGTCCGCCTGGGCGCGCCAGCCCGGTCACCTGAGACCGCTTAGCGCCAGGCTCTATTGCAGGAAGGGGGGGCCCCTCCCGGGCCACACTCTTGTCGGCAAGCCTCGCTCTTCTGCCCCCTTCTGCTTTCATTCTTCTGCCTGCTGCCCCGATTCTCAAGTGTCTTGTGAATCTGGGAACTTGGCCGAGGAGTCGGGGCACCCCGGGCAGCCATGGCTGCGCTCCCAGGCCTCCTGGCGCTCCCGCGTGCCCGACAGGTTCACTCCAGAGCCTAGCGAGCTGCCCGTGGATTAAAATGGCCCCGTCTTGTTGTTTTGCCTTCATTCCTTGAAAGCAGAATTCCCCTGTGTTTTTGTTTTAAATACACAAGGCATATTTATATTTTTCTTTTATATTTATGTATTTGTTTTTGTTTCCTTTTTTGTGTGTGGGGGGGTTTTTTTGTGTTTTTTTTTTTTTTTGTATATTTATTATAGAAGTAGAATTTGTAAAGAAACCAAAAGAAAAAAACAACCGGCAATTGCACCACCACAAAATATCACTATTCGCCTTCAAGGGATGCACGTGCGCACACGCATTTCCACAAGGTCTATTTAATCCGTTTTTACGAGTAGCTATCCCACTTAACAGGCTCTGAATATCTCTGCGTAGTGGTAGGTGTGGATCTGCCTCATTTTAAATGGCTGCTGAGGTTCCGCTACTTCTCCACAGTCTTATTCCTCCTGCATTGCTGGGAAATCGGGTTTTCTCCAGCTTCACTATCACGAGCAACGCCGCAAAGAACACCCTTGTTCAGGTGTCTTGCGCTCTTTGTCTGTTGTTTCTTTGGGGTGAATTCTCCTTGCTTCCCTCTCACATTCCATGCCCCGTGCACAAGGTAGAGGATGTTTTCTGCAGAACAGTGGTCTTGAGTTCTCCACCTCTTAAGTGGGGCTCACAGAGGTTAAGGCTGGAAATACCTGAAGGAACTAGCGGACCCCCATGACCGTGCAGATGAGTGGAGGCCGGCAGAGGTGGAGTGATCTTCTCCAGATTACAGAGTTGAGGCAGATCAGGGTCTAGAACCCAAGTTTCGTGGCGGTGCTATGACCTGACGGCACTCCATGCAGTTGCCGGGTTTTACCTCAGCAAGCACTGTGCCGACTGGGCGGCACCTCGAGGGCTCAGCGAAGGTCTGCATTCAAGGTGGAGGCCGCCAGCCCGTGCCCCGGGAAGCCAGCGGATGGTGGAG
>JAKSZT010053771.1:20723-144421 GCA_026826555.1 Tolypeutes matacus | reverse complement strand
CCATCCCCCTCCACCCCGCTCCATCCCCCTCCATCCCCCTTCATCCCGCTCCATCCCACTCTTTCATGCTTCTCACCTCCTCCTGAGGTGGCCTCTCCAGGAAGGAAGGATGGGGAGGTGCCAAGGCTGAAACCTGTGGCTGGAGGCGCTGTGATCAGGCCTCTTTATCTCACCAGGCGCCCTCCTGGGCTCTCCAAGACCCTTTGTGAGGCCGGTGGGTGCATTTCCTGCTGATTCTCTCCCTCCCAGCCCCCCTTCTCTATCTATGGCCCCCTCACCTCCGCAGACACGCCTCTTGGGAGGAGTAATTTCAGGTTGGCTGCGAGCAGGCCAGGCTCTCTGGGCCCATTTGCTTCACGGGGGGCTCCTCACCTCTGCGCCCACAGCCTGAGGGCTCCGTGGAGACAGGCACCCCCCAGCTCTCCTGGGGGCTCTTGGGGCCCTTGGGGCCCTCTCCGTTGGCTTGGGGGAAGGCACCTGCCTCCCCTCCTCTGGCAGTCGTTCCCCTTCCACATTTTCAGGGTTTTCTTTTGGAGGCTGGAAGTGGTGTGGCTGGACTGGTTCTGCTGCAGTGAAATCCCTTGAAATCCCTTATCAGCTCAGCTTGGGGCTTAAGCCAAGTTCCCGAGACAGGAATCACGGCACTGCATCTTATTCCAAGTACGTAATATCCCTATGCCATAGTTTGCTTCATTTTTGCTCATCGCTGCTTTCCCCCTAAACCTGCTTTGCTCCTGTTAACGCTTTGACCTCTGTGGGTATTTAAGGGCGACCCGGTGCTGTATTTCACTTAGGTTTTGACTACTTGACCTTACCCCGGAGGGAGTTAGTCTCCTATTGCTCCTGTGTTTTGTCAGTTTCTCTTTGCATTTCCTGCCTTGGGGGCTCTGAAAGAAATGATCTGAAACCTGGAACTAGGCGAAAGAGACCGCGAGGTGCTGGCTCAGGGCAGCTCTGAGCTGAACTCTGTTGACTGGGTATTTTACCGCTTTGTAGGGGCAGAGGCGTAGGCGTGAACTTGTAGACCGTTTTCAGGCCGAGATACAAACAGTTCTGTCCAGTGGACTAGATAATCCGCGCAGTCACAGTCTATGGCGTCCTTCGACATGCATGTGTGATGCACACGTGCACACGTGCCAGATGCATTAAGTAGGCTCCTCTGGTTGGCTCTAACATCTTGGTGGTTCCCTCACTAATTAAATAAAACCTTTGACACATGTTCTTTTTATGTTTGCCTGCCTCAGGACTTTTACTTTTTGAAAGTTATACTTTAACAGTTTACATATTTTGATACTGTTATTTATTTATTTTTTTAGGAGGTGCTGGAGATGGAACCCAGGACCTCGTACATGGGAGGCAGGCGCTCAGCCACGCAGCCACCGCCACGCCCCGGCACTGCTAGTCAGTCAATAGTGAGTGGCGACAGTCAAGCCCTCCTTGTGTGTCATCCACTGTCACGGCAAAATTCTCTTTTATGTGTCTAGCACTTTTTGCCTCACACTCAGGTTTCTCTGATATTGAAATCATGGTGCCAGCTTTGTTTTTGTTTGCTAGTTGCCATATACATGACACCCCCCCCCACATTACACACACAAACTTACATAGCTAGCATTGACGTGTGTGTGTGTGACTTACCATGGGCCAGGCAGCAGGTCAGGCACCTGTCAGTTTCCATGTTTCTGAGTGGTGTTATCTTCTGTATCTCATACCCAACATGTTGTTGGGTTTTATTATTTCACCTAATTTGAGTTTTTCCAATTTCAATTTGTTAAAATAACAAATATGTTTGGTCTTAATGCTATTTTTGTATAATCTTGTCTTTAATAGTTGCTTGCTATTTCCTTTCTTTCCCTCTATTATTGATTTTTTAAAAATTCTGTTTTTCAAAGTAAAATCAAATAGTCCATAAAAGCTACTCACAGAGCAAGCCTCTTGCCCTCAGCTTCAGTCTTGCTCCCAGAGGTTTCTGCTTTTTGGTCTTTTCCACATTCTCTTTTTCCTGCTTTTTTTTTCCCCACAAAATAGAAGTTTTTAGGCTGTTTAGTTTTTTTGTTGATGTCTATTATAACATTAACATTTTTTCTTGATTTATCAAGTTTAAAAATGAAGCTGAACCTATTGATTCTTGCTGTGAAATATGAAGAGACTAGTATACTCATTTCTATCTTCCTTCCCTTTGGAATTTCCTGCAATTCCTAATTTTTATGAGTTAGTAGTTGATTTGTAGTCTTAGTCCATTGTGATTATATTACAATTCTCTTATATTGTATAGCTATTCTTTCTTTTTCATCCTTTTATTAACGGGGAAATGTATCATACTTTAGAATGTATAAATATATGCAAAATTTGAAGAATAAAATAAACACGTGTTCCTATTCTATCACTACTTTAGAAACCCCTTGTATGTACTTTCCCAGTCGTAATTCTCTACTACCCATCTATCTGACTTTGCGTTAACCATCCCTTGCTTACCTGTGCTTTTATAGCTTTACCCAGCTGTGGAAGGCTAATACATTTTGGTCCTAACAGAGAGAGGCTCCCAGAAGATCAAGTGAGCAGAGACTTGCCAGAGTCTGGCTTTAGCCTCCTGAGAGTGTACAAGCAGCTGTTCTGGAGAAGTCTGTGGGTCTGTGGGGACCAGGTCTTCCCCACACTGGGTGCATCTGGCAGGACTGGAGTCTGGCCAGGAGCTGGACTTCTCGCAGAAACATGGCAGGGCAATAGGTTGCTCTGTATTTTCTGCTTCTAATCTCACCATGATCTACTTCCAGTTCTCAGAAGCAGGTCAAAGCAGAATATTTTGTGGGGCAAAAATTATTGCCCTCAGTGTTTTCAGGCAGCAGGCACGGGGGCGTAGGCAGAGCTTCATCAGCACGTTCTAAAGGCAGGAGGCGCTGAAGCGGGCTGACTTGGCCATCCAGTCTTCAGGTTAAAAGGACGGTGCAGGTGCAGTGGGGTTGGGGGCGTGACACCCCTCGGCATGTCTGTCTCCAGCCGCCCCGTGCCAGTCTGGATGTGCTGCCCTCTGCACTGGCACACAGCTGTCGTTCTCGTCCTGAGGCGGCGCCGTCAAACTCGCCCCCTTCTCTTGTGCTGGATGTCCTCTTCCTTGTATCGACATCTTCTTTCTGGGATTAACTTCTCTGCTCTAGTGGAGCACATCCTCAGCTGCTTCTTGAGAAGTACACAAGAAGCAAAATTTTCAAAGCCTTATATACCTGACTTTATTCTACCCTTACCCCTAATTGATAATTTGCCTTAGAATAGATTCTGGGTTGGAAAATCTTCTCCTTCAGAATTTTGACGGCATTGCTTTCTTTCTGTTTTGTTTTCAGCATAGCTGTTAAGAAGTCCAAAGCCATTTTATTCCTGATTTTTTGTGTGCCTATAACTTGATCCCTGCCCTCATCAAGATGTGCGGTTTTCTTTTGTCTTCCAGGGTTCTGAAATTTCACAGCTATCTGGCTGGTCTCCACACGAGGCTGTGATCTCCTTGTCAACCTTGTGCCTGCCCCGTGTTTATTTGGCCACGCTGGTTTTTGTATGTTCCATAGAGAATGAAGCTGGTCCTTCTCTAAATTCTCTTGTGTGTCACACATTTCGTTGCTATTCTAGGTTTTTGGTTTTGATCTCTTATTAACAAATCCAGTGGACACATGCCACTCCTGGTTCTACCGCTCGTCCAGAATAGAAATGCCTCCAGATGGTCTTGTGTAAAATCCTGCATACACGACAGTCTAGGCCCCTGTCCAAATTCGTCTTCCTCCATATGATGCACCTGGTGTATGTGACATCATGCGCACTTACGAAATTATATCCCGACTTCTCCAGTGCAATGTAATGTCCAAATGAGCAGAGATTTCACTTGCTTTAACTGTGAAATAATGAAATAAAAAGAATGGGAAAGAAAATTAAACTGGATTAAATATAGTTGTTTCAAAACAACTGTATTAAATAAAATTGAGTGGAACATCTAAATCTAACTTCTGAAATAAATCATGGAAAATAAAAAACTATCATGCTGGAAAATCTCAATTTCATTTTAATTGGGAATTCATGTCCTTCAGTTTGGGGAAAATTTTTTGAATGGTTTAATTACAGAGTCCCTTCCCTCTTTTTCCCCCCACTGATCCATCTCTCTTGAATTCCTATTATCCATTTGTTGGACCTTATGGATTGATCTTATTTTCTAATTTTTTCTATATCTTTGTCTTTTTGGTTTACTTTTTGTGATAGTTCCTCATTTATATCTTCCAATTTTCTGTGAGTTTTTCATTTTAGCTGGCTAGCTAGCACACTTTTTCTTTCCTAGAGTTTTTGTTTACTTTGTGACTACTCATGTATATATGTTTTTATATAGTATGTTATTTCATGATGTGATGTAATCTAGCTCTTTGAGGCTATTCATGAGTTTTGAAGACTTTTTCTCCAAGTTGTTTTTTTCTGTTTGTTTTGTTTCTATCTTTCATGATAGAGATTTTCCTCAGAAATCTAATAATCTTTCGCTGTCTGCTTAAGATTAAGAGTACGGGGAAGCGGCTGTGGCTCAATCAGTAGGGCTCCCGTTTACCTTATGGGGGTCCCCGGGTTCGGTTCCCGGGGCCTCCTGGTGAGGGCAGGCCCGCCCGCACGGCGTGGTTAGCTGACCCAGCAAGCACAAGCAGCAAGGGGGGGATAAATGAATAAATAAATAAAATCTTTAAAAAAAAAAAAAAAAAAAAAGAGTACGGGGGTGGCTAAAAACCTGACAGGAAGCTCTAGGGGCATGGTGGGGCTTACTGATTTTGAGTTTTGCTTGTGGAGTGGTCCAGGTGTGTTGCTTCTTGGGGACTCCATATGTGGCAGTATCTTTAGATCTTTAGCTCTTGACTCTAGGCTGGTCAGGTTCTCCAGAAAAGTCAATTTCCTACATGGAGTTGGGGCAGCGGGTTGGATCTTAGTATTCACGTTTACTTGATCAGCACTTTTTTCAGTTATATTTCTCACATCTTCTACTTTGTCTGGGCTCCCTAGGCCAACGGCTCTGCGTTCTGCCCTCTCCAGGGGGTAAATTTTCCAGACAATACTGCAGTCAACCGAAGGGTTTGCTGTCAACAATGAGAGGAGGACAGTGATGACTTCAGCAGTCAGGAGAGAGAATGTCCAGCTCTGCTCCAGCCAGCCAGCTTCTCCTGGGGAATTCATCAAGGACCTTCATCGGAGTTCTCAGCTTGCAGCCTGCCCTAAGGATTCTGGATTTGTACATCCTCACAGTTGCATGAGATAATTTTTATAAAATCTCATACTATGTAGATATCCCCTGTGGGCTCTGTTTCCCTAGAGAGCCCTGACTATTGCAGTAGCATTCATGCAGTGGTGCTGAGTGGCCGTGCGCATTTAGGATTTAGGAATCTAACTGCTTCCAAACTCTTATCAATCCTCCTTATTTTGGCCTCTTCCCTCCACACCCACTTCTATAGGTGTATGATGCTGTCAGTTCCTGTGGCTTTTGAAGTTTCCTCCATTTCAACCCAGAAGCTTCCATTCTTTTCTATAACAATAATTTCCAGAGCCATGTGGTTTTAGTTATCTATTTAAATAGATTACTTACTTATCACTGATTCTTTCTTCCACATTATTGCTATTCCCAGTTCTTTAGTTCGCATTACGTCTTGGCAGCACTTCTCCATCAAGCAGCTTTTAGAAAGTGAAGTCATTGGCCAAGCCAGGAAGTGGCTGGCGTGGATGGAGAGTGGGGGAAAGAGGGAGAAAGTGTCTGCCAAGCTAATGCATCTTTAAGACAAATCCTTTCCAACCTAACTGCCAGCCCTTAACCCTTTGTTTTAGCAATTCTAGAGCTACCTTTGCCAGTAAGTATTAGACTCCTTGGATCTTTACAAGTTTGAGAATGTCAATTTCTTGCCTTTTTAACCATTTTACATTTTACTTGTTTTGTGCCTTGGTTAATTTACTTAACTGTTTTGAACCTCAGTTTCTCATAATTCCTATCACAGAGAGTTGTTGTGAGGGTGAAACCAGAAATACCTGCTCAACAGATCTTCCTTCCCTTCCTTCCTTTCCCCAAAGGGTTTCTCTCCTTTCAGTTCCTCAGGTAGATGTACATGATCCTCAGGTAGGTGTAGATGGCTCCATCTCAGCCTTGGCAACCCAAATAAGCAGAAGCAGTGCCCCCAGGCCAGCCTCCACCCCGCCCCACCCATCCTGGGGCTCCCAGGGCTGAGGGCCCCTGGGGCTAAAGCTGGCAGGGGCCTTTCAAGGAAGGGCTCTTACCTTTTTCAACCTTGAACAAGAGGGTGGCTTTCTCTGCACGGCTTCGGTTGGCTTAAGAATCTGATTTGAAGCAATAAGTTACATCAGGGGAGAAGAGATAAGAAACAGCCACCTCTAACCTCAATAAAAGGCTGTTCACGCTCCAGCAGCTTCCAGTGAACAGGCATCTTGGCATTTTCTATGATGGGACTTGTCCACAACCAAACACGCTGCTGCCTTCTGAATGAATAAGGCTATGAAAGACTGAAAGCCTCAGGGATAGGAAAAACTAAAGGGAGGGACACAGAAGAAATCTGCCTTAGATGAGCGAATGTTTGTGGGGAAAAAATGTAAAGAAGCAAATTTTACATCAACAAATTTGTGCAGCCCTCACACTTAATACATGATATAAGAATTGTGGGGGAATATAAGAATGTAAGATAAAAAAGTTGGCTAAATAAATTATGACACATCCACACAGTGGAAGTTAGGTAGTCGTTGAAAAGGATGGACTAGGTCTGTGTGTATAGACACAGGAAGACGTTCACATTACATTTTGTTAAGTAAAAAAGGTTACAAGGCCACACGCTGTGTGTGACCTTGGTTAGGTAAAACTGATCATGAAGTGCACAGAGAGATGGGTGACGGATGCTCATCGCGTGAGCTGTTTACCACAGTTGTCTCTGGGTGGTGGGATTCAGACAATTTTGTGCTTTTCTATATAATTTCAATTTGTTATAATGGGTGTTTGTAATTTTTATAAACCACCTCCCCCCAAAGCCATTTTCATTTAAATGAAAAAGAGAGGGTAGACTTTGTTTCTTTTCTTTTCTTTTTTTTTTTTTAGAGAAGTTATGAGTTTACAAAATAATCATAAAATACAGGATTCCCCCAAACAACACCTTGCATTGCTGTGGAACATTTTTGACTATTGAGGATAGCACTTTTAAAAATAACTTTACTATTTTTTTAAAAAGCAGTTATCTTTGTTACAATTGATGAAAGATTAAGATAATTCTATCATCTATTATTTACATTACATGTATATTCCCATATACTACCACATTACTACCATCTTGTATTGCTACCATACATTTGTTATAATTCATGAAAGAAAATTTGTATACTTGTGCTGTTAACTGTAGTCCATCTCCAATAGCGGCCACTGCTGTGCAGTCCTGTGTCTTAGCTTTTAATTTTTATTCTAGTAACGTATACATCCTCCAGTGGCCCCTTTAACCACAGCCACCTATTCAGTTCACTGCTGATTACACTCAAAATAATGTGCTGCCATCACCACTTAAAAAAGTATTTATTTATTTATTTCTCCCCACCCCCTTGTTGGTTTTCACTTGCTGTGTCTGTTCATCTTCCTTGTTTCTTTAGGAGGCACCAGGAGCCAAACCCAGGACCTCTGATGTGGGAGGGAGATGCTTAATCACTTGAGCCACCTCTGCTCCCTGCTTTGTTGTGTCTCTCCTAATATTTTTCCTCCCTGCGTCTCTTGTTGCATCATCTTGTCGCGTCAGCTCACCACGCCTGCCCATTGCGCCAGCTTGCTGTCTTCTTTAGGAGGCACTGGGATCTGAACCAGCAACCCCCATGTGGTAGGTGGGAGCCCAGTTGCCTGAGCCACATCCACTTCCCGCCACTGTCCATTTCCAAACCTTTACCATCAGCCCAAATAGAAATTCTGCACTAGTTAAACATCAACTCCCAGTCTCTAACCCCAGTCTATCTCCAGGTAACCTCTATTCTAGACTCTAACTCTATGGGTTTGCTTATTATAATCAGTTCATAACAGTAAGATCATACAATATTTGTCCTTTTGTCTCTGGCTTATTTCACTCAACAAATGTCCTCAAGGTTCATCCATGTTGTCACATGCATCAGGATTTCATTCCTTTTTACAACTGAATAATATTCCATCATATGTATATACCACATTTTGTTTATCCATTCATCAATTGATGGACATTAAAATAGTGTTCCTATTTTTCCACACCCTCTCCCATATTTGTAGTTTTCTGTTTGTTTATTAATAGCCATTGCTGTGAGTGTGACATGGAAATCTCATTGTTTTATTTGTTTGTTTGTTTGTTTATAGGTACCAGGGATTGAACCTGGGACCTTGCATGAGGGAAGCTGGCGCTCAATCACTGAGCCACAACGGCTTCCCTGAGTTGGTTCTTTCATTTGTTTTGCTTGTTGTTTGTTCTTCTGTCTTTTCGGAGACACCAGGAACTGAACAATGGACCTCCCATGTGGAGGCGGGAGCTCAATCGCTTGAGCCACATCCACTCCCTCATTGTGGTTTTGACTTGCATTTCCCTAATAGGTAGTGATGTGGAACATCTTTTCATGTGCTTTTAAGCCACCTGTATTTCTTCTTTGTAGAAATGCCTATTCAAGTCTTTTGTCCATTTTTTTATTGGGTTGTTGGTCTTTCTTGCTGAATTGTAGGATTTCTTGATATATTCTTGATATTAAACCCATACTGGATACATGGTTTCCAAATATTTTCTCCCATTGAATAGGTTGTCTTTTTGCTTTCTTCACAAAGTCCATTATACACAAGTTTTTAATTTTGAGGAGATCCCATTTATATATATTTTGCTTTCATTGCCTGTGCTTTGGGTGCAATGTTTAAGAAACCATTGTGGAGGACTTCCGGGAAGATGGCGGACTAGTAACACACGGGACTCTCTTCTCCAGAAAAATAGCTAGAGTAGAGGCTGAAACAACCCCGAAAAAGATCTTCTAGGGTTTAGGACAGCAGGTGAAGGCTGCACACCACCCAGAGGAGAGAGGGACAAAAGAGGGAAATTGCGACGACAGAACTGTGAGTTGGAAGCAGCAGTGGCTGCTGCTGCCGGCACCCTCCCCCACACTCTTTAGAATTCTCCGGCCTCTGGGCCTGCAACTACAGACAAAGGGGGCTCCAGGGATCTACCACCCCAGGAAAGGGGAGAGAGAGGGACACAACCTTAGGCTGACTTAGGTTCTGACCCACAAATTTGGGCTGCGGAGTCCCATGGACCCTTCCACACAGTGGTTTGCCCTGGGAGCCAGCGAAGGACTGGAGAAATCTGACCCTCACAATCTCCCTCTCTTCTAGCCTGGACTAATTGTTGAGGACTCCACAGGAGAAGGGAGAGAGAGCCTGGAGCCTTTGGTCTGTCCTGTCCTGAGAGCCCTTCCAGGCCGGATGGGGCTGCCATTGTTTGCCTTGGAGCCTGCAAGGGGCTAAAGATATACAAACCTCCCAATCTCCTCCTCTACTAACAGGGTCTGATTGTTGAGGACTCAGAGGGGAGTGGAAATATTTCCTAGCTGGGAAAAGGGAGGGGGCTGCCAGAGAAGACTGGAGAACTGTCTGAAAAAGTTTGAATTCCAAGGCTCTTAGCCCCCAGACAAGAAGCTCTGTCACATTGATCTGGTCTGTGTCACAACAAATACACTCCGACCAGGCATCTCAATTCAACCAGGCATTTAATTGAGAGCTGCCAACAAGTGCCATCTCCTGGCAGACCAAGGAAGTGCACGCAAGAAAATTTAAAATAAGTAAGAGAGGCTTTTCCTGGCCTCTATAGCCTCCCTGCCCAAGGCCCTAGGAAGTGACTCTACAACCAATTACTGGGTCCAGTGCCCAGTTTTGAGCAACCAGCAGAACAATCCTAACAATCCAGGTTGAGCCAAAAATCAAAGAGCTGTGGTAACTCACAGCCTCCTGCCACTAAATCCCTATAAAAGAGAAAGAGATTGAGCATCTGAGTAAACTATGTCCTAACCAGATGCCTAAACACCAGCAAAAAATTACAAGCCATACTAAGAAAATAGAAGACATGGCCCAAGAAAAGGAATACATCAAAGTTCCAGAAGAGATGCAGAATTTGAGAGAACTAATCAGCGAGATGAGCACAAATTTCCAAAATCAAATTAATGAGATGAAAGACAATATAGTTAGAGATAAATGACATCAAGAAGACATTGAGCAAATGCAAAGAAGAATTTGAAATCCTGGGCAGAAAAGTAATGGAGTTCATGGGAATGAAAGACACAATAGGTGAGGTCAAAAACACATTTGAGGGAAGCGGCTGTGGCTCAATCAGTAGGGCTCCCGTTTACCATATGGGAGGCCCTGGGTTCGGTTCCCGGGGCCTCCTGGTGAAGGCAAGCCCGCCGGCACGGCGTGGTTAGCTGACCCAGCAAGCACAAGCATCAAGGGGGGGATAAATGAATAAATAAATAAAATCTTTAAAACAAACAAACAACAACAACAAAAAAAAACACATTTGAGGCATACAACAGCAGACTCAAAATGATAGAAGAAAGAATAAGTGATACCGAAGACAGAGCAGCTAAAATTGAAGAGAGAAAAGAACAGAGAGAGAAAAGAATGGGAAAACATGGAGCGGGGGCTCAGAGAGTTGAATGACAACACAAAATGCAACAACATACACGCCATGGGAGTTCCAGAAGGGGAAGGGAAGGGAAAAGGGGCAGAAAGAGTATTTGAGGAAATAATAGCTGAGAATTCCCCAACTCTCATGAAAGAAATAAACTTACATGTCCAAGAAGCACACCATACCCCAATCAGAATAAAACCAAATAGACTTACACCAAGACATATTCTACTCAGAATGTCAAATGTCAAAGATCAAGAGAAAATTCTCAGAGCAGCAAGAGAGAAGCAAATGATCATGTACAATGGACGTCCAGTAAGACTTAGTGCAGATTTCTCTTCAGAAACTATGGAGGAGAGAAGACAGTGGTATGAGACAATCAGGAAACTGAAAGAGAAAAACTTCCAGCCGAGAATACTTTATCCAGCAAAACTGTCCTTTAAATATGAAGGTGTGTATAAAATATTCACAAACAAACAGAAACTAAGAGAGTTTGCAAAAAAGAATCCACATTTGCAGGAAATATTAAAGGAAGTGTTAGAACCTAAAAGAAAAAGACAGGAGAGAGGAGCTTGGAGGAGAGTATAGAAGAAAGAATTGCAGAAAGGATAACCAAAAGAGTAAAAAGAGAGACAAAAACAAGATGACATATGAAAACCAAAGAATAAAATGGAAGAAGTAATGTAATTGAATGTGAATGGATTAAACTCTCCAATCAAAAGATACAGGCTGATAGAATGGATAAAAAAACATGAGCCATTCATATGCTGCTTACAAGAAACTCACCTCAGACCCAGGGATACAAACTGGCTGAAAGTGAAAGGTTGGAAAAAGATACTCCACATGAACAGTAACCAGAAAAGATCAGGGGTAGCTATACTAATATCAGACAAAACAGACTTTAAATGCAAAAAAGTTATAAGAGATACAGAAGGCCATTATATATTAATAAAAGGGATGCTCCACCAGAAAGATATAACAGTCATAAATATCTATGCACCTAACCAGGGTGCCCCAAAATATGAGACAAACTGGCAAAACTGAAGGGAGAAATAGACATTTCTACAATAATCATTGGAGACTTCAACACCCCACTCACATCATTAGATAGAACAACTAGACAGAAGATCAACAAGGAAACAGAGAACTTGAACAATATGATAAATAAGTTAGATCCAAACAGACATATACAGAACACTGCATCCAAACTCAGCGGGTTATACATTCTTCTCAAGTGCCCATGGATCTTTCTCCAGGATAGACCACATGTTAGGTCACAATACAGCTCTCAATAAATATAAAAAGATTGAAATTATACAAAGCACCTTCTCAGATCATAATGGAATGAAACTATAAATCAATAGTAGACAGGAAAAAAGTAAATTTGCAAATGTGTGGAGACTGAACAACACACTCCTAAATAATTAGTGGGTCAAAGAAGAAATTGCGGGAAGCGGCTGTGGCTCAATCAGTGGGGCTCCCGTTTGCCATATGGGAGGCTCCGGGTTCGGTTCCTGGGGCCTCCTGGTGAAGGCAAGCCCGCCCGCACGGTGTGGTTGGCTGACCCAGCAAGCACAAGCAGCAAGGGGGGGATAAATGAATAAATAAATAAAATCTTTAAAAAAAAAAAAAAAAAAAAAAGAAGAAATTGCAAGTGAAATCAGTAAATATATTGAGCAGTGACACGAACAGACATCTGCACACCGATGTTCACAGCCACATTATTCACCATTGCCAAAAGCTGGAAACAACCCAGGTGTCCATCAACAGATGAATGGATAAACATACTGTGGGCTAGTTACACGGTAGAATATTATGCAGCTGTAAGAAGAAATGAAGTTGTAACACATATGACAACATGAATGAACCTGGAGGACATTATTTTGAGTGAAGCAAGCCAGACACAAAAGGACAAATACTGGGGAAGCGGCTGTGGCTCAATCAGTGGGGCTCCCGTTTGCCATGTGGGAGGCCCCGAGTTCGGTTCCCGGGGCCTCCTGGTGAAGGCAGGCCCGCCCGCACGGCGTGGTTAGCTGACCCAGCGAGCACAAGCAGCAAGGGGGGAATAAATAAATAAATAAATAAAATCTTTAAAAAAAAAGGACAAATACTGTATGAATGCATTACTGTGAACCAAATATATTGTGTAACATATTGTTTGATTCAAAAAAAAAATTATATATATCTGTATTAGTCAGCCAAAGGGGTGCTAATGTGAAATACCAAAAATGGGTTGGTCTTTACAAAGGGTATTTATTTGGGGTGGAAGTCCACAGATACCAGGCCATAAAGCGTTAGGTTTCTTCTCTCACCACAGTCCATTGCCATGTGTTGGAGCAAGACAGCTGCCGGCGTTTGCCAGGGTTCAGGCTTTTGGGGTTCCTCTCTTCCCGGAGCTGCGTTTCTCTCCAGGCTTAGCTCCTGTTTCCTCCACAAGATCAGCTGTAGAGTATCAGGCGAACGGCTCGCTTCTCTTCTCCTGGGACCTTCTCTCCAACATCAAAACTGCTTCTCAAAAGACTGCTTCAACTCTGTCCTTTGTCTTGCCTTTTATATTCGATTCCCCACCCACCAAGGGGTGGGGCTCAACGCCCTAATCCTAACCTAATCATGCCCAGATTAACAGATCACTTTACAAGCATGATCCAATTATATTTTTGGAATTCATAATTACATCAAACTGCCACAGTATCCATTACATTTAATTGAGAAATGTATATATTTATTCATCTGTGTTTACTTTTTAGTTTTTAATTGTTTATATTTTCAATTATTAAATGTAAAAAATAAAGTTAAAAAAAAAAAAAAACATGAGCCAATAAATTGTTAAAGCAAAAAAAAGAAACCATTGTGTATCACAAGATCTTGAAGATGTTATCCTACATTTTTTTTTTTTTTGAGGAGTTTTGTAGTCCTGGTTCTTATATTTAGGTCCTTGATCCATTTTGAGTTAAATTTTGTATATGGTGTGAGATAGAAATCCTCTTTCACTCAATTGCATATGGCTATCCAGTTCTCCCAACACCATTTGTTGCAGAGACAATTCTTTCCTAGAATGAGTGGACTTGACAACCTTGTCAAAAATCAATTGATCATAGATGTGAGGGTCTATTTCTGAACTCTCAATTCGATTCCATTGGTAAATATATCTATTTTTATGCCAGTACCATGCTGTTAAGACCGCTATATAATATGCTTTAAAGCTAGGACGTTTGATTCCTCCAACTTCGTTCTTCTTTTTCAAGATGTTTTTTTGGCTATTCAGGCCCCTTACTCTTGCAAATGATTTGATAATTGGCTTTTCCACTTCTGTAAAATAGGCTGTTAGAATTTTGATTGGGATTGCATTAAATCTGTAAATCAGTTTGGGTAGAATCGACATCTCAATGATATTTAGTCTTCCAACCCATGAATTCAGAATGTCCCTCTGTTTATTCAGGTCTTCTTTGATTTTTGTTTTCTTTTTTAGCAATGTTTTGTAGTTTTCTATAATACAAGTTCTTGACATCCTTGGTTAAATTTATTCATAGATATTTTATTCTTTGAGTTACTATTGTAAATGACATTTTTTTCTTGATTTCCCCTCCGCTTGCTCATTACTAGTGTATAGAAACACCATTGATTTTTGTATCCCGCCGTTTTGCTGAACTCGTTTACCAACTCTAGGAGCTTCGTTGTAAAATTTTTGGGACTTTCTACATATAGGACCATGTCATCTACAAATAGTGAAAGTTTTACTTCTTCCTTTCTAATTTAGACACCTTTTATTTCTTTTCCTTGCCTAACTGCTCTGGCAGTTTTTCAATTGCTATCACAATGCTGAATAACAGTAGTGACAGTGGGCATCCTTGCCTTGTTCCAGATCTTAGAGGGAAAGCTTTCAGTCTTTCACCATTGAATTAGGATGCTAGCTGTGAGTTTTTCCATATATGCCCTTTATCATGTTGGGGAAGTTTCCTTCTCTTCCTATTTTTCAAATTGCTTTTATTAAGAAAGGATGCTGGATTTTGTCAAATGCCTTTTCTGAACCAGATGAGATGATCATGTGGTTCTCCCCCTTCAGTTTGTTAATATAGTACATTACATTAATTGATTTTCTTGTGTTAACCCACCCTTGCATATGTGGGCTAAAACCCACTTGATCATGGTGTATAATTCTTTCAATGTTATGTTGGAATTTTAAGGTTTTGCTGATTTTATTGTTTTTTTCAAAGAACCAACTTTTGGTTTGGTGAATTTTCTCTATTGTTTTTTTTTTTCTTTCATCTTTAGAAATTGATTTATATTTACATTTTATGTAAATGGAATCATACAACATGTTACACAATATATTTAGTTCATAGTAACACAATCATACAGTATTTGTCCTTTTGTGTCTGGCTTGCTTCGCTCAACATAATGTCCTCCAGGCTCATCATTGTTGTCATATGCTTCACGACTACATTTCTTCTTACCACTGCATAATATTTCATTGTGTGAATATATCACAGTTTGTTTATCCATTCATTGGTTGATGGACATCTGTCTTTTTAATAGTGGCCATTCTGATAGGTGTGAAATGATATTTCATTGTAGTTTTGATTTACATTTTCCTTTAATCATGAGTGATGTTGAACATTTCTTCATGGTTGTTTTTTTTTTTTTTTTGGTTTTCAATTTTTGACTATTATGAATAATACTGGTATGAACATTGGTGTGCAGATGTCTGTACGTGTCACTGCTCTCAGTTCTTCTGGGTATAGACCCAGTAGTGGTATTGCAGGGTCACGTGGCAAGTCTATATTCAACTTCCTTAGGAACTGCCAAACAGTCCTCCACAGTGGCTGTACCATCCTGCATTCCCACCAGCAGTGAAGAAGTGTTCCTATCTCTCCACATCCTCTCCAACACTTGTAGTTCTCTGTCTTTTTAATAGTGGCCATTCTGATAGGTGTGAAGTGATATCTCATTGTAGTTTTGATTTGCAGTTCCCTAATCATGAGTGATGTTGAGCATTTCTTCATGTTTTTTTTTTTTTTTTGCCATTTGTATTTCTTCTTTGAACAAATGTCTATTCAAGTCTTTTGCCCATTTTTAAATTGGGTCGTTTGTCTTTTTATTGTTGAGTTGTAACCTCTCTTTATATATCCTGGATCGTAAACCCTTATCAGACATGTGATTTCCAAATATTTCCAAATATTTTCTCCCGTTGAGTCACCTGCCTTTTCACCCTTTTGACAAAGTCCTCCACACATTTGCAAATTTACCTTTTTCCTGTCTATTATTGATTTCCAGTTTCATTCCATTATTATCTGAAAAGGTGTTTTGTGTATTTCAATATTTTTATATTTATGGAGAGCTGCATTGTACCCTAACATGTGGTCTATCCTGGAGAAAGATCCATGGGCACTTGAGAAGAATGTATAACCCGCTGAGTTTGGATGCAGTGTTCTGTATATGTCTGTTAGGGACAACTCATTTATCATATTGTTCAAGTTCTCTGTTTATCTGTTAATCTTCTGTCTAGTTGTTTTATCTAATGATGTGAGCGGTGTGTTGAAGTCTCCAACGATTATTATAGAGAAGTCTATATCTCTCTTCAGTTTTGCCAGAGTTTGCCTCATGTATTTTGGAGCGCCCTGGTTAGGTGCCTGAGATTCATGGCATATCTTCCTGATGGATTGTCCCTTTTTATTTATGTATAATGTTCTGCATCTCTTACAACTTTTTTGCATTTAAAGTCTGTTTTGTCCAATATTAATATAGCTGCCCCTGCTCTTTCTTGGCTATTTGTGTGGAGCATCTTTTTCTCACCTTTCACTTTCAGTTCAGTTTGTATCCCTGGGTCTAAGGTGGATGGCTCATGTTTTTTTATCCATTCTGTAAGCCTGTATCTTTTGTTTTGGGAGTTTAATTCATTCACATTCAATGATATCACTGTAAATGCATTATTTACTTCTACCATTTTATTCTTTGGTTTTCATATGTCATCATATTTTTGTCTTTTTACTCTTTTGGTTTTCCTTTCTGCTATTCTTTCTTCTATACTCTCTTCCAAGCCTCCTTTGTCATGTTTTCCATTTTCTTAGTATGGCTCATAATTTTTTGCTGATATATAGGCATATGATTAGGATGGTAGTTTATTCTGGATGTTCAATTTCTTTCTCTTTTGTAAGGATTTAATGGTGGGAGGCCGTGGGTTACTGCTGCTTTTTTATTTTATTTTATTTTTTTAAAGATTTTATTTATTTATTCATTTATCCCCCCCTTGCTGCTTGTGCTCGCTGGGTCAGCTAACCACGCCGTGCGGGCGGGCTTGCCTTCACCAGGAGGCCCCGGGAACCGAACCCGGGGCCTCCCATATGGTAAACGGGAGCCCCACTGATTGAGCCACAGCCGCTTCCGACTGCTGCTTTTTGATTCTTGGTTCGACCTGGATCATTAGTATTTTCCTTGTTAGTTGCTCAAAACTGGGCTCTGGACCCAGTAATAGGTTTCAGACCCACTTCTTAGAGCCTTGGGAAGGGAGGCTATAAAGGCTGGAAAAAGCTTCTCTCGCTTATTTATTTTTCATTTTTCACATGCGCTTTCATGGTCTGCTAGCAGATGGCGCTGTTTGACAGCCCTCTCAGCTCAATGCCTGTCCGGAGTGCGTTTGCTGTAACATGGACCAGGTCAATGAGATAGAGTTTCCTGCCTGGAGGCTAAGAGCCTTGCAATTCAAACTTTCTCAGGGATGGTTCTCCAGCCTTCACTGGCAGCCCCTTCCATTTTCCTGGGTAAGAAATAGTTCCACTCCCCTGTGCGTCCTCAACAATTAGTCCTGGTTAGTAGAAAAGGAGATTGGGAGGGTTGTATATCTTGAGCCCCTTTGCCAGCTCCCAGGGCAACCATAGGTGCAGCCCCACCCGGCCTGGAAGGGCTCCTGGGCCACAGCAGACCAAGTTTGTGGGTCAGAAGCTGAGTCAGCCTTAGGCTGTGCCCCTCTCTCTCTCTCTTCCTGGGGAGATGCATCCCCAACAATCAGTACTGGTTAGAAGAGAGGGAGATTGCGAGAGTTGCATCTTTCCAGTCCTGTGCCAGCTCCCAGGGCAACCATAGGTGCAGCCCCACCCGGCCTGGAAGGGCTCCTGGGCCACAGCAGACCAAGTTTGTGGGTCAGAAGCTGAGTCAGCCTTAGGCTGTGCCCCTCTCCCTTTCCTTCCCTGGGGTAGTGGATCCCTGGAGCCCCTTTTCTCTGTAGTCACCTCAGAGGCCTGAGAATTCTAAAGTGTCTTTAGCGTGGGGGAGAGAGCCGGCAGTAGCAGCCACTGGTTTCAACTCAGTTTTGCCGTCACAATTCCCCTTTGTCCCTCTCTCCTCTGGGTGGTGTGCAGCCTTCACCTGGTGTTCTAAACCCCAGAAGATCTTTTTCTAGGCTGTTTCAACCTGTCCTCTAGCTATTTTTTTCTCTCTGCTCTAATCTTTGCTATTCCTTTCCTTCTGCTTGCTTTGGGTTTAGTTTGCTGTTCTTTTTCTAGTTCCTCCATGTGTGCAGTTAGGTCTTTGACTTTAGCTCTTTTTTCTTTTTAATGTAAGCTTTTAGGGCTATAAATTTCCCTCTCAGCCTTGCCTTCACTGCATCCTGTAAGTTTTCATATGTTGTGTTCTCATTTTCATTCATTTCAAAATATTTACTGGGAAGCGGCTGTGGCTCAATCAGTAGGGCTCCCGTTTACCATATGGGAGGCTCCGGGTTTGATTCCTGGGGCCTCCTGGTGAAGGCAAGCCTGCCCACGTGGCGCGGTGAGCTGATGCAGCAGGACGACCCAGCAAGGGGAGACAAGCAGCAAGGGGGGGATAAATGAATAAATAAATAAAATCTTAAAAAAAAAAAAAATTACTGATTTCCCCTGCAATTTCTTCTTTGGCCCACTGATTGTTTAAGAGTAGTTATTTAACTTCCATTTATTTGTGGGCTTTCCAGTTGTCTGCCTGTTATTGATTTCCAGCTTCATTCCATTATGGTCAGAAAAGATGCTTTGTATGATTTCCGTCTTTCTAAATTTATTGAGACTTGTTTTGTGACCTAGCATGTGGTCCATCCTGGGAAATGACTCATGCACACTTGAAGAATATCTATCCTGCTGTTTTGGGGTGCAATGTTCTGTATATATCTCTTAAGGTTAGTTCATATATAATATTTCAAGTTCTCTGTTTCCTTATTGATCTTCTGTCTAGATGTTCTACTGATGAGAGTAGTTTATTGAAGTCTCCAACTGTTATTGTAGAGGTGTCTATTTCTCCAGTTTTGCCAGTGTTTGCCTCATGTATTTTGGGCCACCATGGTTAGGTGCATAAATATTTATGGCTTCTTCTTTGTGGATTGTCCCTTTTAGTAATATATAGTGTCCTTCCTTGTCTCTTTAACAGTTTTGCATTTAAAATCTATTTTGTCTGATATTTGTTTAGCTACCCTGCCACTTTTGGTTACTATTTGCATGGAATATCTTTTTTCCAACTGTTTTATTTCAATCTATTTGTGTCTTTGGGTCTAGGATGAGTCTCTTGTAAACTGCATATAGTTGGATATATTTTTCTATCCATTCTGCCCATCTGTGTCTTTTTTTTTTTTTTAATTGACTTTTCTTTTTGGTGTACAGTTCTATGAGTCATCCCCCCCTCTTGCTGTCTGTGTCCATTTGCTGAGTAATCCTCTGTGTCTGTTTCTTGCCTTCTCTTCTCATTTTTCTCCTACAGGCTTCACCAGGATTCGATCCTAGGGACCTCCAATGTGGGAGAGAGGTACCCTGTCATTTGTGCCACCCCAGTTCCTGGTTTCTGGGGCGTCTCACCTTGACTCTCCCCTGCATCTCTCTTTTGTTGCATCATCTTGCTGTGTGGCTTGCCATGCAGGCCCAGCTCGCCTGCTCACCTTTTTTTTGACCAGAAGATCCCGGGGATTGAATCCACGTCCTCCCATATGGTAGACAGATGCCCAACCACTTGAGCCACATCCGCTTCCCAATCTGTGTCTTTTGATTGGTGAATTTAGTCCATTAACTTTCAATGTTATTACTCTAAAAGCACTACTTACTTATCCTTTGGATTTATATGTCATATCTTTTTTTCTTTCTCTCCTTTTACCCTGTGGTTATCCTTCCTGATAACCTTCATTTCTACACTCTATTCCAAGCTTCTCTCCTGTCTTTTCCTTTCAGCCTGCAAAACTCCCTTTAGCATTTCTTGTAGAGCTGGTCCCTTTTTGACAAACTCTCTCAGTTTCTGTTTATCAGTGAGTAATTTAAACTCTCTCATTTTTTAAGAACATTTTACCCAGATAAAGAATTTTTGGTTGGCAGTTTTTCTCCTCCTGTACCTTAAATATATCATATATATTTAATCATACCACTGTCTTCTCGTTTCTGATGAGTTATTGGCAATTAGGCTTATTGCAGTTCCCTTGTATGTGACAAATCACTTTTCTCTTGCTGCTTTCAGAATTCTCTTTGAATAAAGACTAGCTATTCAAATCTAATATTCTGATTAGGATGTGTCTCAGAATAGGTCTACTATGATTTATTCTGCTTGGAGGACGTTGCCCTTCTTGGACATGTTTGTTTATGTCTTTCATAAGAATTGGGAAATTTTCAACCACTATTTCCTCATATACTCTTTTTTGTCCCTTTCCCCTTCCCTTCTCCTTCTGTGACACCCATAACATATGTTTGTGTAGTTCATGCTGTCATTCAAATCCCTGCTCAATTTTTTCCATTCGTTTCTCTATCTGTTCTTCTGTCTGAAAATTTCAATTGTCCTCTCTTCTAGTTTGCTGAATTTAAAAAATTATGCCTGTTCAAATCTGCTGTAGTATACCTCTAGTGTGTTTTTAATATCTTCTATTGTGACTTTCATTCCCATAGTTTTATGTTTCTTCCTGTACTTTCAATTTCTTCTTTATGCTCACACATGGTCTTCTTATATCCTTTATCTTTTAAGACATAGTTTCCTTCATCTCCTTGTATTGATTTAAGATATTTGTTTGAACAGCTTTGATTAGTTGTTCCAACTTTTGCATCTCCTCGAAAGTTTTAATTTGCTCCTTTGACTAAACTATCTTCCTTTTTTTTTAGTATGGCTTGTAATTTTTTGCTAATTTCTAGGCATCTGATTATCTTGATGAGTTTACTCTGAAGGTCAGTTTTTCTCTCTTGCCTAGGGTTTTATTGTTGATTGGATTTGTGTTAAAGTTCTTCTTTGACACTTGGTTCAACTTATTCTAGACCTTTAGAATAGCCCATGTTTTAACTCATCAGATTTTTTCAGCTCTTCTTCACCTGATTCTTGCCCTGGATATGGCAGTATAGTTTTTAAGATTGCATTATATGTGTTGCTTCACCCAGGGACCCAGGGAGGGGAAAGCTTCCTTTCCTGGGAAGCTTTATCTGTTCTCTTTGTCTTTGTTTTTCTCTCTTGTGTGTGTGTGTGTGTGTTTAAACACTCCTTTCATTGTCTCCAGCTGCATATGCCTGGAGGGCAAATTCTAGGAGGAGAGTCACCCCAGAAAGCACTTTTCCTAAGTCAGTATTTCACAGCCAAAACAGGGCCAGGTACCCACAAAGGGGACACAAACTGAATACAAAGTGTCCTGGGAAGGGGGTCAGGAAGAACACCAAAAGCCTCTTTGACAGCTCCCCAAAGCTGTGCTTTCCTGGCTTACCTAGCAAGTGCCAACCTTCAGCAAACTGTTCCCCACACCACTGTGTTTTTAAATCTGCAGCAACTCCACCCCTGCCTGGAGTGGGGTTGAAACAATGGTTGTCACTGCCTTTATCCTGGGTTGGTTGAAACAGTAGCTCAGAGCCCAGCAATCTGAATTTGCTAATCAAAAGCTGGGATTAGTGTTCAACCATGCCCACCATGCCCATTCTTGGGGAAGAGGATTTTTATATGCCTTTCTGGCAGCAGCAGCTATCAGGGACTGGATCCAAGGTGGCCTGCTATGAGAGTAGGGGATGCTTGGGGAGAGCAACTCACTCTTCTTTACCATAGTTTGCCAGCCTCTTCCTGCCACTCTTACCTGGATGCTGTACAGTGTTCTTCTGGCCTCCATAGTCCCAGACCATATGTTTCGACAGTTCCTGACTGTTTACTGTTTTGGAGGAAGTACTGGGTCCTGGAGCTCTATATTCTGCCATCTTCCCCAGAAGTCTACCTCTTTTATTCTTTTTTACTTTGCATTCTCTCTTGATGAAATCATCCACTTTCACTGTCTCCAAATGTGAACATTAGGATGATGGTGATAGGACTTTCATCACAGGTTGTTGTGGAAAAAAAAACAAAAAAAACAAAAAAAAAACAATCTTGTTGCAAATAGTTGTGAGCTTCCTCTTTAAAGTAAGCCAACTGAAACTCCATCCCCCCCCACCAAAAAAAAGGGAGTTGGGGTAGAGTGGAAGAGGGGAGCTTGAATCACTGTCTTGTTTGAATCCTACATCTATTTACTAGCTGATGTCAGGGCTGCTGTGCTGGGCCACCTGGGTGTATTATTCATATTACAGAATATGTGACCCATAGACATTCAGAATTGTACTGACTGGGACTGGGCTACATGGTGGCCCTGTCTGTGACATTAGGCTCAGATTAAGCAACCAGCCCCTATATCCTCAATTGCCAAATAGGGGAAGAATACTATTCCCCTTTAGGACTGCAGTGAGGATTACACGTGATAAAAAATGTGAAGGACCCAATACCAAGCCCAATGCATAGTGGGGGCTCAACAAAGTTATTCCCTTCCCTTGAGATGAGGAGGGATTTTTCAGGTGGACAAGAAGGGTTTTCTAGGCAGAGGGAGCAGCAAGTGAAGAATACCACACAGTTAGGAAACTGCAATTTTAAGTGAGGATGTAGAAAAGCAGACAATTTGCTACTTTTTACAGTCATGGATTTGAATATTTATCCATCTTAACATCGGCTTGCTTAAAAAGTTTGTAAATTTAGGTTTTGGAACTGACCTGATAGAATGAGACACAAATGTGTTGCTGGCACATACAACTATGATATGAAATATGGCATGCTCTCCCTAAAAGGCTGCCAAACTCCCTGAGAGGGACTTCCTAAGTGAATACAGCTGTAAGCTCACACAGGGGAGATCAGCAGTGAGTACTTGCACTTGGCAACTCTCCTATAAGGACTCAGAATCACAGTGATATTTTAAAATGTGTTTTGCTGTTGCAGAGTTTCAGCTAGTATTGTGTCCTTCAAAGCATGGGTTTCACAATGTGAAACTGCAGACTTAATGCGAACAACACAGAAAGGATCAGCTGGGGATGGAAGCGCACTAGAGATACTCATTTTCCAACATTGGCTTCTAGCAAAATTTAGACAGATTCTAGCAAAAAATTAGAGAGTCTATGGTCAATAGAAAAAAGAACTTCTTGTTGAAAAACTGGGTCAATTACTGTAGTTGTTAGATAATAATAATAGCCAATCTATCTATAGTGCTTTTTATGTTTTACATGCCCTGTTCTAAGTACCATATATACATGAGCTCATTTCATCCTCACAGCTACTCCCAGGCAGGTACAATTGTTATTCCTATTTTACAGATGAGGAAACTTGCAGTCAGGTAGCATTTACTTGCCCAAGGTCACTTTATTTATTTATTTATTTTTTAAGATTTTATTTATTTATTCATTTATCCCCCCCTTGCTGCTTGTGCTCGCTGGGTCAGCTAACCACACCGTGCGGGCGGGCCTGCCTTCACCAGGAGGCCCCGGGAACCGAACCCGGGGCCTCCCATATGGTAAACGGGAGCCCTACTGATTGAGCCACAGCCGCTTCCCGTGCCCAAGGTCACTTTATGGAAAGAAGCTATTTCATTAGAAGAGTAACAACTGTTTATATAGACTATGTCTAGTTTACACAATATCTCTCAAATATGACCACAGCTGATTCTCACAATACCCTGTGAGACAATACCATGGGTATTTTTGGGGAAATTGAATCTAAAAAAAGGTTAGGGGACTTGCTGAAAGCTTCAGAGCTGATGGAGGAGCTAAAATACAAGCTTTCAGAATGTATCTCTTGAGCCTTTTCATCATCTCAGGGTCTGTGAGTTAAGTTTAAGAGTAAAATTTTGTTTTCAAGTTGATGATAACCTTGGTGGGGGGGGGGTGGGTGGGCATGGACAAAACGTTGGCAATGAAAATCTGTCAACTTGAAAGATGTTTTCATAGAATAAAGCTTTAGTTTTTAAGTTGTATTTTTTTTTTTTTTTTTTTTTTTTTTACCGGGAGGTACCAGGGATCGAACCCTGGTCTCTCCATATGGTAGACGGACGCCGAACCTTTGAGCCACGTCCGTTTCCCTTAAGTTGTATTTTTAAGCAGTCCTTTGGGTCAGCAGGAATCTTCCCCTTTAAAAGTGGTCCACTCATTCTCAAATTTGAGAAACAATGAACTTGACTAGTCCCTTTTACTTGATGATAATCTATTGTTAAAATCTCATTTTCTACTTTAGGCATATCAAAAACAAACTGAAATATATTTGATTTACTTTTAAAAACTCTCCAGGTGATTCTAACAAAAAGTTGAACTAAAAGTAGGGCTATTTGCATTGTGACTGAGGTGGTCACTCAGGAGTCATTCGGGCCAAAAGCACAAGACACAGCTTTGAAGGCCTCACGCCGACACTGGAAGGATCATGCCTAACTGGTCTTTCCTAGGAGGCAGCTCTGTGGATAAAAACAACAACTACATTTCTGAGAGGGCCAGACAAGCCAGGCAGCGGAAGCGCCAAGCGCTACAGATGCCAGGAAAAGCCTTTGAAGTCACCAGAGAAGCTGAAGTTTCTAGCAGCAGAAAGGCTGCAGGAGCTCAGACACTTGGTGAACCTTTAAAGTTCTGCAGCTTTGCACGAGTCCACGAGAGACTGACTCCAAGGAAGGTTCAGGATGAGCTAAAAAGAGGTTTCCTATTGTACCCTGAAGTGAAAATCAGGATTAAACAATGATAATCATTAGATATCTGTAAGTCTCTATGTAATTTCATTTAAAAATCTTGCTTTTTAAAATTTTAATCTTACATGTGAAAGACTTTTTCATAATTACACATTTCAATCCATGTAGGTAATCAGGACGAGTGAGAAAATCAAGGTCCAGAGACATTAGTGCTGGCTAAGGCCCTGTGCAGGCGGGAGGTGAGCCTGGACGGCCACTGCTGGACCGATGCTCTCTGTTTTATTATGCCGTCTTCTGAGATGTGTGTGCTAATAGCCAAGGTGGTGTTTGTTTATATACTGGATAGTTTTATTTTTAGTAGAGAAGTTGTGGGTTTACAGAAAAATCATGCAAAAACTACAGAGTTCACATATACCATCTTAGTAACACCTTGTATTGGTGTGGTATATTAGTTATAACACATTTTTGTACAGTTTTGTACATTTCTTACAATTGGCAAAAGCACATTTTTAATAATCATACTATTAGTATAATTTTTAAACTTAGGTTTAACTTGGGGTTCACTATTTATGTTGTGCAGTTCCATGGATTTTGTTTGTTTGTTTTGTTTTGTTGAGGTACCAGGGCTGGGGATTGAACCCCAGACTTCATATGTGGGAAGCCGGCACTCAACTACTGAGCCACATCAGCTCCCCTGAGTTGGTTTTTTCATTTGCTTGTTTCTTTTTTGCTTTTTTTAATAGCCAGCAGGGACCAAACCTGGACTTCCCATGTGGGAAGGAGGCACTCAACTGCTTGAGCCACATCCACTCCCCAGTGGATTTTTTTTAAGGGTTTTATTTTAGTAACATCTATACAACCTGAAGTTTTGCCTTTTAACCACATTCAAATATATAATTCAGTGCTGTTAATTATGTTCACAATGTTGTGCTACCATCACCTCCATCCCTTGCAAAAATTTTTACATTATCTCAAGTAGAAATGCTGTACATTTTAAGCCTTACTCTCTATTCCCTACCCCCACTCCATCCCCTGGTAATACATATTCTAGATTCTGACTATGAGTTTGCTTATTCTAATTATTACATATCAGTGAGATCATACCATATTTGTCCTTTTGTGTTTGACTTATTTCACTCAAAGTGATGTCTTCAAGGTTCATCCATGTTGTCCTATGTATCAGAACTTCATTTCTTTTTAGGGCCAATATTCTATTGTGTGTATATACCAAAATTTTCTATTCATTGGTTGATGGACACTTGAGTTGCTTCAATCTTTTGGCAATTGTGAATAATGCCTCTGTGAACATTGGTGTGCAAATATCTCTTTGAGTCCCTGCTTTCTATTTTTTTTGGCATATACCTATAAGTGGGATGCTCAGGTCATAAGGCAGTTCTATATTAATTTTCTGAGGAATTGCCAAACTGTCTTCCATAGTGGCTGCACCATTTTACATTCCCACTAGCAATGAATGAGTGTTCCTATTTCTCCACATCCCTTCCAACACTTGTAATTCATTGGTATATCTTCCTTGGAGAAATGGCTATTCAAGTCTTTCAAAATTTTAAAATTTGGTTCTTTGTCTTTTTGTTGTTGAGTTGAAGGATTTCTTTGTATATTCTGGATATCAGATATGTGGTTTCCAAACATTTTTCCCATTTTGTAAGCTGTCATTTTACTTTCATGATAAAGTCCTTTGAGGCATTAGTTTGTTTTGTTGGAATCCGATTCATCTATTTTCTTTTGTTGCTTGCATTTTGGTTGTAAAGTATAAGAAACCACTGCCTAGCACAAGATTCAGAAGATGTTTCCCTATGTTTTCTTCTGAGTTTTATAGTCCTAGCTTTTATATTTATGTCTTTGGTCCATTTTGAGTTGATTTTTCTACATGGGATGAGGTGGGGATCTACTTTCATTCTTCTGCAAATGGAGATCCAGTTTTCTCAGTAACTTGAGTGGAAATAACATCTCAACAATATTTAGTTTTCCAATGCATGAACATGGAATGTCCTTCTGCTTATTTAGGTCTTTTAAAAAATTTCTTTTAACATTGTATACTTCTGTCAATGTGCTGTTGGATTCTGTTGGCTAGTTTTGTTGAGGTTATTTTTAAAAATTAGGATAAAACTTTTTTTAACATCAATTTTATTGATGTATATTAATAAGTCCACCCAAAGTCTGCAGTAAGTGGTATTCAGTATAATCGTGTATTTGTGCATTCATCACTCCAATCATTTTTGAAGCATTTTCATTATTCCAGTAATACTACTACTAAAAAACAAAGACCAATCAACGAAACAAAACTCATCGCCTCACAATCTCTCTATGCTTCCCCTGCTGTACAGAGCTGCTATTCTGTTTCCTCCACTCTAGTTTATTTGTATTTATATTTTGTAAAAACAGTCTTATATATACAATATCACCCTTATTTGTAATTTTACAAGAGATTTCACTGTATTATACAGTCCCATGCTATATTTTTTAGTTTTCCTTCTAGTAATATACATGTCCTTAGGATTTACCTTTCAACAACTGTTGGTGAGGATTTTTGCATCTATATTTGTAAGAGCTAGTCACCTGTAATTTTTCTTTTCTTGTACTGTCTGGCTTGGTATGTGGGTAATGTTGGCCTCATAGAATGAATTAGGGAGTGTTCCTTCCTCTTCAATTTTTGGGAAGAGTTTGATCAGGATTGGTATCAATTCTTGCTGGAAGGTTTTGTACAATTTCTCTGTGAAGCCATCTGTACTGGATTTTTCTTTGTTGGGAGATTTTGATGACTTATTCAATTTCTTTAATAGTTACTGGTTTGTTAATTTATTTCTTCTTGAGTCAGTGTAGGCAGTTTGTGTTTCTAGGTTAACATTTCATCTAGGTTATCTCATTTGTTTACTTACAGTTCATAGTATCATCTTACAATGCTTTTTATTTCAGTGCAGTCAGTAGTATCCACTTTTCATTTTTTATTTTAGTCATTTGTGTCCTCTCTTCTTTTTTCCTTCAGTAGACTAGCTAAGGTATGTCAATTTTATTGATCTTTTCAAAGAACCAACTATTGTTTTTGTTGATTCTATTTTTATTTTATTTTATTTTTTTAAATTCTCTATTTCATTTATGTCCACTGTAATCCTTATTTCCTCCTTCTGCTTGCTTTGGGCTTGGTTTGCACTTCTTTATCTAGTTCTTCCAGTTTTGAGGTCTCTGATTTGAAATCTTTCCTCTTTTTTAATGTACAGATTTAAAGCTATAAATTTCCATCGGCACTGCCTTTGCTGCATCCCTTTGTGACTTCCTCTTTAACTCATTGATATGTTAAGAGCACCTTGTTTAATTCTTGGTTGGCAATTATTTCTTTCAGGACTTTAAACCCACTGCCTTCTTGCCTCCATGGTTTCTGATGAGAAGTCGGAACTTAATGTAATTGGAACTCCCTTGTATAGAACACATTGGTTTTTTCTTGTACCTTTCAGAACTCTTCTTGTCCTTTGCCTTCAACAGTTTGATCATTATATGATGGGGCATGTTTTTCTTCAAGTTTTTCTTGTTCAGTGTTCTCTGGGCTTCTTGCATGTGCATATTCACATCTTTTACTGTTTCAGAAATTATTTGGTCATTATTTCCTTGAATATACTTTCTGCCCCTTTATCTCCTCTTCTTCTGGGACTCCCATTATGTGTTTAGTACATGTGATGGTGTCTCAGAGGTCTGAGGTTACCTTCACTTTTTTAATCTCTTTTCTTTTCTCATGCCCAGCCTGACTCATTTTGATCAGCTTGTCTTTGAGGTCACTGCTTCTTTCTTCTGCCAGCTACAATCTGCTGTTGTAACTCTCCTGGGGATTTTCCATTTCATTTTTTTGTGGTCTTCAATTTCAGCAGTTCTGCTTGGTTCCTTTTAAAAATTTCTGCTTATTCAGATTATTCTATTGTTCATTTTCTTGATATCTTTTAGATCTATTTTCCTTTTTCTTCATGAGCATATTGTTCTCCTGTATCCAAAGTTCTTCCTCTATATTTTTCCTACATCTCCTTGAGCATATTGAAGATAGTTTTTAAGGCTTTGGTTGGTCCACAGTCTGCTCTTCTTTGATGTTTTCTAGAACTTTATACTCTTCCTTTAGATGGGCCATCATTTCGTGTTTTTGTCCTGTAATCTTCTGTTGCTCAGTGTACAGTTAAAATATTACAATATGTTACACAATATATTTGGTTCATAGTAACGCATTCATATGGTATTTGTGCTTTTGTGTCTGGCTTGCTTCACTCAACATAATGTCCTCCAGGTTCATCCATGATGTCATATGCTTTACGACTTCACTTCTTCTTACAGCTGCATAATATTCCATCATGTGAATAGACCACAGTTGATTTATCCATTCATCTGTTGATGGACACCTAGGTTGTTCCAACTTTTGGCAATGGTGAATAATGTTGCTATGAACATCAGTGTGTAGATGTCTGTTCGTGTTACTGCTCTCAGTACTTCTGGGTATATACCCAGTAGTGGCATTGCAGGGTCACATGGCAAGTCTATATTGAACTTTAGGAACAGCCAAACCGTTCTCCATAGTGGTTGTACCATTCTGCATTCCCACCAACAATGAAGAAGTGTTCCTATCTCTCCAAATCCTCTCCAACACTTGTAGTTCTCTGTCTTTTTAATAGTGGCCATTCTGATAGGTGTGAAATGATATCTCATTGTAGTTTTGATTTGCATTTCCCTAATCATGAGTGATGTTGAGCATTTCTTCATGTGTTTTTTTGCCATTTGTATTTCTTCTTTGGAGAAATGTCTATTCAAGTCTTTCGCCCATTTTTAAATTGGGTCATTGGTCTTTTTATTGTTGAGTTGTAACATCTCTTTATATATCCTGGATATTAAACCTTTATCTGATATGGATTTCCAAATATTTTTTCCCATTGAGTTGGCTGCCTTTTCACCTTTCTGACAAAGTCCTGTGAGGTGCAAAAGTGTTGAATTGTGAGGAGGTCCCATTTCTCTATTTTTTCTTTTGTTGCACATGTTTTGGGTGTAAGGTCCAAGAAACCACCACCTACTACAAGGTCTTGAAGATGTTTCCCTACATTTTCTTCTAGTACTTTTATGGTCCTGGCTTTTATATTTAGATCTCTGATCCATTTTGAGTTGATTCTTGTATAGGGGGTGAGATAGGGGTCCTCTTTCATTCTTTTGGTTATAGATATCCAGTTCTCCCAACACCATTTGTTGAAGAGACTGTTTTTTCCCATCAGCGTGGGCTTGGTAGGTTTGTCAAAAATCAGTTGACTGTATAGGTGAGGGTATATTTCTGGATTCTCAATTCTATTCCACTGATCGATGTGTCTATCTTTATGCCAGTACCATGCTGTTTTGACCACTGTAGCTTTGTAATATATATCAAGGTCAGGCAATGAAATTCCTCCCACGTCGCTCTTCTTTTATAGAATGCTTTTGGCTATTCGGGTGCACTTACCCTTCCAGATGAATTTGGTAATTGCCTTCTCTAATTCTATAAAGTAAGCTGTTGGGATTTTGATTGGTATTGCATTGAATCTATAAATCAGTTTGGGCAAGATTGACATCTTCACGATATTTATTCTTCCAATCCATGAACACGGAATGTCTTTCCATTTGTTTAGGTCTTTTTAAGTTTTTAGCATTGCTTTATAGTTTTGGGAATATAGGTCCTGTACTTCTTTGGTTAAATTAACTCCTAGGTATTTGAGTCTTTTTGTTGCTATTGAAAATGGTATTTCCCCCTGATTTCCTCCTCAGGTTGTTCAGTACTAGTGTACAAAAACATTACTGATTTTTGCATGTTGATCTTGTATCCTGCCACTTTGCTGAACTCATTTATTAGTTCAAGTAGCTTTGTTGTGGATACTTCAGGATTTTCTAAATACAGGATCATGTCATCCCCAAACAGTGAGAGTTTAACTTCCTCTTTTCCTATTTGGACGCCTTTAATTTTTTTGTCTTGTCTAATTGCCCTCGCTAGAACTTCTAGTACAATGTTGAATAACAATGGTGACAGTGGGCATCCTTGTCTTGTTCCTTATCTTAGGGGGAAAGCTTTCAACCTTTCCCCATTGAGTATGATGTTGGCTGTAGGTTTTTCATATATGGCTTTTATCATATTGAGGAATTTTCCTTTTATTCCTATCTTTTGAAGTGTTTTTATCAAAAAACGATGCTGGGTTTTGTCGAATGACTTTTCTGCATCGATTGAGATGATCATGTGTTTTTTTTCCTTCAATTTGTTAATGTGCATTACATTGATTGATTTTCTTATGTTGAACCAGCCTTGCATGCCAGGAATAAATCCCACTTGGTCGTGATGTATAAGTCTTTTGATATGCTGTTGGATTCGATTTGCAAGTATTTTGTTGAGAATTTTTGTATCTATGTTCATTAGAGAGATTGGTCTGTAATTTTTTCTTTCTTGTGTAATCTTTAACTGGCTTCGGTATTAGGGTGATATTGGCTTCATAAAATGTGTTGGGTAATTTTCCCTCCTCTTCAATTTTTTGTAAGAGTTTAAACAGGATTGGTATTAATTCTTTTTGAAATGCTTGGTAGAATTCACCTGTGAAGCCATCTGGTCCTGGACTTTTCTTTGCTGGGAGATTTTTGATGATGGATCCAATCTCCTTAAATGTGATTGGTTTGTTAAGTTCTTGCATTTCTTGTAGTGTCAGTGTAGGTAGGTTGTGCATTTCTAGAAATTTGTCCATTTCATCTAGGTTGTCTACTTTGTTGGCATATAGTTTCTCATAATATCCCCTTATGATTCTTTTTATTTCTGTGGGATTATTTGTAAATTCCATCCTTTCATTTCTGATTGTATTAATTTGCATCTTATCTTATTTTGTTAGTCTAGCGAGGGATTTGTCAATTTTATTGATCTTCACAAAGAACCAGCTTTTGGTTTTGTTGATTTTCTCTATTGCTTTTTGTTCTCGTTTTCATTTATTTCTGCTCTAATCTTTATTCTTTCTTTCCTTCTGCTTGCTTTGGGATTGGTTTACTCTTCTTTTTCTAGTTTCTCTAGTTGTTCAGTGAAATCTTTGAGTGTAGCTTTCTTGTTTTTTAATATAGGCATTTAGGGCTATAAATTTCCCTCTCAAGATTGCCTTCGCTGTATCCCGTAAGTTTTGATATGCTGTGTTCTCGTTTTATTTGTCTCAATATATTTACTGATTTCACTTGCAATTTCTTCTTTGACCCACCGATTATTTAGGACTGTGTTGTTCAGTCTCCACACATTTGCAAATTTACTTTTTTACTATTATTGATTTCTAGTTTCATTCCATTATGATTTGAGAAGGTGTTTTGTATAATTCCAATCTTTTATATTTATTGAGAGCTGCATTACGACCTAACGTGGTCTATCCTGGAGAAAGATCCATGAGCACTTGAGAAAAATGAATAACCCACTGAGTTTGGATGCAGTGTTCTGTATATGTCTGCTAGGTCTAACTTGTTTATCATATTGTTCAAGTTCTCTGTTTCCTTGTTGATCTTCTGTCTAGTTGTTCTATCTAATGATGTGAGTGGGGTGTTGAAGTCTCCAATGATTATTGTAGAAATATCTATTTCTCCCTTCAGAGTTTGTCTCATATATTTTGGGGCACCCTGGTTAGGTGCATAGATATTTATGACTGTTATATCTTTCTGGTGGAGCATCCCTTTTAATAATATATAATGGCCTTCTGTTTCCAACTTTTTTTGCATTTGAAGTCTGTTTTGTTTGATATTAGTATAGCTACCCCTGCTCTTTTCTGGTTACTATTCACCTGGAATATCTTTTTCCAACCTTTCACTTTTCAGCCGGTTTGTATCCCTGGGTCTAAGTTTCTTGTAAGCAGCATATGGATGGCTCATGTTTTTTTATCCATTCTATCAGCTGTATCTTTTGATTGGGGAGTTTAATCCATTCACATTTAATGATATTACTGCAAATGCACTATTTACTTCCTCCATTTTATTCTTTGGTTTTCATATGTCATCTTGTTTTCGTCTTTTTACTCTTTTGGTTATCCTTCCTACAATTCTTTCTTCTATACTCTCCTCCAAGCTTCTCTCTCCTGTCTTTTACTTTCAGGTTCTAAGGCTTCCTTTAATATTTCCTGGAAATGTGGATTCTTTTTTGCAAACTCTCTTAGTTTCTGTTTGTGAATATTTTATACTAACCTTCATATTTGACGGACAGTTTTTCTGGATAAAGAATTCTCGGCTGGAAGTTTTTCAATTTCCTAATTGTCTAATACCACTGTTTTCTCACCTCCATGGTTTCTGAAGAGAAATCTGCACTAAGTCTTAGTGGACGTCCCTTGTACATGATCATTTGCCTCTCTCATGATGCTCTGAGAATTTTCTCTTTATCTTTGACATTTGTCATTCTGAGTAGTATGTGTCTTGGCATAGATCTATTTGGATTTATTCTGACAGGGGTATGGTGTGCTTCTTGGACATGTAAATTCATTTCTTTCATGAGAGTTGGGAAATTTTCAGCTATTATTTTCTCAGATACTATTTCTGCCCCTTTTCCCTTCCCTTCCCCTTCTGGAACTCCCATGGCACGTATGTTGTTGCATTTTGTGTTGTCATTCAACTCTCTGAGCCCCTGCTCCATGTTTTCCCATTCTTTTCTCTCTCTGTTCTTTTCTCTCTTCAATTTTAGCTGCTCTGTCTTTGGTACCACTTATTCTTTCTTCTATCATTTTGAGTCTGCTGTTTTATGCCTCAAATGTGTTTTTGACCTCACCTATTGTGTCTTTCATTCCCATGAACTCCGTTACTTTTCTGTCAAGGATTTCAAATTCTTCTTTGCATTTGCTCAATGTCTTCTTGATATCATTATCTCTTTAACTATTTTGTCTTTCAACTCATTAATTTGATTTTGGAAATTTGTGCTCATCGTGCTGATTAGTTCTCTCAAATTCTGCATCTCTTCTGGGACTTTGATGTATTCCTTTTCTTGGGCCATGTCTTCTATTTTCTTAGTATGGCTCGTAATTTTTTGCTGGTGTTTAGGCATCTGGTTAGGACATAGTTTGCTCAGATGCTCAATCTCTTTCTCTTTTATAGGGATTTAATGGCAGGAGGCTATGAGTTACCACAGCTCTTTGATTTTTGGCTCAACCTGGATTGTTAGGATTGTCCTGCTGGTTGCTGAAAACTGGGCACTGGACCCAGTAATTGGTGGTAGAGTCACTTCCTAGGGCCTTGGGCAGGGAGGCTATAGAGGCCAGGAAAAGCCTCTCCTACTTATTTTTAATTTTCTTATGTGCACTTCCTTGGTCTACCTGAGACGGTGCTCAACTCAGTGACTGGTCGGAGTGTGTTGTGACACAGACCAGACCAATGTGATGGAGCTTCCTGTCTGGGGGATAAGAGCCTTGTAATTCAAACTTTCTGAGACAGTTCTCCAGTCTTCTCTGGCAGCCCCCTCCCTTTTCCCAGCTAGGAAATATTTCCACTCCCCTCTGAATCCTCAACAATCAGTCCCTGTTAGTAGAGGATGAGATTGGGAGGTTTGTATATCTTTAGCCCCTTGCAGGCTCCAAGGGAAACAATGGCGCAGCCCCACCCGGCCTGGAAGGGCTCTCGGGACAGGGCAGACCAAACCTGGGAGTCAAAAGCAGGGTCAACACCAGGCTTTCTCTCCTCTTTCCTGTGGAGTCCTCAACAATTAGTCCAGGCTAGAAGAGAGGGATATTGTGAGGGTCGGGTTTCTCCAGTACTTAGTAGGCTCCCAGGGCAAACCAGCATATGCAAGGGTCCATGAGGCTCTGCAGCCCAAATTTTCAGGTCAGTACCTGAGTCAGCCTCAGGTTGTGTCCCTTTCTCTCCCCTTTCCTGGAGTGATAGATCCCTGAAGCCCCCTTTGTCTGTGGTTGCAGGCCCAGAGGCCCGAGAATTCTAAAGAGTGTGGGGGAGGGTGCCGGCAGCAGCAGCTGCTGCTGGTTCCAACTCACAGTTCTGATTCTGTTGTTGCGATTTCCCTCTTTTGTCCCTCTCTCCTCTGGGTGGTGTGCAGCCTTCACCTGCTGTCCTAAACCCTAGAAGATCTTTTTCAGGGGCTGTTTCAGCCTGTCCTCTAGCTATTTTTCTGGAGAAGAGATTCCCGTCCCCTCTCATTCTTAATCCCTGCCACAGCAGTGGGAGGCAGATACTATTGTCACCCCCACTTCACAGATGAGGAAACTGAGGCTCGGTCAGGTTAAGGAAGTTGCCCAAGGCCACGTGGCTAGCAAGACACAGAGCAGGACTCAGAGCAGACCAGCCTTGGACCTGCCTGCTTTGTTCTCAGTGGGTGTTGCGAAGCTGGGCTGAAAGGACAGTAGCAGATGTCTGTTTTTTGAGTTTGTAACCAGCTGGCCATATGACAGAGATTTTGAGTTTCAGGAGCTAACAAACCCAAACAAATCTAATAAATAACACCTTTCCCTGTCTTTGCAAATCTTGTTGGCTGGTGCTCTCTGTCAGGGTTTAGCCCTCCTATCAGGAAGGTCAGCCCAAGGTGAATGCAAAGTGCAGATCCTCCCTGTCTTCTCAGGGCTTGTGCTTTTAAGTGGCCTTAGGAGTTCCTCCGTTTACAGGATCCTCCACGTACCAGGAAATAGCTCTCCCTCTCCTGGTTGTTCCACTGCTGGACTTGAAGCAGGTAAGCCTTTCTGCAGGCAGTCTGCCCCAGTAGTTCCTTATGGTGCTTTTTTTGTCCGGAGCTGCTTTTGCCTGCAGGGCAAGTTCTGGGATTTGGGGGCTGCTGGGGGTGCGCAGGCATGCAGAGAGGAGTTTCCCAAGGGTCATTCCCAGCCTGAACAATGCCAGGGAAGCACAAAGTGAACACAGGCTGGCTCCAGACTGCCTCAATGAGGGGATGTGGCTGCGCTTTCTTACCTGCCTAGCCAGTCAGCCCTTCAGCTGCCACCACAGGCCTGAGGCTGCCCAGTGTCTTTAAGTGGCCCCCGCAGTCTAAGGGGTGGGCTGGAACAATGGCTGCCCTCAGAACCCAGTCCCCAACAACCCAAAGTAGCTAATCAAAACTAGTGATAAGTGACTGGCCTGTGGCCTCTGCCCATCCCCTGGATCTTGGGGAACTGGATTTTGTCTCTAGCATCAGTAAGCTATGCCCGGGGCTGGCTCCCACTGCTGCCTGCCAAGAGTGTGGTGTATGCACCAGTAACCACTGCCCAAAGAGAGCAGTTTACTGGTCTTTGCTGTAATTTACCAGCCTCTTCCTCCTGCTCTTTCCCGCATGCTCTACAATGTTCTACTGGACTCAGGAATTTCAAAATAGTTGATTCAGACAGTTCCTGCTTGTTTAATAGTTGTTATGGCGGAGGGACTGATTCCTGGAGCTTCCCACTCTGCCATCATTCCACAATTCTGAATAGTTTTATTTTTACAGGGAATAAAAGCATAATTGAGAAATAACTAAATTCTTTATACCTCTGGGAAGCCTTTATAGTTCCTCATCAACCCATAAGGAAGCCACTTCCATTTACTTTGTCGCAGTGTAATGAAATGGCAGAGAGAGAACACCCAGGAGGAAATAAACAGTGTCATAGATTGGAAACCCAATCCTGTAATTTGATGGTAAATGTCACTGCATTTACAGGGAGTGGGAAAAAAACCACACAGCTCTTCTTGGTATGCTGAAGACTGAATATTTATTTTCAGGCCCTTTTAGGGGAATCAATTCCATTTAATACACCTTTGTAAAATGCCACAGAAGCACAGGGGCACAGGGTTAAGCCATGCTCTTAAGAACTGACCCTCTCCAGGCTGAGTGTTCTTAGCAGGTTACCTGGAAATTTCAAAGAAGCAGTTCTAGAAAACGAACCTTTGAAAAAGGCATATTTTTCCTATCTTTAGATTTGGGTCTATTTCCCATTCTAAAAAAATTCACATGATTTGAATGCTCACCTTTCTCTATTGAAAACAAACCAAAATCCATATTAAGGAATTAAAATTCAGAGAACAGCTTCTGTGAAAGCAAATCTTGACAGAGCCACCCAGCTCAGGCACTGCTCGGGGCACAGAAAAGGGTGAGCCAGCTGCTGCTCTTGGCACTCGCCTGTGGCTGCCTACACTGTTGTGCAGTTGTTGAGACTGTGGGAAGTAAAAGCAATTTAAAAAAAAAAACATGAAATAAAGGGTCTGTAATGGCCAGTCTTAATGGCAGGCTCCTGAATGGGCAAAGGCTGGTGGATGGCTGTAATCAAGCTTAAAATGGACCTACAACTTCAATTCCTCCTTCTCCACACACTTATTTCAAAACATCAGCACAGTAACCAGAATTATTTCCACTTACAAAAAAGCCCATTTTTCTTAACTTTTGTTCAAATGCATATGTAGTTAAAGGCCAGAGATCAAAGCCTGACAATTTTCATATGTTCCGACTAATCTTTAAGACCTTATAGTACATCATGTAACTTACTCCTAAGTTCGCTCCTCAAATGACAATACCCAGCTTTATTTCATGAATTAGGGTATACAAATGAGTTGATTAACTTGTACAAATGAGTTGATTTTGTTGCTGTGTCTGAGTCAAAAGTTACCTGCAGGCCGGTCTCAGGCAGATTTTTAGAAATTGGGTGAATAATTTAAGCTTCAAAAACTGAAGTGACTTCTTGAAAACATGCATAGGAGGGCAGCACAGAGCTCTAGAGGCCTGCTGGGCTGTCGGCAGAGGTTCCTCCCTGGCCGTGAGAGCACTGTGCATAGGGGCAGTTGTGTAGGTCCCTTCACTTTGCTCAGCCTCTCTGCTGAGTACTCAAGAAATCTTGAATCTCAATTTTCCGCCAGGGAAGATACTGCATAAAGGTGGAATGATGTGGCCATTATTTTAGCATCTTTACCATATATGGACCTTGTAACCTGTAGCCAATCTTTCTGTAATAATTCCTGGTGCCAACTCCTAAAAAGAAGCAGGAAAAAAAAAAAAAGGTAAAAAGGTAAGAAAAGAGTTGTCTAGTAAGCATAACTTTAGTAAGCCTCAAAAGTGAGCAAATTCTTCCCTAACAGTTTCCCGCTCTCATTCACAGACCAAATGCCATTTCAGATAAAGTCTCACTTTAAGAGGTTTGGAACATTTTTATTACTTTGAATTCAAGCTGCATTAAAATACAGAAACTGGGGAAGCGGCTGTGGCTCAATCAGTGGGGCTCCTGTTTAGCATATGGGAGGCCCCGGGTTCGGTTCCCGGGGCCTCCTGGTGAGGGCAGGGCCGCCCGCACGGCGTGGTTGGCTGACCCAGCGAGCACAAGCAGCAAGGGGGGGATAAATGAATAAATAAATAAAAATCTTTAAAAAATAAATAAATAAATAAATAAAATAAATAAAATACAGAAACTGCTATTTATAGAGAAATACATTCCTCTTCTTGATTTCTAACAAATCCAAGGTATTTAACATACATGTTTATAGACAATAAAACATGCATGCTTATGTATTTCAGAGGCTGTGTGCTGGCATCATGCCAAAACATGAGGTATTACAGGTGAAGAAGAGGTGGATTTACTGTGTGAGATGCCTACGTGCAAAATGAGGCCAAATGTTATCATGGTTTTCCAGAAGTTTGAAAGAAGGAAGACGGGCGGGAAAATCTTATCTTCACACAGCTGCCAGTAGCGAAGATATTCCTACCTAAGACAGAATCTGTGCTCAGCAGCCAGCACTGTGCTCACTCACTGTGACAGTTCAAAAGCATCCTCACTCACTGTGGTCATGGGAGGCTTTGACGGAGCCCAGAAAAGATCATCTCCTCAGAGCGAATCCACACCTGTAGGTGTGATTAGGCTACTCCAGTAGGTGTGAGGCAGGGTGGCTCTTAGTCTACAAACGGGGTGAACACGGAGGGACCCACAGAGACAGAAACAGGAACAGAGGGAAACCCATGGAAGCTGAGAGAGTAGGTCACTGACAGAGCAGCCAGAGACTGGAAGGTGCCACCACGTGCCTTGACACGTGACAGAGAAGTCCAGGATCGCCCACAGCTGGTCTTTGGGGAGAGGGCATCACCTGATGCCTTGATTTGGAAATTTTTCTCAACTTCAGGACTGTAAGCTTATAAGTTAATAAATCCCCATTGTAAAAGCCAAACCATTTCTGGTATAGTTTTTGGCAGCTTTTAGCAAACTAAAACAGATTTTCGTACAAGAAGAGTTAGGGTGATGTGGCTGCAAATACCAAAACTGCTAAAAATAAAAAAAAATTAAAAAAAATAAATCTTAATTGGCTAAGGAGTAGATTTGGCAAGAATTGTGAGATGCTTGAAAGAATAGGACTCAATTGCTTTGAAGAGACAGTTGGTAGAAATGTGGATGCTAAAGGTACTTCTGATGCGGCCTTAGAAACGATGAATGTGTCAGAGCCAACTGGAAGGAAGGTGATCCTTGTTTTAAAAGTATCAGAACTTGGCAAAAATCCCATGAGTAAAGGTGCAGCAGCTGGCACCCACTCCCCCACCCTTGGAGCAAACAGTATCCTACGGACCCCAGTGGCTGCAGACTGTGAGGGGTGCAGGGTCCTCTTCCCCAAGATAGGGAGAGGGAGGGACACAGCCTACAGCAATTTCAGATTTTGGCCTGTGCACGTGGTCTGCTGCACTGGGGGGCCAGCTTCCAGGCCTGCCACACTGTGACACTGTTTGTACCGAGAGCCTGACAGGAGGTAAAGATAGTGTGCCTTCTCAAATAGCCCCTACTGCCCCGGGCTGGCCCAGGGAGGAGAACAGCTTCTGAGAAAGTTTGCTTGTGAGGCTTGGCCAGCCCTACGGGCATGGCTTCTGCACCAATGCACTCCCCCCAGCACCTGGGGTCTGAGCTGAGAGGTCTGCCAAAGAGTGCCACCGCTGGCAGGTGAGAAAAGTGCACAAAAAGGGAAAAAAATAAGAGGCTATCAGGTGCCTTTACTGGGCCCCTCTCCAAGGCCCCTGGAAACTGGCTTGCACCCCATTCCAGGGTCCTTGGCCCTGGTTTGAGCAGTTAAACAGGGCAACCCTAAATATCTAGAACAGGGGTTCTTAAAAAGGAGTCCGTGAACTTGAAATAAAAAAAAAAACACGATTCTTGTGGGGACGTGTTGGTGCAGGCATGATATACTTATTAAATAATACACAGTATAGTGTGGACTTAGTAAGGGGTCTGTGGTTTTCAAAAGACTGGCAAAAGGGTCTGTTGATATAGTTTGGCAGTTTGATATAATCATGAATTCCAAAAATAGATATTGGATTATACTTGAAAACTGGTCTGCTAATCTGGGATGATTAAACTATGATTAGGGCGTTAACTGGGCCACATCAGTAGGGCGTTGAGCCCCACCCCTTGGTGGGTGGGGAATAAAATATAAAAGGCAAGGCAAAGGACAGAGTTGGAGCAGTTTTTGAGTTGGAGTTCTCATGTTGGAGTTTTGATGCTGGAGCCTGGGGAGGCGAGAAGGCCCCAGGATAGAGACAAGCCATTCGCCTGAGAGTCTACAGCTGACCTTGTGGAGAGAGGCAGAGCCGAGAGAGCCTCAGAGTCTACAGATGACCTTGTGGAGGAAACAGGAGCTGAGCCCGGAGAGAAACGCAGCCCTGGGAAGAGAGGAGCCCAGAAGCCTGAACTCTGACAAACGTCGGCAGCTGTCTTGCTCCAACATGTGGCAATAGACTTTGGTGAGGGAAGTAACTTAAGCTTTATGGCCTGGTAACTGTAGACTTCTACCCCAAATAAATACCCTTTATGAAAACCAACCAATTTCTGGTATTTTGCATCAGCATCCCTTTGGCTAATACAGGGTCTGTGGAGCGAAAAAGGTTAAGACCCCTGATCTAGAAGAAGTTGAATCAAGAGAAGAATCAATATCAATCCTGTTTAAATTCTTCCAAAAAATTGAAAAGGAGGCAAAATTACCCAACACATTTTATGAAGCCATCATCACCCTAATACCAAAGCCAGATAAAGATACTACAAGAAAATTACAGGCCAATCTCTCTAATGAATATAGATGCAAAAATTTTCAACAAAATACTTGCAAATCCAATCCAATAGCAATTAAAAGAATTATATACCACGATCAAGTGGGATTTATTCCTGGTATGCAAGGGTGGTTCAACATAAGAAAACCAACTAACGTAATACACCACACATTAACAAATTGAAGGGAAAAAAACATGATCATCTTGATTAACACAGAAAAGGCATTTGACAAAATCCAGCATCCTTTCTTGATAAAAATCCTTGAAAAGATAGGTATATAAGGAAAGTTCTTCAACATAATAAAGGGCATATATGAAAATCCCGCAGCCAACATTGTACTCAATGGGGAGAGGTTGAAAGCTTTCCCTCTAAGATCAGGAACAAGACAAGGATGCCCACTGTCACCATTGTTATTCAGCATTGTGCTGAAGTTCTAGCTAGAGCAATTTGGCAAGAAAAAAAAAAAAAGGCATCCAAATTGGAAAAGAGGAAGTAAAACTCTCACTATTCGTAGATGACATGATTCTATATTTAGGAAATCCTGAAATGTCTACAACAAAGCTATTAAAGCTAATAAGTTCAGCAAAGTGGTAGGATACAAGATCAACATGCGAAATTCGGTAGTGTTTCTATACACTAGTAATGAGCAAGCTGAGGAAATCAAGGAAAATAATTCTATTTACAAAAGCAACTATAAGACTCAAATAACTAGGAATTAATTTAACAAGGAATGTAAAGAATCTGTATTCAGAAAACTACAAAACACTGCTAAAAGAAATAAAAGACCTAAACAAATGGAAGGACATTCCGTGTTCACAGATTGGAACGCATGAAGATGTCAATTTTACCTAATTTGATTTATAGATTCAATGCAATACCAATCAAAAATCCCAACAGCCTACTTTACAGAAATAGAAAAGTCAATTATGAAATTTATTTGGAAAGGAAAGGGGTCCCGAATAGCCAAAATCTTCCTAAAGAGTGAAGTCGGAGGGAATCACGCTTCCTGACCTTGAAGTGTATTATAAAGCTACAGTGGTCAAACAGCATGGTATTGGCATACAGAAAGACATACCAATTAATAGAATTGAACTGAGAATTCAGAAATAGACCCTCACCTCTAAAGCCAACTGATTTTTGATAAACCTATCAAGTCCACTTTTCTGGGACAGAACAGTCTCTCTTCAACAAATGGTGCTAGGAGAACTGGATATCCATAACCAAAGGAATGAAAGAGGACCCCTATCTCACACCCTGTATAAGAATCAACTCAGGGAAACAGATGTGGCTCAAGAGGTTCGGCGTCCGTCTACCATATGGAGAGACCGGGGTTTGATCCCCAGTACCTCCCGGTAAAAAAAAAAAAAAAGAATCAACTCAAAATGGATCAAAGACCTAAACATAAAAATCCAGGACCAAAAAACTCCTAGAAGATGACATAGGGAAACATCTACAAGGTGGTGGTGCCTTAAACCTTACACCCAAAGCAGGAGTAACAAAAGAAAAAATAGATAATGGGACTTCCTCAAAATTAAACATTGCTGCATCTCAAAGGACTTTGTGAAGAGGGTAAAAAGGCAGCCTATGTAATGGCAGAAAATATTTGGAAATCACACATCTGAGAATGGGTCTAATATCCATGGTATATAAAGAGATCCTCAACAAAAAGATAATGACCCAATTTAAAAAATGGGCAAAAGACCTGAATATTTTTCTAAAGAAGAAATACAAATAGTGAAGAAACACATGAAAAAATGTTCAACATCAAAGGCTATTAGGGAAATGCAAATCAAAACTACAATGAGGTATCATTTCCCACCTACTAGAATGGCCACTATTAACAAAATAGAAAACTGTTAAGTGTTGGAGAGGATGTGGAGAGGTAAGAATGCTTATTCACTGTTGGTGGGTTCCTAAGAAAGGTAAAAATAGATCTACCAGGGGACCTGGTAATACCACTACTAGATACAGACCCAGGAAAATGAGAGCAGTGACATGAACAGACATCTGCACACCGATGTTAACAGCGACATTATTCACAATTGCCAAAAGATGGAGTCCACCAACTTACGAATGGATAAACACACTGTGGTCTATACACATGGTGGAATATTAATCAGCTGTAAGAAGAAATGAAGTCGTGAAGCAGATGACAACATGGATGAACCTGGAGGACATTATGTTGAGCGAAGCAAGCCAGACACAAAAGGACAAATGTTGTATAATTCCCATATTATGAAGTAAATATAACAAGCAAATTCATGGAGTTAATAGCTGGAATATGAGCCACTAGAGAATAGAATGTGAATAGAGAATGGAAAGCTGAGGTTTAATCTGTGCAGAATTGGTAAAAAGCTGTTTGTAAATGTTTGGAAATGAATAGAAATGGAAATCACAGGATTTGTAATTAGCAGTGCTAACATATGGGTTTGAGAGGCTGGTTTGTTGTTGTTGTTGTAGTAATGAAAATGCTCTAATATTGATTGAAGCGATGAACACACAACTCTGATTATACCAAATGCCACTGATTGTACACTTTAGATAAATTATATGGTTTATGAAGAAAAATAATAATAGAGTGGGTTGGGGTGAAAATACACCAAATATAAGATACAGCCTATAGTTAATAGTAATACTTTGATGATGCGCTTTCATAATTTAGTAAAAATGTTTCACAACAATGCAAGGTATTTACGGTGGGGTGATATATGGGAGGCCTGTATAATGCTATGCTGTTTGTTTTAAAGGTTTACAACTTTTACTATCACTTATGGTTTATGTATGAATGATATACTTCAATAAATTGTTTTTAAAATTAAAAAATTAAAAAAAGAAAATCCCTAATGGTGTGTCCTAAGATTAAAGTTCAAATTTGTTAGCCTGAAATATAAAGTATCTGATACCAAGACTCTAGTTTGCCTCTTCAGTTTTTGTTCCTGCTACAACTAAACTGACTACTTACAGTCTAGGATTACCAAATCACTCATAATTTCACTAATCCTCTGTGCTGGTTTATGCTGCTGGCCTTTTCAGATGCCTTCAGTAGCAACCCACTCCATGAGTACATTCCCATTTATCCTTTAATTCTCAACTGAGACATCACTACTACTAGACCTTTTCTCACATTTACCCTTTCCACAAAGATGCCACAATTAATTACTCCTTCCCTCAACACTAGGTGAATGACTAAATTATAATTCTGTTGTTTTAGTGATTACACTATGCTGTATTTCCTGCATGTCTGTCTCCCCTCCTAGAACACAAACTCTTTGAAGTCAATGATTTCTATTAACAGGGCTTAATACAGGGTCTCCCATATAATCAACATGCAATCAATGCCTGAAGATTTATTATAACTGAATTCAGTTATTTTTATGTTGTGTATATACCAAGAAACGACTCCTGGAGGGTGTAAGGAAAAAAAAAAAGAGACTTGTCTATATGTGAGGTGTCTGGTGATGGAGTTTCAATTAAAGGCCATGACTCTGACAGAAACAAGCCCTCCAGGCTCACGCTGATGGGAGCTGGGTGGGGAAACATCCTGAGCTTGTAAGATTTACAATGTCTGTGAACTGCAGGAATGAAAAGAGGAACCGAGTCATCATGCTGATTTTAGTAAAATGTAAACTGCCAGGTATCTATTGCCTTTGGATATGTACATATATATTTTCTTTGTTCTAAAGCCAGAATAAAAGCCACACTTTATGAGGTGGCTGGGCTCTTCTCTCCATATCGGACGAAGAGTCCCCTGATCCCAGTTTTTCTTCTCTTTGTCTTATTCTTTTTCTCATCTGTGGCACCATTTTCACGGACCTAGTTCCTGAATGCCAACAGTCTGGTGGTGGGAATGACTCCATGTAAAGAGGATAAAGGGCTTGGCTTTTCAACCTAGTAACAACTTCCTACCTTGCTAGCTAAGAGACTGAGAAGCAGCTTTCTGACTGATACCATTATCTCTAGCCAATGAAAACTGCCCCCAAATTTTGCAGAAATATTTCTGGCTTTTTATGTTGCTATTTTAATTTTTATGAAACAGTCCATTTTCTATGGACTTAAAATTATTTTGTGGAGAATTCCAAACATGCAAAAGTAGAGATGAGAGTATAATGAACCTCCCTCCATATAATCCATCTACCAGCTTCAACAATTACCAGCTCATCTCTCAAACTTTCTATCATGTGAATTCACAACACATATTTAACGTTTCCTTTCGTTCTGCTCTGCTCAGTTCCTGAGATACATTTGATTTTTTTCTTTTATACCTCCTCTTTCAAAAAGAGATGGTGGTCTAATTACCAGATTAAAGATGTGCACTTAAAAAAACCTGCAGTCTACATTGGTCCAGCATTTATAACTCCAGAGGTGAGAGTGCGCCCGTTCCTTACATCTAACATGGGACTTGACAGCCCGTGGAAAACCAGACATTTCAATGATCGAGAGAGACCTGATTTCCTAACCATCTCAGTTAAAAGAGCTGCTGTTCTTGTCTCTGGATGGCTTACTGGGAGTATAAGTAAGCATCGCTCAGTAATGTTCCAGTTAAGTATACTGATTCTCCTAATCTCAGGCTCTTTGGAACCTCGACTTTTGTCTTTATATAGGGGATGGGTTCTAGAAACTATTATTACCAACTTGGAGAGGTGCAAACTTCTATTCTTGCTTTTAACAGCACACAGCAGCAGTGAGATGGAAAGCCTGCTCCTGGGCCCTTTGAGAAGCTTTAGGTATTCTGGGTAAGACGCTTGGCCTCTAGCTGGTCTACACTCCAACCTATTTTCCATTAAACATCTCCCCATTTGTATTTCATTGTATCTCTTGCATCTTGACAGAAGAAAGAATCCCTGCTTCTACAATCTGCAGAGCAAGCGTGACTGCATCTGCACTTAGCCAGCCTAGAAGAGAACAGCCCGCTTCCTGGGCTGGCTGAAGGCCCCCAGGTGCTTGGCTCTCCTTTCCATGCTTAGCAGGGCTTCTATGAAGTCCTGTCACAGGAGCTTTCCTTTAGTTAGCCAGCCAAGAAACAGCAAGTGCCCTTCAGAGATGAGGCCAGCAGCCTCCTGGGCTGATGCCCACAGGCTCTCCAGCGCTCAGCGTCACTGCTGTCTCCCCTGAGGAGAGGTTCAGGCAGGCCGTACAAGGCACTGAGCTCCCCACCTGATTCCCCAACCCCGAATCCTGGCTTTGGGAATGAACAGGAACTAAACTGCTTCATGCAGCAGTCCTCAGGAAGCCCTATTGTCACAGCTAACAGTTTTTACCAGAGCATTAAGGCTGGGGAACCAGCGGGAGTAGTCACTGCCTTGCTTTAGCCTCAGAATTTATCTACATCAAGAGGGCCTTTTTCCTACTATGTAAGCAAGATAAGTATTTTTATCTTCACCATTTACAGCTATAACAATGATGAAATAAGGTGAAAAAAGAATACTTTGCAACTTGTCTAGAGAGAGATTCTGAGATTTCTCTTTAGTAACCAATTCAGTAACGAGATTTGACTTAAAATTTAAAGGAACCAGCCTCTGTATTTACCAGTGTAAAACTTTTCTTGTGAGTGCACTTCTATATTAAAGATAAAATAAGTTATTAAAATGGGGAGTGGTGCTTCAGCTGAGGCTACGGAGAATGAATGCAGACCAGGGAAAGGGCGACATTCAAGGCAGAGGCTCCCTGTGCCCTGGGTGGAGCAGCGGCCAGCACTCAGAGCAGCCCCTTTCCGGTCCGCCCAGAAGAGCTGCAGCCCCCACTGGACCTCCAGCCCCAGGGCCAAGGGCAGCTCCTCTCGGACCCTCCTTCTGGAACAAATGCCCTCAAGCCTCAAGGCCCTCACAGTGGAAACTCCTCTGCTTTATGATTTGCTCTTCCTCCCTTTGAAGGATATATAGTATTTAGCTTAAGATCCAGTTTTGTTTACTCAAGTATTGAGGAAACAAAGGAAATTAAACAAAAAGTACATGCCAATTGCCTCAGCCATTTAATAAAATGGGAAAACAGCACCACCACCACCACCACCACCACCACGCAAACGACGCCTTGAAAGGAGAGAGAGGAGGTGGGCAGAGGGCGAGCGTGAGTCCACGTGGTACCTACGCTGACTGAAAAGCAACATTCGGCTTGGCCAAGTCCAAGTTACTACGGGCCTTCTCCTAAGTGGATAGATCCACACCGCAGTAAAACCTTACAACACTGAAAACAAATACACTTGCCCTTTAAAAGAGAAAGTCATTCAAGAGCAGGAAATGAACCTAAACTTGACCTAGCTTGTGATTCTGATGAAAAAAAAACGTGGCAACAACTTTATAGTTGACTTACTATTAAGAATAAACATACGGGGGAAGACAACATTTTTGAGTATTTAAAATATGTGTTAGGCATTGTATGCTAGATGCTTTGCATATACTAATTTATTTAAAACATAACAAAATGGGAGTAACTAGCCTATGAGGAAAGTGTGCTTTCAGAAAGGGTTTCAAAACTCAAGCTTGCACTGCTAAGAAATATAATCCAAGTCCAGCCTGCTTCACCCCACAGCCACAGAGTATTTTTAACAGACTACAATCTGTTTTTTCCCACTCTAGTTTTAAGCATCAAGTCTGCTACTGCCTTCTTTTATAGTACAGAAAGGACTTTTGACTTGTCTTGATTGCCTTATTTCCTGTATCTATGTCTAGTTTTCAGTGTCCTTTGTTCAATGAATCATTAGATCAAAGTTGTCAACTTACAAAGCAAACATTCATAACATCACACACAGGTCCCATACATCAACCCTCCAACATTTTCCCCCCAACCCATCCTATTATTATTACTATACACTTATTGTTTATGTATGTTCATGTATGAGTGGCATACTTCAATAATTTTTTTTAAAAAGTGAAGAATGAAGAAACAAAATAATGGGGGTTGTGAAAGAGGTTATAAGACATAGTAGATACATTATGTAGATCTAATATATGCTTAATGAGAGACTCAGAAAGAAAAAGGAGAAAGGATGGGATAGAGCCAATACTTAGTGAGTTAGAGGCTGAAAATTACTCAGAACTAAGAAAAAAAAACCAAACATTTCAATTCACCGATTAAAGAAGCCCAACAGATCTAAGCCCTTTCTCAACCAGAAAGAGAATGGGCATCATAACCCGCAAATCCTTAAGACCAAGGAATGAGCAAGCCTAAGAGGGAATGCAACTATGGGCTAAAGTAGACTCCTTCCTATTCCAGCAACGGAAGAACGTGTATCACTGATAAAAAGCAGGGGTCACCAGAGGCTCTGGGGGGAGAATAGGTGCAGCATGGGGCGCTGTGGGGACACTGGAATTGTCCTGTATGACACTGCAGCGACGGACACAGGGCATTATGCATTTTGTCAAAACCTATGAAATTGCGTGGGGCAAAGTGTAAACCATAATGTAAACTGTAGTCCGTGGTTAGTAGCAGTGCTTCAGTATGTGTTCATCAATTGTCACAAATGTACCACACTAAGGAAAGATGTTGTTAATGGGGGAAAGTGTGGGAGGGGGAGAGGGTGGAGTATATGGGAATCTCCCTATATTTTCAATGTAACATTTATGTAATCTAAAGCTTTAAAAAACAAACAAACAAACAAAAAAAAACCTAAAAAAGCACAACAAAGCTCAAGCAGGGAAAATCCGTATCTAGAAACATCATAAAACTAGATAAAAACAAAGAATCTAAAAAACAATCAGCCTGAGGTACAGCCTAAAAATGGACAGCTAACTTCTTATCTGAAGCACTAAAAGCCAGAAAACAGTAGAAAGAAAGCTTTGAGATACTGAAAGAAAATAACTGCCAACTCAGAATTCTAAACTCTTGAAAACTTCCTTCAAGAATTAAGCAAAGTAAAGATATTTTCATACAAGCAAAACCGGAATAATTTGCTAACAGCAGACTTATTAAAATAAATTCTTCAGGGGAACGGATGTACTCAAGTGGCTGAGGGCCTGCTTCCCATGTATGAGGTCCTGGGTTCAATCCCCAGTACCTCATAAATAGATAAACAAACAAACAAATAAAATAAATTCTTCAGGCAAGAGGAACAGAATGCTTAAATGGCACCAAATATCCAGCAATAGTGAAAAAGATAAAATTGTGGTATATCTGCATGATGGAATTCTATTTATCAATGAAGATGAATTACCTTCGAGATGCAGCAAGGGTTAAAGAGCAAAGAAACTTACCAAAAAATCTAAATGAACACTGACTGTATATAAAAATAATAAAAAAGAGTAATCTTGTGGTTTTTAGAAAATATCACACACACACCTTTAGCAAAGAGGATATCCAAATGGCTAGTAAAGCATTATAAAAAGGTACTTAACTTCATTAGTCATCAGGGAACGCAAATTAAAACCACATGGAATACTACTGCATACCCATCAGAATGGAACAATAAAAACTCATACATTCCTGGTGGGAGTGAAAAGTGGTAGAAGCACATTAGAAAACCACTTGGCAGCGTCTTCTAGACAAACAGATGCACTGCCTACTGAGCAGCAATTCTACTCTTAGGTATATACCCCACAGGTATGTCTTCTTATGGGTCCAAAGATACACATGCAAGAATATTCATAAGCCAAACGTCCAGAAGATAATTTTGGTATATTCACATGATGGAATTATATATATCAATAAAAATGAATGAATTATAGCTAACCATAATGTAACTCAATCCCACAAACATTAATATTGAGCAAAAGGAGCCCGAACAAAAACATACTAAAATGATTCCACTTATCTAAAATTCAAAAACAAAATTAAATTATACCAATATGGCGTCCATAATTAAGTAGTGAAATATAAAGAAAAACAAGAAAATACCAAAAAATGCGAGGATACTGGGAGGCAGGGAGGAATGGGGCAGACAACGGGGAGAGGATCACGAATGGAAAGGGCCAACAGGGGCACTTCCGGGTGGCTGGTCATCCTCTTGACCTGAGTGGGAGTTGCAAGGGCTTTTGTTAAACAGCTCATTGTTGAGCGTTTTATGCACTTTCCTGTCTGCTTTCTGTGTATTTTACATTTTACAATAAACTTTTAAAAATGAAAAAAAAAAAAAAAAAAAAAAAAGAGGGGAAGCTTAAGTCACTTCAATCAGGTGAATGCTTGTTAAAATGGGGAAATAAATCAGTTCTTCATGCCTAAGGAACATCAGACAAGAGAACTTGGGTCTAGTGATTCCATTTGGACAAAGAGCATGAAACTATTAATGTGATTTAAAAGGAAAAATAATGAAGGAAGTTTAATCGATCAAAGTATTCACTGAGTATGCACTATGAGCCTGGAAACTGAGGTGTTTCATCTCCTTGAATTGTTAAGGAAAGAAAAGCTCTGGCTTAAAAATTTAGACCTTCCCAGGCCTGAAGCAGGGAACTAAGTTAGTATTTGGAGGTGCGTTCTTGCTCTCTGACACTTCTTTGGTAGAACACAAGGCTGACCTTCATTACTAGCAGAATGTTTTAGGAATGAATTAAAATTGAGACCACAGCACAATTCCAGAACCAAATTTGAAAAGAGAGAGAAAATATGCTAAATCTATCTTTTGAAACTTAAATCTCTGGTCTTCAGATTAGACTAGCAAAATATTAACAAAAGATTGAGATGATGATTTGTCATTTAATAAAAAAAAAACTAGTGAAATAAAAACAAATTAAAGAAACTGTGTTTTAATTCTTTTGGGTTCAATTAATCAACTATTTATTGAGTGTTTGATATATGCCTAGCACCATTATACAAGGCAAATATATTCATTAGTTTCATTCATTTGCTACTGAAATGACTTTATTACATTTTAATGATTTAGTAGGATGGCAATAGTTCACTCTTCAACGATGCACACTGATATGAGAATTGGGAAAAGTTTTTTATTCTCTACGTTTGAAAATGAACCAATTAACCCAAAGACCCCAAATCCTTGAGAGAGAACTTTTTTCTGTTCTATTAAAAAAAAAAACACAAAAACCTCATAAGGCTAATAAACAAAGGTTACTATGTGTAATCTTAGCTCTTCAATGTAGTTGGCTATTGCAGGTGATTAATAAAGTACATGTATATGTTATTCTCCATCATCATGGAAGATACAGAGAACACCTCAGGAGAGTCATATGATGCAATCCCTACTCAGCTGCCTAGAGGCTCCTCTGTCCATCACGGAAGGGCTATAACAAGATAATTACAAAGTAAAAATGAATAAAGAATAAAAGCAGATAGCCTAACGGGGGCGGATGTGGCTCAACTGGTTGGGCGTCCGTCTCCCATATGGAGGGACCCGGGTTCGATCCCTGGGACCTCCCGGTAAAAAAAAAAAAAGCAGATAGCCTATAAAGCAGGTATAGGTAATCTAAAAGAAGATACTTTGATAACTTATAGGAGGGTGATGCTGGTTGGTTATCCCATAGTTCTTTTTTTTTTTTTTTAAAGATTTTATTTATTTATTCATTTCTCCCCCCCTTGCTGCTTGTGCTCGCTGGGTCAGCTAACCACGCCGTGCGGGCGGGCTTGCCTTCACCAGGAGGCCCCGGGAACCGAACCCAGGGCCTCCCATATGGTAAACGGGAGCCCTACTGATTGAGCCACAGCCGCTTCCCATATCCCATAGTTCTTAGAAAGCTTTTTCCTCACAGGGAGTCTGTGGCCCATTAACTGACATGGAAGGGGCCACAATCATCTCATTCCAAAGATGAGTGGCTCTCTTCCCATCAGTGCAGAATGCCTGCTAAGTCACAGTTCATTTTCACTACTTGGCTCATGTCGAAACGATTAATGTGTCTCTGCAGAAGTTAAAGACTGTGCCATTTTGTAACCTGGTAGGAAGAGGGATCCCTATATTGTCTCTTTAAAAATAGACTTTACCCCAACACAGGGTGTGGCAGTTTGCTATTGTTTACTAATTCCAAAAATAGATATTGGATTATGTTTGTAAACTAGTCTGTCCCTCCCAGCATATTAGATTATACTGGATTCAGAGGTTTCACTTTTACTTGACTAAATAATGATTAAGGCTTTGACTGGGCCACGTCAATAAGACATTGCATCCCCGCCCCCTTGCTGGGCAGGGATTCACTGAGAAACCGCACCGCAGAGAAGGGAGTTTTGAGTTTTGAGCTGGAGCCTGGAAAGTAAGCACACAGAGGAACAGAGCAGCTGAGCCGGGAGAATCAAGCCCCGGGAAGAGAGACAGATCCAGTCGCCTGAGAGTCTACAGCTGGTCTTGTGGAGAGAGCAGGACAGCTGAGACCAGAGAGAATCAAGCCCCGGAAGAGAGGAATCTAGGAAGCCTGAACTCTTGGTGGACGTCGGCAGCTGTCTTGCTCCAACATGTGGCAACTGACTTTGGTGAGGGAAGTAACTTATGCTTTATGTCCTGGTAACTGTGGACTTCTACCCCAAATAAATACCCTTTATAAAAGCCAACAGATTTCTGGTATTTTGCATCAGCACCCCTTTCGCAAACTAATACACAAGGTGTTAATAATAGGGTGGTATATGGGAATCCTGTATTTTAGGCATGGTTTTGTGTAAACTTGCAACTTCTTTAATTTTTTTTAAAAAAGGTCATACCAGAGTAGGGTGGACACCAACTCCCAATATTACTGGTGTCCTTATAAAAAGAGAAGAGACACACACAGTGGGAAAATACCATGATGACTGAGGCAGAGACTGAACCATGCAGCTACAAGGTAAGGACTGCCAAGGATTGCTGACCAACCACCAGAACCTAGAAAGAGGTGAAGTAGGATTTTCTCTTACCAGTTTCAGAGGGAGCACGTTACTGCCGACACCTTGGTTTTGAACTTCTAGCCTCCACAGATGTGAGAAAAAAAAATTGTTTTGAGATTTAAAAAAAAATATATATAGCGAATGTAAGGTGCATTAAATATCTTCAGGTATTTGTGCAGAGAACAGACATAGAATAAGGTTAGGTCTCCAAAGGGAAACTATGAATCCTCAGACCAAATATATTCCTGTATCCGGAAGATATGAATGGCCAATAACCACACACCTAAAGTATCAGACACAAGTCAGGTTTGCAAGAGGAATAGTGGAATGTTTCCATGGAAGAGAGACAGCAGACAAAGGGTTAGAGGCCGATGCTTCTGGTGCGGCCTGCTTAAACTCTGCTTAGGACAGTGTTAGGCCTAACTGCTGCCATGGTTGGCTATGTGAAGCTCTGATATAGGGGTTGGGAGAAGAACTCCTAATACAGGCATGCACAAAGAGAGTCTGTCCTGGGAGAAGTGCAGATCAAACTTCCTGTAGAAAGGGACTGGATGCCTAATAACCAAAAGGTAATGAAAATGCATTCTACCACTATACTGGATAATATCCAAAGATGGCCACCATCAAATACTCTCCCTTTGAGAGGTGGAATTTATTTCCTCTGCCCTTTAAATCTAGGCTAGCCCAATGACTAAAAGAATGTAGGAAAAGTTACACTGTGGTTGGGAATCTCTACCCCCAAAGACTGCCACCTCCTGGTATTCACACGCTGTGTGATCCCTTCCCCTTCAGGTTGGGCTGGACTTCTTGACTCTTCTAACAGAATATTTCTGGGATTAGGTCACACGAAGACTGTGGCTTCCATCTTGGAGGGGTGCTCTCTCTCTCTCTCTGATGGCACCCCCTGGGAAAGCAAGCTGCCATGTGGAGTCGCCCTATGAAGATGCCCACACCGCATGCTGAGGAGCTGTGGCCCTCAGTCCAACAGCCTGTGAGGGACTGAAGTCTGCCAAAACCTGCATGAGCAAGCTTAGAAGTGGAAACTGGAATCTTGAGATGACTAGCCTATGAGCTAGAGGTACCCCGTTAAGCCACTCCCAGATTCCTAACCCATAGAAACTGTGAGGTAATAAATGCCTATGTTTTTAGCTACTGAGTTTTGGGGTAATTTGTTCTGGACTTGCAATAAGTTCAGAACCTGCAAGGCCTGACAGCTGTTATTTTTCTTCTTCTTGGAACTCAGTCATCATGCTATTGGAAGCCACACGAGGAAAGGCCATGTGGAGAGAGCCAAGCTGCTCCTGTTGGCAACCTCAGCTGTGCGCTATGCTACCAGCCAGGACGGAGACCCCAGACATCTGGCCCAGTCAGGCCATCCCAGCCACCCTCTAGGCTATTAAGCCACCCCAGCTGAGGTCCTAGATATCATGGAGCAAAGATAAGCCATCCCTGTTATGCTTCACTGAATTTCTAACCCATGAAACCATTGAGCTGTTGTTTTAAGCCACTAAGTTTTGGGGGTAGTCTGTTATACAACAATAAATAAGCAAAACAATCACTAATTAGTAGGCTTAGCAGTAGGTTAACAGACCATGTAGGGTATAGATCTGGAGCTCCTGGATTGGTAAACCAAGCACCAGTGATTCATTCATAAATGGAGGGCAGACTAGATAACTGGTTTCTCACTGATGTGAAGGAGTGGGGTGCATAAAGAATCTTTATCCTGTAGCCACAACCTAAAACCCTAAATCTACTAGTTACTGTCTTGGAAATGTGTGCTGTTGGTCAAAGAGAAAACAGCTTAATGAATGCCCACTAAATAATAAGAAATTCCCTGTGCATGTACTGTTAGAATTGGAAACCCCCAAACTAAAAGGCTCCATAAAACCAGTAGACAGTGTATATATTGGTTGCTGGTAAGGAAGACAGCACTAGTATTTTTAGCATTATTTAGTAATCTCTGCTCACCCAAAGGGGAAGGATCTGCCCGATCCCTTCCTCTAATAGATCTAAAATGAAAAGCTTTACCAAATGGAATGAATTAAAGCAATGTCAAATATTTAGAGAAAAGAACAGTATTAATCATATGAAAATTGTACTGATAAGGAATTGACATTGTAACAATCTGCAAAGCAGATATCTCGATAGACAGCTGGTAGAGAGTAGTACAGGCTAGACCGTTTTTTGGAGATGGCTTCTTTCCTCAAAAACAGGCTGTGGAGTATTCGACTTTATACTAAAGGCAGTCTCTATCTCAAAGCTCCTAGCACTCTCAGGAACATTATCAGGAGTCACACGGATAACCCTACTCTTCTTCCTGAGAAGCACACAGCCACCATTCCCAACGTGGCTGGGAACGGGGCAAAGACGACTACGAATGTGTGGTGTGTCAGCATTAGCAAGGCTGCCTTCTGAGTCTTTAACGTGCACATTCCTGAAACATGAAATAACTAGGCTGCATGGGCCTGGAGAGAGCAACAACGCTTGCCAAATGCTGTCCTCAAGTGCACTAATAAGCTACAAACCAGTATCACCAGCTGCTACCTAGGAAACTTCACAGAAAGTTCATAGCTGCCTACAAGATCTCAGTAGTGGACTCACCCAGTGGCCTATTCAAGAATAGCTGAAAAATGTGCATTAATTAATACAGACACGTGATGCCCCGTGAGGGATGGGTCTAATGGACTTGGTATGCAATGTACTACAAAATTGGTACCTGGTTCCTCTACAGGTGAGTGAATGTCAAGTCATGGAATGCAGATTCCTGAAAGGAACTATGCGACAATGCCGCTGCAGTAGAGTCACAGCGTAGACCCCGATCAGCAAGCACACAGCTAGTCTGCCATTCGGCAAAGCGGCATCAGGGCTGGTCTGATTGAGAATGATGCTGAAATCAAGAATGTTCTTGTGGTGAAGCAATACTTTACTTTGTATCTATAATCTTCAAATAGAAGGATATTAGTAATGATAATAACAACAAAAAAAGACTTTTTGGGACATGTACCAAAAAGGAAACATGAATATCATTATTGGCATGTCAAAATGGAAGAAACAGAGAAATCTACGGAACTCAGACAATAAGCTTTTAATTAGGGGATTACAAGGGGAGTAATTTATTTTAAAGTTAAATTATATAAAGGGATGAAGGAGCCACTCTAAAAAAGAGCAAAGACTCTCTTCCCTTTCTTTCTGAGAAGTCCTATATTAATATGCCGGCTTTCTGTGTCCATTAGCAAATAGCCCAAAATGAGGGAAAGCTTTTCTATGCATTTTGGCAGGATTATGAGTCCATTATCAGACAGACTTAGTTACAAATGTATCTTCCCTTTCAACTAAAACCACCTCTGGAAACTGTATGTATAGTAGCCTGGAAAACAGGAAGATTTGTGGGCCCAGTATGTAAATCTCAGTCACTCGTAGTTTAACTAAACAAAACTGTAATTTTCTGCCCACACATCATTTATTAATCAGTTGTTCTGGGGTACAAGGCCATTAATTTCAGTCCTAGGAAGTCATATTGGTTTCTCTAAGGCATAGGTACATTGATCTTTTGACTAGTTGGGACTGTAGTTGTGGCTGTAGGTCATTTAACTCCCTTTTCCTCCTTCTCTAGCTTTTTAATAAGTTTAAAGGAAAGGGCTACCAGTCTCTGACTTCAGTGGTTTCTGTTAGCAACCATTCCAACATTTCCCTCATTTCTCACCACCACTGTGTGATCTATCAGCCTTGTACAATTCTTGGCCAATGGCCATATTAATTTTCTACTTGAAAGAACACAAATAGAATACTGCTTATGACGAAGGTAGTGCGACGAGCGTGGGGAATAGCTGCTCGTCTCACTGCATAGCAATTAGCTTGGCAAACTGAAACAGTTACATGACTGTGTCTGACATCTGGCCAAACTGCAGAAAGAAAAAAACTCATTCTGTTGGGGGTATTAAATGGATTTTTAAATGGTAGCTATCAACAGTTATATTTGCCCTTTTGGAAATGATACTGGCAGTTCTGACATCAGATATCTCCAGTTTCCATGGTGATTATTAGTGATGGCATTTCAAATGTGTTGTGGTTGGGTTCTAAAGTAATCCATTGCATTTTATACCATAAAGAGAGAGATGAGAAAAACTGCTGTATCTTTACTTATTTAAAAGAAAGAATACTGATCATTCAAATAGATAGATACCATAATTTTTAAGTAAATAAGATTTGTTAATCTTAAATAGATGTATATTCAGAGAAGATACAAAGGCTAATTGGTAAATGATATTAAAGCATTGGAGTTAATGGGATCAATTAGTTCCTTAGATATTTAGGAAAAATTAACTGTTATTTGCTACCTGTACATTATTTTACAAGCTGATCATTCTTATATCACTGATTTAGCTATTTTTTTATTTTTTTATTTTTTTATTTTACCGGGAGGTCCCGGGGATCGAACCCGGGTCCCTCCATATGGGAGACGGACGCCCCACCAATTGAGCCACATCCATCCCCTGATTTATCTATTTTTATATGTAGAAAAAGAATATTTTTGAACTCTGAAGCAATTAATCCTAAGTCGAAAAATAATGTAGAGTCTGAATAGGGAGAAAAATTTATCTCCTTTTCAGTGAAGGACAATAAGAGGCGTGAAGACTGAGTTCATTGCTCCACGCAAAATGAGCATTTCTTGAAGACAGATCTTGTACTTCCTCTGTATGAGCCCTGGTCTCTTGTTACACAGAAGACAGTCAATACATACTCATTGAACTTGACGTTAGTCAAGCTAAACATTTCATGTTTGCTTTGCTTTATTTTCACACTTAGAGTTGATAGTTAAACACTTCAAAACACACGATTTACTTGCTAAGAGAATTATATGTACTTTGAAAAAAAAAACAGAATAAACAAACTTAAAAGCCTGTTTTTAAGAAAGCAATTCATTTGATGCTGAAACAAGGAGATTATCAATTTTCTCATGTAGCTGTAGTCTTTTTAAAAAGATAAATCAGCTATAAAATATAGTATATGCCTTCTCAAACAAAACATAATGAAGTAGCATAGAAAATTTGCTTTTTTATAAAAATAGAATGTAGGGACTCTGACTAGTGATTCAAATCAGATCTACCTGGTAGTTAATAACAGTGCCTAGAGGCAGAATCAAAGATCATAAATCCAAGCAACCAAGAAACTCTGCTGGGAAAGTGAAGAGAAGTCCTAATGAGTCGGAAAGGAATTCTAAAACACTCTACATGAATGCACTGCTCTTACAGTCACAGTGACCAGAATAATGAATGACTGTCTCCCTTGCTCAGGCTTCTGGTTATGCCAGGTAGACTGTCTGGGTCCCCACATGGGTGACATGTAAAAACCTACAGACCCAGAACAAGGATGTATTTACAAACCAAGGACAAGGTCAGAAAAAAGATACAGGACAATTAAATCACAAAGCACCAAGAGTTGTGACCAGAGTGAATATGCATCCACAGATCATAGATGAGATTAGCTATCTATAGGAAACTTCATCATCATCATCATTATCAAATGCCAAGTCTACAATAAGACTGAGACCAATTACTGATGAAACTGATAGACCTCCTGATATGGTATCAGAAAAGAATCTACTTAATAATCAGTAAAATATAATTGGTCATATTGAGATGGGAAAGGAGTTAAGATACAAAGAGGCAGAATCCTAGACTGTTGGGGCTATAAAAGATAATATAATCCAATAGTTTTTTTTTTTAATAAATCAATTTTATTGCTACATATTTTAAATCAAAGCATACAATTCATCCAATGTGTACAATCAATGGCATTTGGTATAATCACATAGTTGTGCATTCATTCAATTGTTTTTAGTAAGGAAAAAAAGGCCCATTGAGATGAAGTGAAATTATCCAAGATCACAAAGAGAGCTACTGGCAAACCAGGAACGGTATCCCGGCCACCAACTTTCAGTGCTTTTCCCTTACATATTATCTAACAAAGCATTGTAAATGAAATGCTTAAATTAACACACAAACACCAGTAAAGAGATGTTTCATTCTAAATTAAACTTATGGAAAATAGTTTTACTTGATTTTTTTGCAAAACCCATTAGAAAACCCCACACAACTGTATTCATGTCAGAAAGATCAAAGTCAAAGTGAATAAATGTGGAAGGAAAACAACATAAAAAGTGTTTTATAGTAGTAAACATTTAAAATTTGCCCTCCTAGAAAGTTCTGAATAATGGATATCTCAGGTGTCTGATTCAGAAACTCAAATAAAACAGCAATATATTACTAAATTAGAGAACTAAAATAGATCATCCATGGCGCAAATGTTCATGTTTTTTTTCATTTGAAGGGTGACCGTGGCTTAGGAGTCAAAGTCAAGGCCCTGTGGGGCCCCCCCTATAGAGAACAACGGTGGGGCTTACAGGCAAGAGTGGCAAGAAGCAGTGCTTCCTCCCTTCCCAAGAATTCACTCTAGTTCCAAGAAGAAAGTATTCCAAGGCTGCTCCAACAGAAGCCCGCTGGTCAAAAGAAACCCCCTTTATAAAAATCTAGTATACCTATTCTACCAGCTGACAAGGAGAAGGGTTCTTCCATGTTATTTTGAGCAAGCCTCTTGCCAGTTATTATTAAAAGTAATTTTACAAGCAGATGATCTGAAATTGAGCTATTATTTAGATTATGATAAAAGCTAGAAAAAAAGATAGATGCTGATTTCCACTCAGAAAGACACCTGCTCATGAAAAGCAGAAACTGAAGCTCACGGGTGAGTGAGTGTGCAGGTCAGCGGCTCCCTATGCGTGCAGCATTTCTAAAAACAGCCAGATGTCATGACGGCAAATGAGAAAATGTACAAGGACAGAACACTGATGCCCTTCAGGGGAAAGACTGGTCAGGTTACCAGACACCAGGTAATCGCCTGATCGCAGCAGATGCTGTGAGTGAGGGCACATGCCAGGGACAGAGAGGCGTCACACTCAAAGTACGGCCTGAAGACAAGCAGCACATGGGGCACGTGGGAATCCCAGGTGTCACCCCGAGCTCGTCAGAACACAGGCTCCACGCCAGACCTCACGAACCAGAACCTGCATTTTAACAAGACCTCCAGGCTGTTGAGGGACATTAAAGCTTGAAACGAAGCAATGTACTAAGACCACTGACCGTGCCCTGGCAAAGGGGCCACTGAAATTCCAGGTGATGATAACCCTACATAGATGCACGTGCAGAAAGAGTTCTAAGTTACGTCTTGCCCGTTTCCTAGTACTTCTGTTTCAACCACAGGTTGAACAGTTGAGGTAAACATTTTTTTTATTACAGATGTCAGTACCAATCAGGTGAACCTCATTTAATTACACCTTCTTTAGTGAGATTAAAGATAAAGAAAAAACATATAACACTAGCCATGCTAGGAAATGCTTTATTAACCTGTCTGGATGAAGCCAAAAACCATAACCAGACTACATGATTAAGTGAGCCTGGATCATTACATTTTCATAATTATAATCATCAAAACCTGGCATGAGTATTGATTTACTGATCTGCAACCACTTAATGATTTTTTTAAAAACCTCATTTCAACTTTCAGTTTCAGAAAAGATTATTTCCTTAGGTGTGCTTTAGCCTCCAGGAAGGCAGCACAGCCTAATGGAGAAACAAACAAATCCTGGAGGAAAAACAAACTTATTTTTCATCAAGGCTTTTATGTTAACCTCCAGTTGGGAATAGCAATTTTTGTGAGGACACAACACTAAAGAGTAGGAATGAAAGGATGTATACAATATTTCTTGCTAAACTCATACCAGTTTCCTTTTCATGCCCATTTCTCCAATTACCTGATGTCCTAGATAAGGAATGGGGAAGCTTCCAAACAGGGGAAAGCTGGTCACCAGAGAAAGTCACTGAGAACAATATTTGAGGGACAAGAAACTTCTGCCTTTAAACATCTTGTGCTAGCAACTGAGGTTGTACTTTAATTTTCTGTACAAAAATAATGATAATCTCCACATTGGTTTACATGTTTTTTGTTTTTTGTTTTTTTAATAGAATTTTATAGAATTTTTATAGAATTTTATAGAATTTTCTATATCATCAAATTCTTTTTTTCAGAGAAAGTAACTGGGTATGAATCAGGAGAGGTGAGTTGACCACAGTGACTAGTGGGACAGATAGTGAGAATGAAAGAATTCAGATTCCCGGTCTTAGGATAAGCTGTCTGTCATTCTCAGGGATGGAGTGCTTCTGAAAGCTCTATTCCACCAAATTGCCTGTATGGATTTTCTTTCTGTTGGAGCACAAATCCTTCACCATTCAGCTCTACCCAGTTTTGAATGTAATAGTGATAAATAGAGGCAAAGGTAGTGGTACCAACTTAAAAATGTTAGTGAAAGATGAATTTTGCCCTCTCCCAATTACCTGAAATAACAGCTATTTTCCCAGATCCGTGTTCTTCTCTAGCAATTCTTTCTGCTTCCTCCATCAGCAGCATGCCAAATCCCTTTAAAGAGCAATGGAGGTGGGTGGGAAATCCAGAAGGAAAAGAAATCCATTAAGAGGGGCCCATAACATAAGGTTATATAATTTAGCAGCCATTAAAATCTGTTTGAGTGATAAAAACCCACTTATGGGAGGAGCAAAAGAGATACTATTCAATTATACCACGAGTGCACTGTAGCAAACTATACAACTAGCCACAGCAAGGAAGTATTTTCTTCACAACTTCTGTTTCTTTTCAGTCACGTTCTAGTCCATCCCCGAAGTCTGGAGCATCTAATCTTTTATTTATTAGTGACACCCTTCAATTTCTAAATGCCTTTTGAAACCAGGAAAGATTCTTAAATCACCAATTTTGTGGCTTACCTTATATCTATCATTTGTTCGTTTTAATCTATGTATTCCTGACATTTTAAAGTGAGGTGCTATTCGTTTATTCATTTTGGTTGTTTGGGGATGGTTATCATATAGCTTACATCTGTGAAGTGCTTTACTATTTTATAAATGTTACCCCATCACCATTTCATTTGATCTGATAACAGGCTGAATCATATGAAATTGCTGACATTAGATTATCTCTGAGTTTCAAAAGTAGTAATTTCATATGGTTCAATCTAATATTTTTTTTCCTTCTGAATCTCAATTTGTCCCTCCCTCCTCCCCTCCACACCCCCATCCAAAGCATTACAATTTGGAGAGAAACATGTCTGAGGAACTATATATTGGTTCCGTTTTGTTATCTCCCTTTCCCCTTCCCCCTTCTCTGTCTTCTCCCACTTCTACCCCATTCCATTCATCTTTTCCTACTCTGGCCAATTTCTTAATTATGAGTTCAGACAGAAAGGGAACACAGAATACCTGATGCTGAAATTTAGCAGGATCCCGACTATTCACAGGGACCACACTTCCATACACATGAAGCTCGCGGACTATGGAAACGCCGCCACCCAATTCAAAACGGAAGGTTTCTTCCGAACACTTTCGTAATCGCAGGAGGCCAATCAAAATGTCTTGATCTGGGTCTTCATATGATAAGAATGTTTCCCAGCCACCATTTGCAACATAATCTCTTCTTACCAATTCAACCTGTGCAATAAAAAGCCACAAAAATGTTTTTCAAAAATTAGAGAACAGAGTTCATTTTTATAGTTACATGTTATTTATTTGGTTAAAATCTACAGTTGGGGATAAAGAAGGAACAATAATGAATTATGTTTCTTTTTACTTGTCTATTCTCAAATATCACTGATCAAATAAGCATTCATGCCTTCATGGACTATTACAAAAGGAAAACAATTTTACAATTCCACAAATATTTGAACTTCATTAACCTTGAGATTCTCACAGAGATCCAGCTCAGTAAATGCTTCAATGCATTTAAATCTTAGACCCTCCATGAACAGTTTCTGAGCTAAATTATGAATTATGCCACACGTGTAGCTCTTGGCAGCACCTCCTTGCCAAGACTCTCAGGTATTCAATGGTTTCATTTTCTAGGCCGTACCTCCTCCATTAAAAGCTACTTTCAGGAAAAAGAAAGGTGATTTTGGCAATTTGTTCCTTGATGAGATTTTAAGAAAGCACAGCATCCCATGGGGGATTTAAAATATTATGCCTAGTTATGGAATAAAAACACTAAAGAAAATTCAGTCACTGGAGAATAGCCTTTGGGGGGGAAGCTTTTGTGGTAGCAATCCAGGTAGGCTTCTAACTCTTCCTCTCTGTGTAAGTGGCTCCTGTACTCTGCATAAATGCCTGCAGTATGAAACAAAATGCATACACAGGTAAATCTACATATGTGGACATGGTACCCCCAGATACACTGAGGTGAACAATTCAGATCAGCACATAAGATTCCTTCTCAATTTAATGTTTGCTAAATAACTGGACTGCACAAGAATCTGGTAAAATAACTGTGCTTGGTTTTTTCTCCCTCAAAACATCTCATATGAGAAAAATGTCAATTAAATAAACAATTCATGTTGAGAACAGAAATATTAATGCAGATATCTATTCCAGCTTTTCTCAAATGGGGTTCCACAGGGTTTCTCTTGTGGAACATTAAACCCCACAGAAAATGTGGCATGCAGCTAGGTGGTCGAGATGTACAGGAGAGAAGTTAATTCATTATATACAATGAATGTCTTAGGGTGCATTAGGCTTAATTTTTTGGAAACACCTGTTGATAAGGGCTGATCTGATTATCACTAATGGGCAACAGTTTAACAGTTACACACAAAGAGATAAACAGACCATACCCCACTCCACTTAAAGGTCTAAAACTGGACTGTTCAATATGGCAGTCGTTAGACACATTGCCTATTTACAGAGGATTTAAGTGAATAAAACATATAGTCCCTTAGTCATATTAGCCACAGTTCAAGGGCTCAAAAGCCACATGTGGCTACTGGTTACCATACTGGTGAGCACAGATTATAGAACATTTCCAATATTGCATGAAATTCTACTGGACAGTGCTGGTCTAGAGTGAGGTTCAGACTTGGTTTCTCGAACTTTGTTATTTTAGGACTCAGTCACCCTCATATTTCACTTGCCAGGCTTGACATCTATGCCTGATGCCCAATTATTTTTGGTTCCTGATTTACTCATTAACTTCTAGGACTCTGTCCTACTGGTAAAAAAGGTGTGGGTTGAGATTTGGCAAAGACCTAAAAATAGGTCCTAACTTCTCTATAAACAGAAGAAATTAACCTGGTATGGTCGAACTTTGTGATGAATTTCTTGGATTCCAACCTCTCTGGTTCTCACATCTCGACACTGCCAAAAAAAAAAAGAGGGGAAGGGCAAATACAAAATTGGTAACTAATTCAATTTTTATTTAAATCTCTCCATTAAACCCGAGCTCCAAATTAAATTTGGACATAATCTACACTGAGATAAAACTTCAAAATGAAGCTATAGGGAAATGTCTCAAGTAGTAAAATGCCCTGCTTTGGAAGTAAGTTTAGAATTTGAATGAGACCAATATATATAATATAATCTCAGCAGTAAAGAACCTAAGTCATAAAATTAGAAAATAGTTTTACCCAGAGGATATAACTGTATCTGAATGTGCTACCACAACTATGTATAGAGGAGAGTAAAAAACATAAATTCCTAATTTTTAAAAACCATCACCATTTTGTGGCAGTTAACATTTTTATTATCAGCACAGCTGAATCATTATAGAAATGTCAAAAAGATGGATGCTGAAGAATGCCATTTTTTGCAAGAAAGGGCACTGCTGAAGGGAGGGAGGAAGAAGGGAACCTAGAGGCATTTATTGTACAATCTGAACACAATCACAAATGGCTCTTTGTGTACCCAAGGAGGCACAGAGATGCCTCCAGATGATTTAAGTGCAATGGCTGGTCTGTATGGCCAAGCATATGTGATGCAACTCTCACTTCTAGGGCACAATCCAGGGTGCATTTTATATTGCCTTACATTTATAATTAGAGAATCCTTACATTACCAAATTATATGCCCTATGGCATATTTTCCCCCTATACAACAAACGATAAAAATTATTTTCAGGATTCTAACATTTCCACCACTGAGAAAAGATCACTCTAGAAAATCTGATAGTAAATATTCTAACAGTGACTATATGAAGGGCTGCTATATATGTAAAGATTTCCATGAGAAAAATAAGAGCTCACTAATCAGTCCTATAAAAACAAAACTTTCCATGCCTGGGAACCAGTCCAAGATAATAATACTTTATTGATGTGGATTCCAGGGACTCTACTAAACAAAAATCGTATAGCAAAAAAGAATCATAAAACACTGTAATTATTAATCTATTAAATTTAGATGTCTTTTAGCTATTGTAGTTCTCTATAGTAGCTTGCATGTCAGTCAGTATAGTTACACATTCCATTTTATTAGAGAAGTTGTAGATTTACAGAAAAAACATGCATGTATATAAAAGGTAGTAATATACTACCCTATTATTAATACCTTGAACTGGTGTGGAACAGTTTGTTACAATCGATGACAGCACATTTTTATATTGTACTATTCACTATAGCCCATGGTTTAACTTAGGATTCACTGGTTGTATTCGGCAGTTCCATGGATGTATTTAAAAAATTTTTGTTCTAGTAACATCTAGACAACCTAAAATCTTCCCTTCTAACCACATTCAAAAATATAGCTCAGTGTCGTCAATCACATTCATGATACTGTGCTACCATCACCACCACCCACCACAAAACTGTCGCAGTGCCCCAAACAGAAATCCCTATTCCCAGCCCCAGCCCGTCCCTGGTAACCGGCATTCTGGATTCTGATTCTATGAGTTTGCATGCGATTATTTCATATTAGTGAGATCAAGCAATGTTTGTCCTTTTGTCTCTGTCTTATTTCACTCAACATAGCTTCAGAGTCCTCTGTGTTGGTACACATATCAGAACTTCATTCCCTTTTAGGGCTGAAATAATACCCCACGAGGTGTTGTGGTGGTTTGGGACTGTATGTACACCAGGAAACCATGTTCTTAAAGCTAATCAACTCCTGTGGGTGCGAGCCTACTGTAAGCAGGACCTTTTGATGAGGTTACTTACTAAGGCATGGCCCAGGGTGGGTCTTAGTCCTCTTACTGGAGCTGTTTATAGACGGGATGGGGAGAGCGTGTGAGCGCGAGAGAGCGTGCACACCACTAGAACAAGGAACTGAAATCCACAGAACACGGAGAGGGGAGAGACCAGCAGGCATCACCGCGTGCCTTGACATGTGGCAAAGGAGTCAGAGAGACACATATGTATTTTTAGGAGGTACCAGGGATTGAACCCGGGACCTCGTGCGTGTGAAGCAGGTGCTCAGCTCAACTACTGAGCTAGGCCCGCTCCCAGATTGCCCTTATTTTTGAGAGTCTTGCCATATTCTGAATTCTTGGCTGGCAATTGTTTTCTTTCAGTGCCTTAAGTATTTCAGCCCACTGACTTCTTACCTCCATGGTTTCCAAGAAATTGCCACTTAATCTAATTGGGACTCCCTTGTACATAATAAGTTGCTTTTCTCTTGCAGCTTTCAAACTCTCTCCCTGTCTTTTGCATTCAACAGTTTGATTAGTATGTAACAGGATGCATTTTTCTTCAAGTTTATCCTGTTTGGAGTTCTCTGGGCTACTTGAATGTGCATATTCACTTCTTTTGCTAAATTTGGGACGTTTTCTGCTATTATTTCTTTGAATACTCCTTCTGCTTTTCCTATCTTCTACTTCTGCCCACCCCCCAGCCCCCACCAATGCTTGGTGCTGTCCCAGAAGTCTCTGGCTATCTTCATTTTTTATAACTCTTTTTTCTTTCTGTTCCTCAGCCAGGCTCATTTCAATGATCTTATCTTCCAGTTAGCTGATTCTTTCTTCGGTCAGCTCTAATATGATACTGAAACCCTCCTGGGAATTTTTCATTTATTGTGATCTTCAACTCTAGGAGTTCTGTTTGGTTCCTTTTTAAAATTATTACTTTACTGAGATTCTCATACTCCTCATTTCTCCCCTGATATCGCTTAGTTCTTTCTATTTTTCTTCATCTCTTTAAGCACAGTGAAGATAATTTTTTAAAAAGTCTTTGTCCATTTATTTACAGAGTCTGGTCTTCTGCACTGATGTTTTCTGGATTTTTATCCTCCTCCTTTGGATGGGCCATTTCTTGTTTCTTTGTTTATCTTGTAATCTTTTAATGTACACTGTACATTTTAATGTTATAATGTTAACTCTGGGATTTAATCCCTGAGATGACTGTTTTTTCACTTGGTAACCAGCTGGTGATATGACAGTGATTTTCTTATGTGTCCGCCCTCCTACCAGGAAAGTTCACCCACAGCAAATGCAAAGTGCAATCTTCCTTTCTTGGGCCTGTCTTGTCCTGGACTTGTGCTTGTTCATGGCCTTGAGCCGCCCAGTTTACAAAGTCTGAATGCCCCGTCTGCCTCCCAGGAGACAGACCTTCTCACTCTCCCAGGCACTGCACTGCTGGACTTAAAGCAGGTGAGCCTTTGCCCCAGGCCCCCTGTCTCTCACACTGCCTTAGCTGTCTCAAGTCTCTTCTGCTTGAAAGGCAAATTCTGGGAGGGGAGCTTGCTGAAGAGGAGTTTGCAGGTCAGCTTTCTCCACCTGAACAATGCCAGGCAACCACAAAGGGAGCCCCACACTGCCCTGCAGAGGGGATGAGGCAGGGCCAGCAAGGCGCCAGGGGGTCTGCCCTGGCCCCTGCGGCTGCACTTTCTTACCTGCGCAGCTCACGCAGCCTCTCGACACCCCTGAGCTCTGAGGAAGCTCCTTAGCCTCCAGAGCCCCAGCGATCTGACCAGGTAAAGAGGTGGGATCAGCGGCTGGCCCTCGCCTTCTCCAGACCTTGGGGAAGTGGATTTTTACGTCCTTTTCTGTCATCAGTAAGTACGCCAGGGACCAGGTCCCAATGTCATTAGAGTGGGGGCGAACCGTGGCAACGCCACTCGGAGAAAGCAATTTACTGGTATTTACTGTGATTTATCGCTCTCTTCTTCCCTCAGTGTTCTACTGACTCCAGACTTTCAAAATAGCTGATTCAGACCGTTCTTGTCAGTTTAATAGTTTTTCTGCGGGAAGCGGCTGTGGCTCAATCAGTGGGGCTCCCGTTTACCATATGGGAGGTCCCGGGTTCGGTTCCCGGGTCCTCCTGGTGAGGGCAAGCCCGCCCGCACGGCGTGGTTAGCTGACCCAGCGAGCACAAGCAGCAAGGGGGGGATAAATGAATAAATAAATAAAATCTTAAAAAAAAAAAAAAAAAAAAAATAGTTTTTCTGGTAGAGGGACTGACACCTGAAGCTTCCTACTCTGCCATCTTCCCACAAGCCTCCCTTTATTCCGTGAGCAGCTAAAAGTAGTAGCTTTGGGGTACAGAGTTTTGAACCTTACTTATGCATAAAGAATCACCTACAGTGATTGTTAAAATATAGATTCCTGGACTGTCTGTACTTCCAGAATTGGCATAGAGGAAAAGCTTACTAAATATGTATTAAATATGTGTGTAAATAGGCAAGGGGTGGGGGGGTGGCAAGGGGCATGGCACATGGAGGCAGTAACAATGCTTGGTAATTACTTCATGCCTATAATCCTTGTCTCTCAAGTGATCATAATCTCATTTAAGGAATCATGTCTTATACTTCTATAACCCCTAGTCAAGAGTTGAACAAAACCAAAAGAAAAAATGCTTTTAAAAGAGATTAAAAAAAAAAAAGAGAACCAAAAAAATAAATGAATAAAAAGATAAAAAAGGAGGTAAATATATAGTTGGTAGAAAAAACAGATAATAAATTGAAAACCTACACTCTAGGTGAAGGCAGAAGTGTTTGTTAAAGGGCAAGATAGGATACAACCATTGCAACCACTAGTTTCAATTTCAACATGCTTTAACAGTATGAATGCCTTAAAAATGTGTAAGCAAGCTTTTTGACATGACTTTTAAGACTTAATTTTAAAGTATGATAGTTTTGGGTTGTTTTTTTTTTGAGGTACCTGGGGTCAGGGATTGAACCCGGGATCTCGTATGTGGGAAGTTGGTGCTCAAATACATCAGCTTCCCTGAGTTGGCCCCTTAATTTTTTTGCTTGTTGTTTTTTTCAGGAGGCACCAGGAACCGAACCCGGTTCCTCTCATGTACGAGGCGGGCACTCAACGTCTTGAGCCACATCCAGTCCCAAAGTGTGATAGTTCATAAGAGTGTTTCAGATTACTTTGATTTTTTAAGAGTTATGGCCAAAGAGCCACATTTACTCTTACCTGTATTCCAAGGTCTTTCATTCTTGCAAATGCCAGTTCTCTCAAATTACCATGCTCTACTCCTGAGCTGACTAAAGGCATTGGAATATCTCTGTAGGAGAAAAACATCAGCTATTGCAAAACAAGACATTCACTGCAGCAGTATGGCAAGTATATTAAAAAAAAGAGAGAGAGAAAGCAAAAATCAAACACCTATGAAGCAGACCCGACATGTAGAGATGGAGTATTCTAACCAGAATGCAAGATTCAGAGCTTCTTTATCGCTCCGTTTTCCCATCTGCACAATTATGATCTTCACCTACCTCTCGGTTTTTGTGAGGAACATCTGATGAAAAAAACAAATGCCCAATAATCACTAGTAATACTTTTTGGCTAAAGAGATATTTGTACTAAATAAAACAAAAAATAAAACTTTTTATAGAATTTATTTGTTTAAAGAGGAGAAATAACAATTACTGTTAACATGCTGCTTTATAGCTTACAAACACTTTCCTATACAGTTGCCGAGTGGCAAGTAAGCAGGAAGCTCAAAAGTCTGGCTTAGCCATGAATTTGTCTCAAAGAATGAATTTCTAGCCCCCTTCCCAAAAGCTAAACTAAGAAGTGACTCTGCATTAGAAGAATAAGAGCTTGCCTAATAATGAACAGAGATAAAATTTGTTTCCTGACACTAATATATCATTTAGTACCAAACATCAATGAGGCATCAATCAAAAGTCGAAGTTATGAGTTCCGTTTTAGTAGCCTTAATACCCTCTTCTAGACAAAAATCAGCATCTAAAGATAAAAGTTTTTTTAAAAATCTGAATAACTAAGAATATGTTCAGCACATCTGCTTCCTAGTCAGACATGTCCCCAATTTGCTTTGTCTAATATTTGGGTGACTAGAAGGAAGACTTGATGAATATATCAATTATCTTTTCTTCCCATTTTTGCTTTTAAACCAACTTGAGTCTTCCTTCTCTTTTTACTTACTTCTTCAAATGTTAAATACTATTATTTGATTCTAATAAGATATTCCTTGCTCAAAAGTCTCAAAAGCCAATCAATTAACATGAAGGGGCTCTACACCATTAAGTCTATTAGGCTCTGACAGTCAGAAGTTTCCATAAATACACTATAAATCCAAAATAAGCTAAAAATTCTTTAAGATACCAGGGGATTCAAAGAGAGAGATAAAAAACCAAAAAAACCCACCTTGCTATATTTTAGAGTTAGTATACACGGTTTACTTGTAGTTTTTTAGTATAATAAATCAACTTGCTATATTCAGAACTATAATTTCTTAAAATTAAATATATATTAGAGTTAGTAACCAGCTGAAACTCAATGAAGCCTAATTAGCTAAAAAGTTTGGTTTATTTTAGCAAGCAATATGCAAATATACCGTTTCAAATATTTTAGTTTCATATTATATAAGCCAAAGGTAAAGCCTTTCAAATATTTTATATAAAGAATTACAAATATATTTTATCTACTTTCACAATCTAAAGTAAAAAAGCAGATTTTCATATTGTTATTCATGGTACAAAATCAATGACCTAGTACCCATTACATGATAAACATTAAGTTGGGCATCAGTATTACTAGGCAAGTTAAAACATGTTACATGTACCTGGTAGAGGACGATGGGCGGTGGGAAAGGGAGGCTGAGAAAAAGAGAGGAGGCTAGAAAGACAAATTCAGTGGAAAGAGACAGAGTTCCAGGAGGAATGGTGGTCAGTGTAGTTGGAATTTAAAGTAAGTAAGAAGATGATGAATGAAGAGGTGGGTGATAAAATGGATGGTGGGGCATGGCAAGCACAGAAGGAAGAGAGCAGAGAACTCTGTCCTAAGGGGAGAAAGATCAATACTATATGTAGGGAACTGTGCACTGAAAATCAACCAGAAAGTCCCAGATTCTTAAATAGAGGAGCCTACTGGATTCTCATCAGCGCTGTTTCAGAACAGAATTGATGGAGATGACCCAGGACAATGCTGCTCAGGGGACTGGCCCCCCAGGCCTACCCAGAGCATGGAGAGAGGCTGTGGAGCCCATCTCCTGACAAACAGCTGGGACTCTCGGAGGTGCTACACCAGGAAAATTTACTCGGTTATCTCCACAACTGTCAACAATGTTCTTTTAGCCTATTCTCATCCTGGTGTCTCCTCTCTATGCCAAACGAAACTTTCCTACCTGCAAAGAAATTGATCTGCTTATCGTTAATTCATATTCATGGTGCTATACTTTCTCTCTGTCTCTTTTTACCAGCACACAAGGTTTAAAGAACTACTCTAATTTCAAAAACAACATACTTTGAAACCTGATAGGGGGAGATTTAGGTGGGCTTTAAACACATGGAATTCATTAATAAGTGGCAAAGGCAGAAACCATGAACTGACTAAAAAATTATTTAGCTAGACATTCAAATTGTAGTCATAAAAGGCTGATGCACTTTAAAGCTACCAGAACTTTGATTTAACATTAGGGATTACAATCAGACCCTTCTATGGCATTTAAAAAAAAGATGTCTGTTGACAAATGACAATTAGGTTAGGCAGATCCTGGGCCTACCTCATTATGGCAACTTCTAAAGCTTGCGAGTTTCAAAGGATGAGGCACGATGGCCCAAACCCCATTAGGGCTGACAAATATGGAATCTGGTGAGTCACCATACTCCACAGCTATCTGGATGTTTTGTGATAGTTTCAAAACTAGGATCTGAACCTACACATTAAAAATCGTTTCTTCTGGGGACAGATGTGGCTCAAATGGTTGGGCATCCGTCTCCCATATGGAGGGACCCGGGTTCGATCCCCGGGACCTCCCGGTAAAAAAAAAAAAAATCGTTTCTTCTGCCAAGAGAACTCAATGGAGGAAATAATCTTTTATTTTGACAACTGGTGCTGGGAAAACTGGATACCCCTGTGCCAAGGAATGAAGCTGGATCTCTAACTCACACCATACATGAAAAATCAACTCAAAATGGATGGCAGACCTAAATGTGAGAGCTAAAACTATAAAACTCTTGGAATAAAACATAAGAGTAAATCTTCAAGACTTTGAGTTAGACAGTGATGTCTTATATTTAACACCAAAAGCACAAGTGACAAAAAAAAAAAGAGATTAGACTAGATTAAAATAAAAAACCTTTGTCTTATAAATCATTCTGTCAAGAAAGTGAAAAGATAACTCACAGAATGAGAGAAAATATCTACAGATCATATCTCATAAGGGAGTTATATCTAGAATATATAAAGAACTCTTACAACTCAATAATAAAAAGACAAATAGCCCAATTAAAAAATTGGCAAAGGATCTGAACAGACATTTCTCCAAAGAAGATATACATATAGCCAACAAGTACATGAAAAGATGTTCAACATCGTTAGTCATTACCGAAATACAAATCACAACCACAAGAGGATACCACTTCACACCCATTAGGATAGCTGTAATCAAAAAGATGGACAATTGGGGACCACATGTAGCTCAAGCAGTTGAGCACCTGCTTCCCACATGGGAGGTTCCGGATTTGGTTTCTGGTGCCTCCTAACAACAAAAAAAGCAAGCGACAAGCAAACAAATGAAAAAATCAACTTGGGGGAGCTGATGTAGCTCAGTGGTTGAGTGTCAGTTTCCCACATATGAGGTCCCGGGTTCAACCCCCAGCCCCTGTACCTTAAAAAAAAAAAAAAAAAAAAGACAATAAAAAGTGTCAGTAAGGATGTAGAGAACTTGGAACCCTTATACCCTGCTGCTGGTAGGAACGTAAATTGATGAAGCCAGTTTGGAAAAGTTTGGCAGCTCTTCAAAAAATCAACATTGAGTTAACTAATATGATCTAGAAATTCTGCTCTTAGGTATATATTGAAAAGAAATAAAAACATACACCCACACAAAAGCTTGTACACAAATGTTCACAGCAGCATTATTCATAATAGCAAAACAGTAGAAATAGCACAAGTGTCCATTAACTGATGACGGGCTAAATGTGGCATGTCATGCAATGGAATGTTAATCAATAATGAAAAGGAATTAAGTAATGATACATGGAATGAACCTTGAAAACATAATGCTAAGCGAAAGAAGCCAGTCACAAAAGGCCACATATGACTACATTTCTATGAAATGTCCAGAGTTGTCAAATCTAGAGAGACAGAAAGTAGATTACTAGTTGTTTAGGGCTGGGGAAGGGGTGGGAGAATGGGAAATGACAACTAAAGGTACAGCATTTCTATCTGGGGGAATGAAAATGTTTTAAAATTAGATTGTGATGACGGTTGTGAATATACTATAAAACACTGAATTGTAACACTTTAAACAGGTGACTTTTATGGCATGGGAATTAAATCTCAATACAGCTGTTTAAAAAAATAGATGCTGCCTGAGAGAGGTTAGAATGCCTTTATGAAAACAGGTCTATTTTCCCAAAACCGTCTACAAATATTTTTAAATTAAAAAAAAATTTTTTTAAGTTTCAAACCTATCAAAAAGTTAGAACAGTACAAAGAGCTCCTACACCCAGCTTGCCCAGATCCGCTGGGTGTTAGTGTTTTATTGCATTCGGGTACCTGCTTGCAGGCTCACTCTGTCTCCCCGCCCCCTCTCTCTCCACGTGTATGTGTACACATATACATTCCTTTCTTGACACGTTGTCCCATCACCTCCAATGTGATTATCATGCAACCCTCCCAACCAGGAAACATTAATACAATGCAACTACGTAACGCATCGATCCCATCCAAATTTCTCCCACTGTCTCAGCAACGTCTCTTAGTTGTCATGTCTCGTCAGTCCTTTTCAGCGTGGCACAGTTCCTCAGTCTTTCCTTGCCTCGCTTATCCCTGATAGTCTTAAGGATTGCCTGCTTTTCATCTGGTAGGGTGACCCTCAGCCTGGGTGTGTCTAATATTTCCTCGCAATCAGGTTCAGGCCAGGAATCCTTGGCATGAACACGACAGAAATAAGGCTGTGGGTCTTCTCAGTGCATGGCATCAAGCGGGACGAGGGTGGCCCATCCCGGCACTGGTGAGGCCGCGCCTGTGCCTGCCGGGCGTCCACTGTGAAGCCACCATTTTCTGCTTTGTGCCTGAGTATTTCATGGGGAGAAATGTCAACGCCAATGCGCTGTTCCTCACCAAGCCTCCACCAGCCAGTCTAGCATTCACCAAGGACTCCTGTCTCTATCACCTTCCCTAGAATGGTTGCTAAATGGTGATCATTTGTTTTTTATCACTCTTTCTACATTTATTAGTATAACTTCTATTGTAAGGAAGAGGTTTCTGTTCTCCCCTATTTATTTATTTCTCTGGTTATATCAGTATGGACTCATGGACTCCTGTTTTATTCACTGGGTTGTAATCTGATTATCCCATTATTTTTTTGCTCAAATTAGATTTGGCCAGTGGGAATGTCTTCAGACTGGTTTCTGCAGCCTTTTGACATGACCCCATCATTCTTTGACCATTTCTTTACTTTCTGGTACAAGATGTTCCAGCTTCATCATGTATGTGTGCTGCCCCAGCCCTGGAATTGGCCAGTTTTCCCAAACAGCGCTGATTCCTTTTAGAGGAGAGTGGTATTCAGAAACCAAGATTTGGGCACTCAGTGTGCTCGTTACTCCTGGGATTTCAATGCTTCTAGGTCTTCAGTGTACACACTAAGAAATATATATATGTATATACATATATATCTTTATATTTATATGCATACACGTTCTGATAACATTCCATATATAAAATTTTATAACTGTGAGTTCATACGTCCAATTCTAAGCCAGTGTCTCAATGTTGTTTTCAGTCTTCCTTTTTTAATGTTGTAAATCCCTTCAAGCAGTGAAAAAGCTGGCTGTCATTTTCCTCAGTATAATTACTTATCTGCTAACTTATTTGCAACCAATCTTCCAACCATCTCTGTGCTCCCTATCCTTACCTCTCCACTTCTTCAAATCCAGGCATGCTGCTTTCAACATCTCCACAGCATTGCCTCTGCAGGCAAAGGGAAGGGAAGATGGGAAGAGAAGATGGACTCTACAATTTTTTTAGAAGGGGGATTGAACCTGGAAGCTTGTGTGAGAGAGGCAGGTGCTCAACCACTGAGCTACATCTGCTCCCTTCTACAAATATTTTAATAATGAATCATACTTTTAAAAGATGCTAAAAATTTCAAAAGAAATAACCTCCTAAGATATAGGATTTATCATATGGTGTTGCTAATCTGAACTATACATAATTGAAAGGAAGTAAGAATTATCAGCAGGACTGCCTATATAATTTGTGGGGCCCAGGGCAAATGAAAATGTGGGGCCCCTTGTTCAAAAATTAATAATTTCAAGACGGTGACAGCAGAACATTAAACCAAGCATGAGGCCTTATGGAACAAAGGTGAGATTGCTGACCCCCTGAACTTGTTATATCCATCTAGATAGGAAGTAAAATTATTTTTAGGTTTCTCAACTTGGTTCAATATAGTTTTACTTTCTTAGCTTGAAGAGAGATTACATTCAAGAGTATCCATTCTTCAATTTCTATAGGTAATACTGCATGCTTAGAGGCGCTAATATTTGCAATTTACTCATCAAAAACCTTTCAAAGTGATGTTTAGAGCTTTTTTTGTCTGAAGTTTCTTACACTTCAAGCATGTTTTTGTTGCAAACTGGGATCCCTATTCTAATGCTTCACAGTGATTTAAATATCACATCAAAGCATACAGCTGTGAAATAGCCTGTGGCAGCAGCAGTTTAATGTGGCTCTATCATGTGCCCAGACAGAATTTTTACATTTAATCACTGATTGCACCCTTCAGGGCTGCAATATAAAATCATGTATTAAGATGCTGTTTCCAAAAAAACACCCAGGAAGATGTTATTGATTCAATGATCATAAAACTAAAAGTGTAAATTAGTATAAAAGAGAGGGAGGGAGGGAGGGAGAGGGGTGGGGAGGAAATAAACAATTAAAAAACATCGATTAGATATGAAGCAGCTGAGTCTGAGTGGGTCTTTCCACCTGCGGGGTCCGTGTTGGGGGAGAGCAGACAGGGAGAAGGCCATAAGCCAGGAAGACCAGCAGAGCGGAGCGGAGGTACAGGCATGAGGGGGGGCCAAGTCATAGGCTGTAGGTGGGGTGGAGTCGACTACTTCTTTGAGGTTTCCTGAATCAGCAGCATCCAGAAACTTGAGAAAGATTAGAAGTCTGGCGGGTCTTGTTTGTTCTGTGAACACAAAAGTTGTTCAGTGAAGCCAGGAATCTTATGTTGAGCACGACAAGCTCATCTGCCACCACCTCCGTGGACAACTGTAGCCATGGTGGGCTTCAGTCTTATCTGGCGACCCTGGATCAGTATCAGCTGAAGGAGTCCAAACTCTTCCTCCAGAATGAACAGCTATTGCTTAGGAACTTCCGGCCGGTCGATTCCCTGAGCAAATGTGAAACCCGCTGATCCCAGTGTTCTTTCTTCTGAACACTTCCCAAGATAGCAAGTGAGGCCAGTGGCCCTCAGCATCTCTGAGAACATGGAACTGACTTCACTATATGAGAAAGCTACAGGAGAGATGATTGTGCAGACCCCCAAGGGCTAGAAGATCTAAACCAAGAAGAATCATATGCTGGAAGATGAGATGGGCCACAGAAGAAAAGAGAGAGAGGATGAAGGCTAAAATATTAGTGATGTGGAGCAATATCCCTTGGCCTGAAGATCATACATATCTCTGCAATGTGACAGGAGAAGGAACATCAAGAGCTGAAGAGCCTGCTGGATCCTCACAGGACTGGAGCCCAGGCTCAGACAAAAGCCTTGCAGGGAAGGTCAGGGACTGGCAAAACCCCCTAGCAATGAAAACCATTTTGCACTGGACAGAAAGCTGTATCCTTCAGCACAGGTTCTCCTATGTTCTCTATCTCAGCTGCCATAAAGCGAAAGAGATAGAAGGGACCACCTTTGCTGCTGAGCTGCCTTCCTGGAACTGGCCCAGCTCTCAGGGCACCATCGAAGAGCTCACGTCCCAGCCTCAGAAGCTCCTGTTCATCGATGGCTTTGAGGAAATGACCATGCCCTCTGATTCAGACGGCCCTCCTTGTACAGACTAGCACCGGAAGCTCCCAGTGACCAGTCTCCCAGTGAGCTTGTTGAAGAAAAAGGTGGTTCCCATGGCTACATTAATGATCGTGATCGAGGAAGGTCTTCAAAACTTGGTGAATCCGTGCTTTGTGCCGACCATAGGGCTCGCAGAGGGAGACCAGGAGGAGTATTTCACCAGGCACTTTTGTGACCAAAAAGAAGCCAGGACAATTTTGCACTGGTTAAGAAGAGACGAAACTGTTTAATTTATGCTGTGCTCCCACGCTGTGCTGGGCGGTGTGTTCCAGTCTGAGGCAGCAGATGGTGAGAAATGGAGCTCTCTAGCTGAGTGCCCAAGCCACCGCCAGCCTGTGCGCCTATTTTCTCTCCAACTTGTTTGCAATTGCAGATGTGAATTTGGCAGAACAGAGCTGGCCAGTACAACTGAGGGCACCCTGCTCTCTTGCTGTAGAGGGGATGTGGTCTGCGACCTTCATGTTTAAAAAAGAAGAGGAAGTCTCTCTTCAGATCCCCTCCATTGGGAGAGCTTCCCAATAAACTTTTTACCTGTAATCAAAAAAAAAAAAAAAAAAAAAGATACCCGGCGCTGGCACCTGGAAGTGCCTCTTCTTGATTCTCTCTTCAAGTTGAATATTCTTTGAAAGGTCAGTGACTGTGAGGACTGCATTACTTTCACTCACTCAAGTTTTCAGGAGTTTTTTGCTGCCAAGTTCTATATACTAGTGGAAACTGAAAAACCCTTGGTAATTCTACAAAGCATCAAGAGATGAGGACGCTACTGAGTGATGTCTTGATTGACACAAATATCTATTGGAATCAAATGGCTATCTTCTTATTTGGTCTTTTACAAAAAGACAGGGGAGTAGATGTGGCTCAAGCAGATCAGCACCCACCTACCACATGGGAGGTCCTGGGTTTGGTTCCAGTGCCTCCTAAAGAAGACAAGCAAGACAGCAAGCTGGCACAATGGGCTGGTGCAGCAGGCTGATGCAACAAGATGACTCAACAAAGAGAAACAATGAGACACACAACAAGCAGGAGCAGAGGTGGTTCAAGTGATTGGGTGCCTCCCTCCACATGGGAGGTCCTGGGTTCGGTTCCCGGTGCTTCATAAAAAGAAGACGGGCACACAACAGACAGACACAGAGAACAGACAGCAAGCACAAACAACAGGGGTGGGGTGAGGGAATAAATAAATAAAATAAATCTTAAAAAAAAAAAAAAAAAAAGACATAGCAAGAGAACTGGAGGATCCTCTGCACTGTAAAATGCTTCCCAGGATAAGGGATGAATTATTGGAGTGAGCAGGAGTTTTATAAGCCTGAAACTGCCTCCATCTCATCTGAATCTCTAAAATTTTTTGCTACTTATATGAGACTCAGGAGGCAGGTTTGTGAAGCAGTTTTTGGGACATATCCTTAAAGCTGACCAGGAAAATGGAACTCCAAGTGGCTTCATTTTGCCTAAAGCATTGTCAAAAGTTAAATAAGCTAAGGCTTTCTATCAGCAGTCCTATCCTTCAAAGGCAACTTATTTCTGATTCAGAAACTCCAGAGTCAAGTAGTATTGATTCCAAGATATGTCAGTGGCAGGGTATTTGCTCCACGTTTGGCTCAAATGGAAATATTTGACCTAACAATCAAATGGACCTAACAGCAAGCTTAATGGCTCATCTATGCAAATTCTTTGTGATGAGCTGAGACGTCCAAAGTGCAAACTGCAAAAACTGGCAGGCAAGTCCCTGTGAGGGTTCTGAGGGAGCCTGCCCTTGCTATTGATGGTAACAAGAAGCTGACCCATTTGAACTCGAGCTCACATAAGCCGGGGATTACTGTGGCCAGGCTGGTGTTTAGAAGCCTGAAGCACTCAGCCTGCAACCTCAAGTATCTGTGGTTGGAATTGCGTGTCTCACCTCTGCAATCTGTCGTCATCTCTTCCCGGTACTCAGCAAGAACCAGTCTCAATGATCCCTCTGATCTTGGAAAGGCTGAACAGCTCTTTCACAGTGCCAAAATGCCCCCTGAAGGAGCTGTCACTAGAGAAATGCAACTGTCAGTGGCCCCTGTCAGGACCAGGCCTCACTCCCCACCAGCGTCCAGAGAACCACCCACCTGTGCCTGGGCTCTAATGAGCTCGATGGCTTTGTGCTCCCTGACTCCCCCCAGGGCACTTTACAGAGATTGGTGTTGTGGTTTTTGCCAGCTTGGGCCCCCAGCTGCTGGCACTTGTCAAGTGCTCTCTTCCAGAACAAGAGCTTGATGCAAGAATAGACTGGGAGATGGAGGGGTGAAGTTCCTGTGTGAGGCCTTGAGTCGTCCAGACGCGTCAGCTTGCTCCTTCACAGCTGAGGGCTGTCGGGGGCTTGCTAACGCCCTCAAGCACAATCATCGTGTGAAAATTTTAGATCCTGGGGGAAATCCTGCAGGACGGAGTAAAACAGCTGCTATGTGGGCTCCAAGACGTCAAACTGTGCACGGAAGACACTTGGCAGGAGGAAGAGCCTGATGACTCTGACCTCACTGGCAACGACTTGAAGCCAGAAGGGGTGAAGACATCGTGTAAGGCCGTAAGAAAACCAGGGTGTAAACTATGGAAACCTGAACTTCAAAAAGACTTGCTAAAAACAAGACACTGACATTATCAAAGAAAAAGGACTCCTTTCTGGACCCAGGTATAGCTGGGATTTTAACCACCTTGAAGACAAGCTTTGGTGGTGATCCTACTGGCTGGATGTCACAGCTCTCCCATGGAATGACCCTGGAGTCTAGCAAGCAGGAGCTCCTGCCCTGTATGTTGCTCAGATGTCACTGGTCATGGCAGTGACCACGAATGTGTGTCACTTTGTTGTAGACGGCTTCTTAGATACCCAGTCTCCAGAAGCATAATCTTACACTGTATTTGGCCCCCAAATCAAAAGATGACTTTGCCTTATGTCTCTTTTTGTCCTTCTCATTGTAATGTTTTTAATTCTTGAAAGTGTTGAGAGGATTCAATAAAGCAAAGGATATAATTTTAAAAATCAAATAATCTAGCAGTAAAATATAGTTTAAAAAGAAAAAAGAAGAGGAAAAAAACATAAAACTCTTAAAGATAACAAACATAGGGGCAAATCTCCATAACCTGGTATTCAGAATGGATTCTTAGATATGACACTAAAAGCATGAGCGACAAAAGAAACAAAAGATAAATCTGACTTCATCAAAATTTTAAAAATTTATCAAAGGGCATTATCAAGAAAGTAAAAAGTGAGCCTATAGAATGAAAGTCAATAGTTGCAAGTCATGTGTCTGATAAGAGCTTAAAATCCAGAATATATACTAAATATATATTAAAGAACTTTTACAATGTAAAAACAAAAAGACAAAAAACCCAAATAAAAAATGGGGCAAAGGACTTGAACAGACATTTTTCCAAAGAAGATGTACAAATGTCCGAGACTGGCCAATAAGCATACGAAAAGATGCTCAACATCATCAGCCTTTGGGGAAATGTAAATCAAAACCACAAAGAGATAATACTTCACACCCACAAGGATGGCAATATAACACTGGAATATAACATGTTTTGGAGAGGATGCAGAGAAGCTGGAACTCTTTTTTTTTTTTTTTTTTTTTTTTTACCGGGAGGTCCCGGGGATCGAACCCGGGTCCCTCCATATGGGAGACGGACGCCCAACCAGTTGAGCCACCTCCGACCCCCAAGAAGCTGGAACTCTAGTGTACTGTTGGTAGAGATGTAAAATGGTGTAGCCACTGTGGAAAGCAATATGGTGGCTTTCAAAATGTTAAAGAGAGAATTACCATATGACCTGGCAATTCTACTCCTAGGTATATATCCAAAGAAAGTGAAAACAGGGTCTCAAATAGATACTTGTACACTAATGTTCATAGCAGCATTATTCACAATAGTCAAAAGGTGGAAACAATGTAAGTGCCCATCAACAGATGAATGGATAAGCAAAATGTGGTACATGCACACAGTGAATTGTTATTCAACCATAAGAAGGAATGAAGTTCTGAGACATGTGACATGGATGAACCTTGTAAACATTATGCTTAGTGCAATAAAGAAGGTACATAAGGACAGATATTGTATGATGTCACTAAAATGAGATATCAAGAATTAATTTGCAGAGACAGAAAGATTAGGAAGTTACCAGGCAGGAGATGGGGGGGGGTTGCAGCGTGGGTAGACAATGAGTATTTAAAAAAATAATAATAAATAAATAATTAAGGGGGAGAGTCAATTGTGAAACAATTCTCACTTGAAACATATCCTCCCCGCCATTTTCCTTTCTCTGTTCCTCCCTTCTGATTATCTACTTAAGAAATGTACTAAAATAATCTACATGTAAAATTTTTTGGTCCCCATATAAATTCAGTTATACCAATCAACACTAAGTATGTTGCCTGTAATTGGCAGAAGCTGCCACTCAGTGAATGCTCATGGAAAAAGACAGATTTCCTGAAGGTACAAAGACAACCATGATTTTCCTTTACTATGATTTTAAACAAAACCAAACAAACTAATTATTAAAACAACCTGCAGATACAGGCCATTATACATTTTGTCAAATCCTATAAAACCGTACAGGGCAAAGTGTAAACCATAATGTAAACTACAGACCTTGGTTAGTAGCAGTGCCTCATTATATGCTCAATTGTAACAAATGTACCACAATAATGTAAGATGATATTAATAGTGGAAAATGTGGGAGGAGGAGGGGTTGGGTATATGGGAATCACCTATATTTTTTATGTAACTTTTATATAATCTAAAACTTCTCTTTAAAAAAAAGTTTATTATATGAAAGAAAAAACAAAAACTAAAATAACAACCTCCTGGATAAAACATTTTAGGAGGCTTTTCTCCTCTGCCAGTGGTTTCCTTCTAGCAAGACACAACTGACAACTTGCAAATTAAACGAGGGTGCTTAACTGCTTTCCTAGACTAATAGCAATTTTCTACATTCTAAGAATTGCCTTAAAAGTTTTAAGACTGGGGAAGCGGCTGTGGCTCAATCAGTAGGGCTCCCGTTTACCATATGGGAGGCCCCGGGTTCGGTTCCCGGGCCTCCTGGTGAAGGCAGGCCCACCCGCACGGCGTGGTTAGCTGACCCAGAGAGCACAAGCAGCAAGGGGGGGATAAATGAATAAATAAATAAAATCTTTAAAAAAAAAAAAAAAAAGTTTTAAGACTGAAAGTAGAAGAAACATTGCAGAGTAAATACGACCTCTATGATTCTCTTTTCCCAAATGAGGTTTCTCACTTTCTACTGTCTAAACACCCAATCTATTCTTGCACACATTTGTCTGTGCTTCAGTTCCCAATTCACACTTTCCTTAGCATTCTATTCCAAAATTTGACCATTGAACGCTCTTCAAAATTTTACCATCTACAAGTTTCTTTCTGGAAATCTAGACATAAAAAATTCTAGCTATATCCAAATATAACTTTACAGTATTCCATTAAGTTTTAATTCACCCACACATTTGTGAATGAATAAAATTTTAAATCGACTATAATAAGGTTTTTAAAAAAGCAGCAGCATAAAGTTGTTTCATTAGCATACAGCTACCAAATTGTTATTAAGCAATAAGTGCACTATATGAACACAGACATGGAATTTTGGTTCCCTAGGCTCCTTCAGGTGAGAGGAGATAATTCAAAAGACTTCTAAGGTAACATGTAAAAGGTTTTCTTGAGGGATCTCAATAAAAAGCACCATCTCCTTTATGGTTCAGATTCTCAGAGTGGCAAAATATATAAATAGACAACTGATATAAGAAGAAACACAACTGTTACATGGAAAAAATTTAATTTTCCCTCACTAATTAAAAAAAATTTTTTTAATTTAAATTTCCCTCACTAATAACTAGGGAAATGCAAATCAAAACCCTAAGTAAATAAAATAAGATCCAATTTTATAGAGGTAGTGATTAACACCAATAACCATTTAGTTACGCGGGTATAATCCTTTTGGGAAATCATTATCAACATGCACAGCAAAAAGTATAACTCACATATTTATAATCCCCTTGTTCCAGAATGATTTAATGCAGTAAAATAATGAAAAAAGGATGCTTAGATACTTTATCATGGTTGATCCTTCTAAATTTAACTATTTTAGAAGATTTCAGTAGAAATAAAAAATGCTATGCACATGTATTTTAGCTGTAGAGTTATCAAAGATGGAAAAAGAAAAACAAAAGTAAGAAACCTAGAAGATATCTAAATGTCCAACAACAGAAGAGTTTATGAATAAGGCAAATTGAAAAGATTACTATGCTGTCATTAAATTTATAATGATTGAGACTATGCTACAGACACTGGAACACAAATGTAAACAGCATATTTGCCAGTGTATAAAATGCACTGTTGTGTAACATGGACTCAATTACATATGGAGATTTTGGGGAAAGATAGTGTAAGCCTTTTATTAGTACATGTATTAAAAGGGATTTTAAAGTAGTTTTACAGCATTGTTTTCTTCATGTAAACACAATACTATATGACAAGAAATTAGGAAGAAAACATATTCTGGATAATTAGCAATATTTTACAAACTGTTAGGAAAAAAGTATATAATCATGTGCTCAAAAAAGAAATATAGTGGGATCAATAAAAGTTGATACACAAAGAACCACAAAACACAATAAATTTACTAGTAAATGAAGTATCAAAAGCCTAAGTCTAGAATTTCAGTGATTATTTTTTAAAAAATGTTACAATATAAAATAAATCTGAAGATGTATGCAGCACATACAAAGAAAATATGTAAATAAAAATGGTTAAAAAGTAGCAAAATATGAAAAATTTGAATGAATTCTTATACAGGCAGCCACTGTAATATCCAATACAAAACAAAAAGCACAATATATTTGAAGGAATTCTGTCAGTGCTTACAGAAAAACAAATATTTATTGAACATTAATCCACAGCAAGCTACTAAAAAATAGAATGAGACGGTATTCTAATGGAAACTTGGAAACTAATAAATATAGCTACAGTAAAAGCATAAAAAATGTAAAAATAAAGATTTTAATCTTTGTACTAAAAAAAAAAAAGAGCCTAGAGAATTACCATATTCAAAGGTAAGTAAATCATAAGTTCCAGAGCACAGAAATCTGACATGACTAAAATGCACAGGACTCCCTCTACCAATGGCATTTACTGTGCTAGAAACAGAGTCATCGCTGTCTTCAGACCTTACCCTCAGACTCACCATTCCTCTAGTTCCACGTTTGAAAGGTAATTTCACCATTACCTCTCGTTTTACAGTATTCCATTACGCTTTAATTCGCCCACACATTTGTGAGGTAATCGAGCTTCACTTCAAAGTCTCAAGCCCCGTTAGCCCTCTAAGCGCTGGAATCAGGTGATGGAGGCTTCCGCTGGCCAGCTCTGCACAGGAGAGCTCTTAGCAGAGGGAGGATTCTGGAATGAGCCCGTGCTGCTTCTCTATACTGTCAGTCCTTTCTCCTCATGGAACCTTCTAGCTGTGTAATACACATGTTCTTAGTTCTCCCTGTCATGACCCCTTTACAGTTTTCCAGAGGTGTTGTATTTGCTGATCTTGTTTTCTCAAAGTTCTTATTTTCTCAATTGGTATGATAATGCATCAGAGTGATTTTTCACAAAGTCTCTAAAACTAAGCTTTTAATGTTATAGTGATGGTCTGTTTTTGAATCAATGGTGACAGTTGTAAGAAATTTAAAGCTGAAAATGTAGGGGGATGGCCCAACTTCATCTGATTGTGTGATCTATGCCTTGTTACTTCTGTTATCCACGGATGTGAAATTTGTTGCCATGCTCTGCAAACTGGGGGGTAAAATCTTCACTATTCTCGGGTTGTAAAAGTCATTTGGTAGGTGTACGTCCAAGAGACTGGAATCTTTGGGCTGTCCATGTGCCAGCTGGGCCCTGAGCCTCAGAGGAGCTGCAACACCTACTCTCCAGTTCATTGAACTCACCCAGGACAACTAACAAGGAGGTGAGGATGGACAACGACCACACCAAGGAAACGAGAGAGCCTACAACTGCAAGCAAGAGAGTCCCACCCATCGACTGTAAGGGACTGAACCCCTCTCAATTAGAGGTGGAGTGGACATCGCCATCCAGAATCCTCAAGACTGGGGAATGAACTGTGGACTAGAGTGGACTTACTGGTGTTCTACCGTAGACTTGTGATTCTAGCAGTGGAAGAAATTACAACAGTGAGGTGGAGGCTGTGGCCACTGGAGGCTCTGGGGGACTTGGGAATTGTCCTGAGTGACAATGCAAAGACAGATACAGGCCACTATATATCTTCCCGTAACACACAGAACTGTGTGGGAGAGAGTGTTGACTACAATGTGAACTCTGGTCCATGCTCAGTGGCAAAGCCCCAGGATGTGTTTATCAACTGCAATGAATGTGCCGCACTAACGAAGGATGTTGTTTATGTGGGTGGGTGTGGGAGGTGTGGGGAGCGGGGCATGTGGGTATCCCTATATTTTTTGTGTAAAATTTATGTAATCTAAGTATCTTTAAAAAAATTAAAAAATTAAAAAATATATTAAAAAAATCAGTTAAGTGATCTTTTTCTTTTGCCTCTCTTAATGCTATTTATTGCATCTTTGCTTTCTATTGTATTAATTTAACAACTGAATTAGCAGTTGCAATTAGATGATAGCAGTGCCTAAAAAAGAACTTTTTAGGAGTAATGTTTCCATAACTTGTTGAGCTGCCTTCTTCTGTTCTTTTATTTTTATGAATTTGAAATAAAGTTGTTAATAAAAAAAAATTAATTTTTTTTGTACACAAGCTCTAAATTACAGCAAAGTTGCAAGAATAGTATAAACAACTTTTTTTTTTTTTTTTTAAAGATTTTTTATTTATTTATCCCCCCCTTGCTGCTTGCGCTCGCTGGGTCAGCTTACCACGCCGTGCGGGCGGGCTTGCCTTCACCAGGAAGCCCCGGGAACCGAACCCGGGGCCTCCCATATGGTAAACGGGAGCCCTACTGATTGAGCCACAGCCGCTTCCCTATAAACAACTTTTTTTTCCCTGAACTATCTAATCCTAGACCCCATTCAAGTTTTATCCATTGTCCCAATAATGTCCTTTATAGCAAAAAGATCCAGTCTAGAACCTTGTGCTATATTTAGTATCCTTCAAAATGGAACAATTCTTTAGTTCTTTCTTTGATCCTAATATTTCTGAAGATTACAGGCCAGTTATTATTTTTTTTTTTTTTACAATGCTCCTAAATATGGGTGTGTATGATGTTTCATCATGATAGATTCAGGCTATGGAGTTCTGGTGGAATAACATAGAAATAATGTTGTCTTCTCAAAGTATCCTATCAAGTAGCACACAATTTTGAATTGTACTATCACTGATGATGTTCATTTTGATCAGCTGCCAGGCTTCTTGACTGCCAAATTACCTCTGTAACTAGTATGTTGTGGGGAGGTACTTTGAAACTATGTAAAATACTATGTCCCTGAACAATACTTTCAATTTATTAATTTGCTTATGTATATCATGGACTCATGAATTCTTACCATCAGCTTGTTATGTTCTTATCAATATTTATTTGATGCTCAAATTGTCCCGGATTTGGCCAATGGAAACCCTTTAAGCTGGCTTCCCTATTCCGCTTTGAACACTTTATTTTCTGGCACAACAATTTGTTCCAGGCTCATCTTGTACTTTCCTTATCCCATGCCTGAAACCAGCCTTATTTTCTCCCAGGAACCTTAGTTCCTTTTAAGTGGAGAAGGGTATCTAGAAACCAAGATCTGGAAATGAGGCGTGCTCATTGCTATAACACACAGTCTGACATTTTATTTATCTACCTATATGCTGAAAACTATGAGTTCATACCAATACCTCCTATTCCAAAACACCAAGGGTTCATTCTAATTTTCTCCTTTTACATATTTCGTCATATTTCAACAGTTCTCTTCTCAGACGACAAAAATCCTAGCTGCCATTGTCCTTCCTGTATCTACTTATCTGATCAAGCCCCCTCTTGTCACTGACTCCCCTTCTCCCCACTCCTGCAGACATCCTCTGCATTCTGCATGGGCTCTGACATCACATGCCAGACCACCCCTCTGTGGAAGTGCCTCTGCACCACACTCAAGCGCCCACAGCCCACTCTGCCCCCATACCATTGTTTGCTCCAGCTGGACGCCCTCCTCACCCTGCTCTGGGCCTCTGTGGCTCCCTATGGCCCCTATGTGGATGCCTACGTTGCTCAGCTAATGCCTTTTGGTCTAAACTGTTTAGGGAGGGTTGAAAAAGAAGGGGAAGGACAAAGCATGACTTTAATAGCTTTGTTTTCTATTCAATATGTCCGTAGCATTTTTATGTGCATTTTTAAAAATCAAGATCACATAGGCAATTTAGATCCTAGAGTTAGGACAATAACTTAAAAAATTAATATGCTGAGAAGAAGGTATGGCATAAGGGTCCTTCAGCCTTTAGGCAAATTCGTTATAGCATTGATAATATTCCTTAAGCATGGGATAATTTTGCTTCTTTTTAGTATTTATTGTTTTATATTATTAGTAACACAATTTATGTGCTCAATAGAATACCAGTCACACTAGCTGATTCCACAGGCATTTGCTAGTCACTTTTTGGCTCTGTATTTGTAATGTTGGAACCTGGGTCATTTTTGGCAGGGGTGTGTTAATGTGCCTTAATGACCAGCAAATACAGGAATGGTTTAGTTAGGATTGTATGTATATAAGTAAATTTGTGGTTTCTAAAAATTTTTCTTTAATGCTATGCTATTTTTCTAGTAAAAATAAATAAACAATAAAGACAGACTTGTGATTGCAAATGAGATCTTACTGTCTCTTAAGAAGAAAACAGTGAAGATTATTTTATTTTCTTCATGCCATGAGGAATATTCCACATTTACACTGATCACTATAAAGAACGATTATTGCTACTTTCTTTTTCCTTTAGAGGTTCCAGAAGAGGGATAACATACCCATGGCTAAACACCCTCCTCCCACCACCAGTGTCTAGATTGAAGCTGACCTGGAAGAGGAATTCCTGACCTAGACCACAAACCCCTTGGAAGCAAGCATGTGTGTGTTCACTACATGTGATGGTCAGGCGAATGAGTCAGCTCGGCCAGGTAATGGTGCCTGGTGCCTAGCTGTCTGGTGACACAAGCAGTGGGCTGTCATCAAGGGCATTTCATGGACTTCAGTCACCAGGGAACTGAGTGCATCTATGGCAGACTTTACCTACAGTCAGCTGAGGAGACTGCCTTCAGCAATGCGGGACAGCTCATCTAATCAGCTAAAGGCCTTAAAACAGGGGCTCTTTCCAGGGACCCCTTCGCCAGTCAGGTGAAAACCACGGACCCCTTACTAAGTCCATACTACACTGTGTATTATTACTTAATAAATATATCACACCCACACTAACACATCCCCACAAGAATAATATTTTGAATTTCAGTTCAAGCTCATGCACCCCTTGTTAAGAACCCTTGCTTTAGAAGGAGAAGTGATTTCAGCACTCAAGGAGAGAATTCCCATCTCTACTCAGGCAGCCACAGTCTCCTGGGAAACTTGAGGATCTTCATTGGAGTCTCGGGCTTGCAGCCTGCCCTATGGAATTTGGACTCGTGCTTCCCCACAGTTGCATGAGACAATTTCATAAAATCCCATACTATTTACAGATAGCTCCTGTCAGCTTGGTTTCCCTAGAGAACCCTAATATACCATTACCACTCCATCTCCTGGCTCATGAATGAACAAACAGATGAATACAAGAATAAATATGACATGGTCGAAGTAGTTTAGACGTGCTGTCCTTTCATTTCCATCCCTCTCTATTTACAGATAGCATTCTAGATATCCCATTTTTAATTAAAAAAAATTTTTAAACCCATATGGGGCGGTGGATGTGGCTCAAATGGTTAGGCGTCTGTCTCCCATATGGAGGGACCTGGGTTCGATCCCCAGGACCTCCTGGTAAAAGAAAAAAAATAAATAAATAAAAATAAACCCTTAATATGAAATCAGGCTGTTCCCATAATAACCTGTAAATATGCTAGTCACCAACTATTTTTTGGAATTAAAGAAACATACTACCTTTGCACTCTGTACACTCGAGTCCATGGAGGCACAAGGGCTAGGATCCGAGCCACCAACTCTACCAGGTCACTAGGAGAATAACTTTTATATCTTCCTGATTTCCACAGCTCATAAAGCCCAGTTCCACGAATCACCAGGGTAGGGTAGAGTTTCAGACCATCAGGACGAAAAGCAGGGTTCTCAAAAAACTCCTGTGAACAGAGAATAAAAAGCTACTTCTTCAGTAGTTATCTAAAGGTTATCCGTGTTAGATTTTCAGTCCTGGGCCAGTTTTTCTCACACACCCAGCAGGCCCTTGGGCTACTTCCTTTTTAACAAGGAAAGGTATGCAGAAAGAATAGAAACCTGCTTTTTAAAACAGCCTCATGGGAGCAAGCATTTGTGTTCAGACTACATGGCACTCCACAGTTCAGCACCTGTCATTCTGATCTCATCTGATAAAGGCCTTTGCAAAGGCAATTTTCTCTACCTGGAAAGTTCATCAACTTTTCACTACTTCTCTTTCAGATCTCAGCTTGAATGCCACTTCTTCAGAATGGCCTTCCTGACCTTCAAATACTAGCTGCCCCACTAAAAAAAAAAATTCCCATTGAGCCCTCTATTTCCTCTTTCTTAACATGATCACATATTATATTTAATATCTGCCTTCATCTGTGGACTGTATCCTCTTTTAATAGTGGAACATATTTAATTGTTTAAATTCTTTAAAAGCTGTGACAGATTATCTGGTCCACAAAATGTAAATATTTACTATGTGGCCCTTTACAGAAAAAGTCCAACCCCTGGACTTGTCCTCAGGCCAAGTGGCATCATTCCTGACATGTTATATACACTGTCCATTCGTTATCTGGAATCTGAGCAATACATCTAATTTATCTGCTCTTGGGATAGTCACTTCTTATACTGTATCATGCCAGCTGGCTGCCTTTTTTCTTTATCTGGGATACGGGAAGGAAATAATGGGCATTCTTTTTCCATTACTTTGCTCTTATGTTGATTTTGTGCACATAATAGAGGAATGATGGTGGACTCTACAGTTCCATCTGATTCCCACCTTGGCAGCAGTACCTATATAGCTGGCAGTGATGTTCTGTATCTTATGAACCATGAAAGCCAAAATCCTTTTTATCTTCTACTCCATTATTCTTGCAAGCTTTCCTTTGTTTAACTTGCATTTCAAAGAAATCTCACTGTAGATTTTTTTCAATCTCTCTCATTGATTTCTATTCACATTGGAAGAGAAAGGCATTTCTAGGTTTAGAAGCATCTGAAGAAATCATCAAGGGGGAAAAAGCAGCAGCAAAGTAAAAGGCCAATGGAGGATTGGGAAAATTTTTGCAACAGATATGAAAAATAATGAGTCCATATTTACATCCTAACATAGGACAAAAACACGCAACTCCAAGAAAGATGAAATATAATCAGCAAACACAAACCTAAAAAGTATTCTGCTACAATTACAAAATGCAAATTAAAATGGCACTTTTATCCATTAAATTAGCAAAGATTAAAATACCTGTATACATCTCTGTGTGTGTATGTGCATCCACAGAAAACACATACACAGGAAAGAATTATTTTGGGGAAAAGATAACCCTGCTGAAGTGAGTGTGCACTGATAAACCCTCTGAAAAGGAACTCAGAAATAGAATGAGATTCTTAAAATGTTTATAACTGATAATTCTACTGCAGGGAATTTATACTAAATAATCCTACATTCTACAAAAAGTTATTGGCATAAAGTTGTTGGTTACAATACCAAAACGTAACTATCCTAAATTTAAAAAAATTTGGGAGTTTTTAAGCAAATTATTCAATAGAAATTAAGTAGACAATTGAACGTGTTAATACGTTAACAGAGACCAGTTCATGACATGGATAAATGCTTATTATAATGTTAAGTGAAAAAGCAATTGAAAAAACTACCTGTCATATACAAGTAAGTTTAAGTGTTTGTGTGCATATGTGTCTAAACAACCTCACTAACCCCCGCCCCAAAAGCCTAAGCATACAAAAGCCCCGGAAGAGAATACATTAAAATGTTAGGACTGTGTCTGGTGTTGAGGCTATGGGTGACAGCGCTTTCTCTTCTGTATTTCCGGAATTTCATAGTGAGGATGTACTGCTTTACAATGGGAAAAAAATTAACAGTAAACAAGGAAACAGAAAGAGCAGAGAAGGTATAAGAAGCATGCAGAGGCATTCTTAAATTAGCCTGGTTTAAAGTGGCACTTACTGCAAACTGGTCAATGTCTCTTTCTAGCCCCACATTTGGCAGGTCAGGCATCATATGAGCTACGACTTTGAAACCAGAATCTTTGGCCAGGTGGAACGACTCACATACTGCCTTTACAGTGTGGCCCCTGAGGAAAGAAAATCCACTGCCTGTTATACAAATAAATGGGCAACAAAGTTAACACAAGGCAGCAGAGGGCAAACAATCTTTGAGACATATAAGAGAAATTCTATAACTAAGAATCATATGGCTAGAAAAAAGTCTTAGAAAGTCATTTTTCACATCCCCATCTTTAAGTAGACCTGGAAGTGAGTCATTTTAATCCTGAGGTATTTCTCAGAAATTCCTTTATGCACCTACTCAAAGTTCTGAAAGCAGATGACTGGGCTCGCAAGAGTTAGTGTACACTAAAATTATTCAAATTAACATCATCAGTCAAAACAAGCTTTCTAGTGCTAGCGTAGAGATATGTTTTTAAAAAGCAGCAGCAGCTCAAAACCATGCAGATGCAGGAGCTTGCTATGCTCTTCCCTTTAAAGATCTTGTGAAATTATTTGTAGAGCAAAGAGTGAACCTATAATATACAAAACAGACCTAATACTTTTCCTTTAAGTCTCAGATTATATGGTCATTTTCTTCAAAAGCTTCCTTGAACTTTAAGAAACTCTATCTCCACAGGTACCTCTCCCACACAACCCCTTGTTTACTGCAGACCAACCAGTTTTCCTGATTCTAGTCTACCTCTAGGTGAATGCATTATTCTATTCAGGTTAATCTTTCTCAAGCATGATAACCATCAGATTCTTCTCTGTGCTCAAAAATGTTCCATAGATTTCCATTACCTAAAGGAAAAATTCCAACTCCCCTTAGCCTGGCATTTTTCTTGGTCATTTCTCAACTCTTGACCAGTGTAGTAGTAGTAAAGTAGACTTTAAGGTCTAATTCAACAAAGACTTACCCCAGGAAGCCTGCCTTTACCATTCTAGGTCACTGATCTCTGCTGCCTAATGGATTCCTGCAATCTTTTATTTTTCACTAAATTAGAATTAAACATAAAATTCCTTATACAGCTAATCTTTCATGTGTATGTTTCTCCTTAACTATGTTTCCTGAGGGAAAAGAACTTCATGTGGCTCGACCAACCCCTCTAGCTACAATTTCATTCCTTTCCTTCCTTACACGCCTGAATTTCTTGACATGTGTATCAATTGCCTCACAATCTTTCTCTCAACTTCCAGGCAACTGCAATCTGTTTCACAAAAACGAATCTCTCACACCTCAAGCCAACTTCCTTCTTATTCCAATCATTTTCTTTCTTCACATTTTCCTTGGCCTTCTCTCCTGCTTGGAATCACTGACCTTGAACCGTGCCCTCCCCGTATTCTATAACAGAAAAGCTGTTTATGATGAGAACAAGAAGAGATGGAAAAGAGCCGGCAGAGAGAGTAAAAAAATACAGGATAGAGGGGGTGGAATTAAAAGCACAGACAGAAGAAATAACTTGGAAAAGGAGGAACACTTCTTTCTCTAAGATGAGAAGGGAAAGGATAAGAGTGGATGTAGATGGAATCACTGGGAGCAGAGGAAGATTCGCACAAGATCATCTGCCACCACTTTACCTGTTGGTGTCTCTGGCCACATCTTCATACACACTCTGCACCCCAATCTCCAGCCTTGTGCAGCCATAGGTCAGCATGTCACTTAAATGTCGCTTCATGCAATAATCTGGTCTGGTCTCAATGGTAATTCCAATACACTTTGTAAGGCTTCTCTCAGAATACCTGTAGAACAAATCTAAAAATAAACATCCTGCTACAACTTTAGGATATTTACTCCCATTCAAAGGACTGTCCTCTCTTAGTCCTCTCGGTATAAGACAGTGGTTAAGAGCATGGGCTCTGGAGCCAGACTGCCTGAGTTCAAATCCTGGCTCTGTTTCTTCCAAACTATGCGAACACGAATGTCATTAACTTCTCTGTGCTTTGATTTCCTGATCTGCAAAACGATGACAGTAATAGTGTCCACCTCATAGGGTTGATGTGACGGAGCCACAGTAACGTCACCAACATTATTTTCGTTATTATTCTCCTACAGTATGCTGTAATCACACTCTCCTTGGAAGCAGTGATTTCGACTGTGAAAAATCCTTTTCAATTCCTAGCAACCATTTTTCATATAAGTGAAAATCATCTGCTTATTTCCCACTCCATATTTTAGAGCCAAGTTTTAAAAAATGGGGGAAAAAAAGGGAAAAAGAAGGAAGGAGGGCAAAAGACTTCCACCATATGCCTACAATTTACAAAATCAGGATTTTCCTTTCACTAAAACCAGATATCAGATTTCAAAAATAGAAATTTCTATTTCAAAAATACAAACGTAAAGAATGAACAAATGAACTAGGCAAAACTGGAGACACAGGAAGTCTCTCTTCACTCCCACAGCAGCCACTAACTCTGCTAGTTATCTCTCCTCTTACAGTCAACCCTAGAAGCTGCCTCGCACTAGACTAGGCACTCTGCAGAAAGCACAATACTATAGTTCTTGTCCCAGAGATACCTAACAATCTAGTATCAGGGATAAGACACCCAGAAAATCAAGAACCTGTAAAACAGAGAGCTAGAACTCACAGAAATATAAATGGCTATAAATTATTTCTTGGGACACATGCTTCTATTTCTATTTCTATAAGGAAGAAGATGACCTATGAAAGTGATATCTATCATTACTTTTGTCTCCTTGGGCTAAGGGCCCCAACTAAGAAGACACCGAGGGAAGAGTGCATAATAATATTAAAGTCTCTTTATTATCTTCTGGAAACTATCTTTTGATTCACTCCAAGAAGGCTGTGGCAGCCAAGAGAGCACCTCTCACTACTATCCATCTGTGCAGCTCATTCAAAACCCGCCACTAATAAAAGCGAATATACCTTCCTCCCCACCTTTGCATTATTGGTTTCATGATGCCAAATACATTAACGTGTAACTTTTCCAAAAATCTAAGCCACATAATGTAGGCAAGAAGACCAGTGTTGAAACCAAAGGAAGATCAGGATAAAGCCCATTATAGCATATACCCATGTTAGATTCTGCAAAAGTCCATCAAGGACACCTCACAACTTATTAGTCCCTGCAGAAGGAAGTTGAGTAGGCCTACTTCTGGTACACAGAGAAGTTTCTATCAATCACATAGTTGTTACAGCAAATAACTATACACTCTGGATAAAATATAAAAAACAACTACCTGAAGATAGAGTGGGGGGACAAAAAAAGGTAGAAACTGAAGAAGAGTCAACAAGAGGAAAAAAGGCTCTAGCAACAGATGAGTTTCCCACTTTTATGGCTGTAAGCCTAAGGAAAGGCCCCAATGTGCCCTGTAGGACAGCTAAACTTTGGTGGAACACAAGCTTCTTGCCTGCTCAACCACAGCCTCTGAGAGATGAGGAAATAAATCCTAGAAAAGACAGAGCCTCCAATGAGGAGCCCTAGATTCTATGCATAAACTCAGCCCAAATCTCTGGGTGAACCCTGAACCAGCACGCACAAAGCAAACTTCAAGAAGTCTGCGCAAGGCTAAAAGAACTGACCTGAAAGTTTAGCTGCCACCACTGGAGGGGAGGCAGTTTTTAGGTTGAATTCAACTACATTAAATGCTTTCTTTAACAAAACAAAACAATATAAAACCAAATACTCTTGGGAATCACATAACAAATCCAGAGTCTTTACACAGAACTCACAATGTTCAGGAAACAATCCACAAAGATACCTCACATACAAAGAAATAATAGAAAGTGACCTAATCTTAAAAGACTATCAATGAACATCAACCCTAAAGTGTCTCAAGTACTGGAATCAGCAGACAAGGATTTTAAAGTAGCAATTATAACTATGACCAAGTAAATGAAAAAATACATACTCATAAAGTTTGAAAAGTTAGAAAGAGAAAAATGAAACCTAAGAAAAAGAATCAAACGGAAATTCTAAAAACAGAAAACAAAAACACAACATCAAAAATTAACAGTCACTAGACTGGTTTAATAGCAGAGTGGAGATGACAGAAAAGTCAGTAAAACTGAAAGCAGATCAAAAGAAACTACCCAATCTGAAGAGAAGGAAAAAAAGATTAAAGAAAAATGAACAGAGACTTAGTAATCTATCAAAAACGCTAACATATTGGATTCCCCGGAGGATGGAAGAAAGAGAATGCGGTAAAAAAAAATTTGAAACAATAATGGCCAAAAATCCCCCAAATTTGGTGAAAAACCATCAATTTACAGATCCAGGAAGCTCAGAGAACACCAAGCAGGATTACTACAAAGAAAGCCACAGCAAGGTACATCACAGTCAAACTAATAAAACTCAAAGATAAGGGGAAGCTCTTGGAAGCAGCCGTGACACCTGACACACAGGGAGACAGCTGCTGCTGGGTTCTCATCAGAAACCAGTGAGGCCGCATCTTTAAAGTCCTGAAAGAATAAAATGGTCAACACAGAGCCTATAAGCAGCAAAAATATCCTTCAAGAATAAAGATAAAACAAAGAAATTTTTAATATAAATAAAAACTAAAAATAATTTTCTACCAGCCAATGTCTAGCTCAAGAAATGCTAAAGGAACTTCTTCAGGCAGAAGGCAAAAACAAACAAACAAACAAAAAAACAGATGAAAACGCGAATATTTAGAAAAGAATGAACAGCATCAGAAATGATAAATATAAAGATCATTTTTCCTCTTAATTCTTTCATATGCATAGGCATCTTTAGAGCAAAAATTATAACATACTGTGGAGTTTATTATATATGTAAATGAAATATAGAAGACAAATGCAAAGGAAAAGGAAGGGTTAAATGGATCTCTGTGGTTGCAAAATTCCTATATTTTATGTGAAGTGGTACCACATTAAATCTAAGATTATCAAAAGTTAAGGATACTTAAAATTCATGGAACTGCATAACACAGTGAACTCTAAGTTAAACCATCAAATATAGTTAATAGTACAATTGTAAAAATGTGCTTTAATCAATTGTAACAAATATACTACACCAATGCAAAGTGTTAACAATAGGGTGGTATATAGGGAACCCTGTTTTACGCAAGGTTGTAAACTCACAACTTCTCCAACAAAAATATTCAATTAATCCAAAGAAAATAAAGGAGGAGGAACAGAAAAACAATAACAGCACAAATAAAGCACAGAAAGAACAGAAAACAAACATTAAAATGGAACGTGTAAATCCAACCATACCAATAACTAAATTAAATGTAAACTAAACATCCCAATTAGAAGGCAGAGATGGTCAAAAAGGATTAAAAAGCAAGACCCAATTACTGCAACTGCTGTTTACAAGAACCACTTTAACTGCTGCATACAAGACACCCACTGTCAATACATAGGTGTATATAGACGGACGGTAAATGGGTGGAAAAGCTAATATATGAGGCAAACAGTAAGCACATGAAGGCTCTAGTGGCTAAATCAACATCAGGTAAAGGAAACTTCTAGACCAGAGATAAAGAGGAACATCATGTAATGATAAAAGGTCATTTCGTAATGATGAAAAGCGCAATACACCAGGGAAACATGAGAACCATAAATGTGCATGTACCTAATCACAATCTTCAAAAGAAATGGAATGAAAATTAACATAATTAAAAGGAGAGACAGACAACTCCTCAATCACAGCTGGACTTTTCAACACTTCTCTTTCAGCAAATGACGGAACTAAATCCAAAAGAGGGAAGAAAAACAATCTAAGACAAGCATCGCCTGAACACCACCACCAGCCACACTGCCGTGGCGAAGCCTTGCACCCAGCAGCAGCGGAGGCCACCTGCCTCTCAGAGACGCATGGTATGTCCACCAAGACACGCCTTAGGCTGAGCCATAAAACAAGTGGCAATAAATTTTAAAAAAGTAAAAGAAATTGTATAAAGTGTGCTTTCTGATCAAAATGAAATGACAAATTAATAACAGTAAAATCTCAAGGAAAAACCCACCTATTTGGAAATTAACCTATTTCTATGCAATTCCAAGAGTCAAAGAAGAAATGTAAAGGCTATTAGAAAAAATTTTGAGTGAATGATAATAAAAACACACTATAACACAATTTGTGAAATTCAGCTAAAGCAGTGTTTATGAGGAAACAAGGTTATAAATACTTACATTAGATATTAACAAAAGGTCTAAAATGCTGGCCAAATTTCTATACCTTACTTAAGAGCAAAGTAAACAAGTAGAAAGTAGAAGTAAGGTAATAATAAAAGTAAAAATCATGCGGGGAGCGGATGTGGCTCAAATGGTTGGGCGTCCGTCTCCCATATGGAGGGACCTGGGTTCGATCCCCGGGACCTCCCGGTAAAATTAAAAAAATATATATATACAGAAGGCGCATGGGCTGCCAGGCTCTGTGTGCCGCTGAGCTGTCGGGCCCCAGGAGCCATGCAGCAGGATGATGACGTAATAGGGGACAGACAAGACGAGATGCTACGAAAGCTCCAGAAGCCAGGAGCTGAGGTGGCGCAGGCAGCAGAATACCTCTCTCCTACATCGGAGGTCTCCAGGATCGAATCCTGGTGAAGACTGGAGGAGGAGGAGGATGAGAAGAGATGGCAGGAAACACACACAGAGAATTGCCCAGCAAATGGACACAAAACAGCAAATGGGGAAGGGGGGGTTTAAAATGGATAAAGTAAATAAATAAAATCTTAAAAAAAAAAAAAAAAGTAAAAATCATGAAGTAGAAAACAAATAGAGAAAGTAAACAAAACCAAAAGTTAATTCTTTGAAAAGGACAACAAAATTGAGTTCCCTAACTAGGACCGATCAAGAAAAGAAAAAAAAGAGAGAATGCAGATTATCAGTATCAAGACTGAAGAGGGGTGGGTGATCATTAAGATCTTACAGACATTAAAAGCATAATAAAGAAATATTATGAAGAACTTAATGACAAAAAAATTTGACAATCTGGATAAAATGGATACATTCCTTGAAAAATATACCTTACCAAAACTGACACAGTTCAAACAGAAATCTGAGTACCTCCCTATCTACTAAAGGAATTGAATTTATCATCTAAAACTCTCCCAAAATTCTAGCAAACATTTACAGAAGAAATAACATTTCATACAAACTCCTTCAGAAAATAAAGGAAACACCTCTTGACTTATTTTATGAAGCCAGCATAAGACTAATACCAAAAAAAAAAAAAAAAAAAAAAAAAAGACTAATACCAAAACCTGACAATGAAATTATACAAAACAAAATTACAGACCACCATCCCTCATGAACAGAGCCACAAAAATCCTTTCCAAAGTATTAGCAAATTGAATCCAGCAGTATATAAAAAGAGTAATACATTATGACCAAATAGAGTTTAGTATAAAGAATGCAAGGTTTAACATTTGAAAACCAATGTAATCTAAATATTCAGAATAAAGGTAGAAAATCATGTGATCATTTAAACAGATACAGAAAAAGCATCAGACAAATGAGTTAATAAAACCTCTCAAGATGAAACTTCTTAGCAAAATTCTTCAATCTGATAAAGACATCTCAAAACCCCCAAAATAACGTTATACTGCATATTGAAATAGTGAATACTTGTATCATTTGGAACAAGACAAGAAGGCGCACTTTCACTTCTTCTACTTAACAATATACTGACGAGCCTAGCCATTGCAATAAGGTAAGAAAAATAAATAAAAAACACACAGGCCCAAAAAGAAAGGGTAAAATCCACTGTATTTGCAGACAACATGATTTTTCATGAAGAAAATCCTAATAGGCTTAAAAAATAACTTTTAGAACTAAGTAGTGAATTTAGTAAGGGCACAAGATATAAGGTGAATATGCAAAAACCAACTGTATATCTAGATACTACTTGTAGCAGTTTGGCATTATTTATGAATTCCAAAAATAGATATTGGGTTATGTTTGTAAACTGTTCTGTTCCTCTGGGTATGATTAAATTAGGATTAGGGCTTTCATTGGGCCACATCAGTAGGGCATTGAGTCCCCGCCCCTTGGTGGGTGGGGACTCACAGATAAAAGACCTGGCAAAGGACAGCATTTGGAATTTTGATGCTGGAGGAGTCTTGAGCTGGAGCCCCGGGAAGTAAGCACACACAGGAGCTTGGTCGTGAGGAAAGAGAGAAGGACTGAGGGAAGAGAAACAAGCCATTCGCCTAATAGTATATAGCTGGCCTTGTGGAGATAACAGAGCAGCTGAGCTTGAAGAGAGGCAAGCCCCGGCAAGAGAGGAACCCAGGAAGCCTGAACCCTCACAGACACTGGCAGTTATCTTGCTCCAACACATGGCCATAGACTCTGGTGAGGGAAGTAACTTACGCTTTATGGCTTGGTAACTGTAAGCTTCTTCCCCAAATAAATACCCTCTATAAAACCAACCAATTTCTGGTATTTTGCACCAGCACCTCTTTGGCTGATTAATACACTACTGGTTGCAAATAATTTAAAAATGGAATTTTTAAAAGTTCCATTAACTAAAGCATCGGATACCATAAAAATACTTCGGGGAAAAAAATTAACAAAAGTCTTGCAAAACCTCTACACTGAAAATTGCTAGGATAAATTAAAGAAAACCTAAGTAAATAGGGAGAGTTACTATATTCATGGACTGGAAGACTCAATATTGTTAAATTGTCAATGCTCTCCAAATTATTCTATAGTTTTAGCACAACCCCAATCCCATCAAACACTTTTATAAAATTGACTAGGTCATTCTAAACTTTACAAAGAAATGCAAAGGACTTAGAATATCCAAAGCAATCTTGAAAAAATTACAAAGTTGGAACACTTACACTATTTTGACTTTAAGACATACTATAAGGCTATAGTAGTAATCAAGACAGTGAGGTACTGACAAAAGGACTGAAAAATAAATCAATGAAGCAGAATAGAGCACAATCCCACATTCATATGGTCGTTTGATCTTTGACAAAGTTACCAATACAACCCAATTGGGAAAGGAAAGTTTTTAAACAAATGGTGTTAAGAGTAACTGGACATGCATATGGGAAGAAAGGAATCTTGACTCATACCTCACACATAAAAAACTAATTCAACATGGGTTATAAGTCAAAATATGAATGCTAAAACTATAGACTAACACACAATATATTTGTGACTTGGGAATAGACAGAGGCTTATTAGAGACACTAAAGATAGCAATAATCATAAAAGAAAAAAAACTGCTAGATTAAACTTCATCGAAATTAAAAACTTCTGCTCAAGGCAACTTCCGGGAAGATGGCATTGCAGTAAATAGACAGGGCTCAACTCTCTCAGAAAAACAACAGAGAAAGAGCAAACAGCTATCCAAAGGACCTGCTTTGGGGATCAGCAGACAGGACAGTGCTATGCAAGCCCCAGGAGGGTGAGGGACAAAGGGTCGAAGAAGCTGAAACGATAACCATGAGTTACTAAACCACCATGGTGGCCAGAAATGGCACCCATTTGCCTACCCTCACGATGTGCAGCCTGGATAAACCCCATGGCAGCTGAGAGGAGAGGATTTCCTCCCTGGGAAGAGGGAGGGTGCAGTAGAGGGTGGAGAGTGGCTTCTCTTCAGTAAATTCGGCCAGCAGAGCCTGCTTTGTATCTTAGCTCTGGCCAGACCATGGAGACACCTCCATGGAAAGATTTGCTGACGAGTGCCATCTGTTGGCCAGCCGGGAAACTGCAACGAGAAAATCCGTTTTTAGGTCTTTCTGTCTTGAACCCCTGAGAAGACATCTGTGCCCCATTAGTGAGTTCCTGGCCTGATTTTGATAACTTAAGCTGGGCAATTTTAAAGACTTAGAATAAGTTAAACCAAAAATCAAAGAAGAGCCGTGAAACAAAACCACTAGGCAAGAGAGAGAACTTGACTGTCAGAGTAAATGCATCAATATATTCAAATGCCTAGACATCAGCAAAAAATTACAATCCATACTAAGAAACAGGGCGAGAGCCCAGCCAAAGGAACAAACCAACTATCCTGACAAGATACAAGATTTAAGACAACTAATCAATGATAATCACACAAATATCCTAAAACTTTTCAAAGAACTGAAGAAAATATGACTAAAGAGATAAAGGACATTAAAAGCATAATATCCTTTATGAGCATAAAGAACAATTTGAAAGCCTGCAAAAAAAAAGTAACTGCTTATGGGAATGAAAGACAATGGATGAGATTAAAAGTACATTAGAGGCATATAATGGCAGATTTGAATTGATGGAAGACAGAATTAGTAATATAGAGGTCAGAACATCTGAACTGGAAAAGACAGGAGAAGGGAAAGAGAAAAGAACGGAAAAAATGGAACAGGGACTCAGGGAATTTAATGACAACATGAAACGCACAAACATACACGCTATCAGTGTCCCAGAAGCGAAAGAGAACAGAAAAGGGGCAGAAAGAATATTTGAAGAAATGACTAAAAACTTCCCAACCCTTATGAAAGACATAAATATCAATATCCAAGAAGGACAATTCACCCCCAACATAATAAATCCAAAAATATCTACACTGAGACACCTACTATTCAGAATGACAAATATCAGAGATAAAGAGAGGATTCTGAAAGCAGCAAGAGAAAAGCAAAGCATCACATACAAGGGAACTTCAGTAAGATTAAATGCCGACCACTCACCAGAAACAATGGAGGCAAGAAGAGATGGTATGATGTATTTAAGGAACTGAAAGAGAAAAATTGGCAGCCAAGAAATCTGTATCTGGCAAAACTATCCTTTAAAAATGAGGGTGAGTTTAAAGTCTTCACAGACAAACAAAAACAGAGAGTATGTTACCAAAATACCAGAGAGACAAGATATTAAAAGGAGTACTGCAGCCTGAAAGGAAAAAACAAGGGTGAGAGACTTGGAGAAGAGTGTAGAAATGAAGATCAGGAAGGGTAAATTAAAGGGTAAGAAGACAGAAAATAGTAAGATATGACAACAGAAAGTCAAAGTTAATTTTACAGTAATAACATTAATGTTAATGGATTGAATTCCCCAATCAAAAGACACAGACTGACAGAATGGATAAAAACATTTGAGCCATCTATATGCTGTCTAAAAGAGACTCACTCAAACATAAAGATACAACTAGGTTGAAAGTGAAAAGTTAGAAGAAGATATTCCATGCAAACAGTAACAAAAAAAATTCTGGAGTAGCGATACTAATATCAGATAAAATAGATTTGAAATGCAAAACTGTTATGAGATAGATAACAAAGGTCATTATGTATTAATAAAAGGGGCAATTTACCAAGAAGAAATAACTATAATAAATATCTATACATCTAACCTGGGTGCCCCAAGTTAAAGGAGGCACACCTGGCAAAACTGAAGGGACAAATAGATCTCTACAATAATAGTGGGAGACTTCAACACACCTCTCTCAGTATTGGAGAGAACATGGACAGAGGATAAAGAAACAGAAAGCTTGAACAATACAATAAATTAACTAGGCCTAACAGACATTTATAGAGCATTACACTCCACAACAGCAGGATATACATTCTTTTCAAGTGCTCATGGATCCTTCTCCATGGATAGACCATACGTTGTACCACAAGACAGGTTACAGTAAATTTTAAAAGATTGAAATTATACAATACAAAACACTTTCTCTGATCATAATGGCATGACACTGGAAATCAATAATGGATGGAAAAAGGGAAAATTCAAATATATGGAGGTTAAACAACCACTCTTAAATAAGCAATTGGTCAAAGAATTGCAAGAGAATTCAGTAAATATCTTGAGACAAATGAAAATGAGAGCACAACATATCAAAACTTATGGGACATGGTTGGTGGTCTGATGATATTTTCTCATAATTTGTAACAACTGTTCCACCATGGTATAGTGTGTTGGTGAAGGGGTGTTGTATGGGAAGTCTACATATGTGCATGATTGTTTTGTAAGTTCACAACTTCTGTAACAAAAATACATTAAAAAATAATAATAATAGGGTAGGTTGGGGGGGAAATACACCAAATGCAAGATATGGACTATAGTTAGTAGTAAGATTTTGATGATATTCTTTCATAATTTGTAATAAATGTCTCACAACAATGCAAGGTGTTGGTGGTGGGTTGATGTATTGGGCCCCTGTATGATGGTATGCAAGCATGTTTTGTAAGTTCACAACTTTTACTATACACTTATTGTTTATGTATGTTCATGTATGAATTATATACTTCAATAAAAATAAAAAAATAAAATAAAATGAAAAGAGAAAACAAAAACAACAACAACCAAAAACAAAACAAAACAAGGCAAAAAACCTATGGGACACAGCAAAGGCAGTACTGAGAGGGAAATTTTTGGTCCCTCAATGTTTACATTAAAAAAGAAGGAAGCGCTAAAATCAAAGACCTAGCTGCACACCTGGAAGAACTAGAAAAAGAACAGCAAACGAATCTCAAATCAAGCCGAAGGAAAGAAATAATAAAAATCAGAGCAGAAATAAATGAAATTGAGAACAAAAACATGAGAGAGAGAATCAACAAAACCAAAAGTTGGTTCTTTGAGAAGATCAACAAAATTGATAAACCCTTAGCTAGACTGACAAAGAAAAGAGAGAAGATGCAAATAAATAAAATTAGAAATGGGAAAGGGGGATATTACCACTGATCCTACAGAAATAGGAGAACTCCTAAGAGGATACTATGAACAACTGTATACCAAAAAACTAGACAACACAGATGAAATGGACAAATTCCTAGAAACGCATGAACCACCTACACTGACCCTAAAAGAAATAAAAGATTTCAACAAATAAACCACAAGTGAAGAGACTGTAAGTCATCAAAAACCTTCCAAAAATGAAGAGTCCAGACCAGAGGGTTCTTCACAGGTAAATTCTACCAATCATTCAAAGACAATCTAATATCAATCTTGCTCAAGCTCTTCCAAAAAATTGAACAGGAAAGGAACATTACCAAACTCATTCTATGAAGCCCACACCACCCTAATACCAAAACCAGATAAAGAGTTACAAAAAAAAAAAAAAAAAAAAGAGAAAATTACAGACTAATATACCTAATGAATATACATGCAAAAATCCTCAACAAAATACTAGCAAACCAAATCCTAAAACACATTACAAGAATTATACACCACGATCAAGTGGGTTTTATTCCAGGTATGCAAGGGTTTTTGAACACAAGAAAATCAATTAGTATAATAAACCATATCAGCAATGAAGAAGAAATATCACATGATCCTCTCAATTGAGGCAGAAAAGGCATTTGACAAAATACACCATCCTTTCTTGATAAAAACACTCCAAAAGATAGGAAGAGAAGGAAGCTTTCCCAACGTGGTAAACTGCATATATGAAAAACCCACAACTAGCATCGTACTCAATAGTGAAAGACCAAACGCTTTCCCGCTGAGATCGGGAACAAGACAAGGGTGCCCAATGTCACCACAGTTATTCAATATTGTGCTAGAAGGTCTAGCTAGGGCAATTAGGCTAGATAAAGAAATAAAAGGTACCCAGATAAGAAAGGAAGAAGTGTAACTTTCGCTTTTAGCTGATGATATGATCCTACATCTAGAAAATCCTGAATAATCTACAACAAAGGTACTAGAATAGACGATTTCAGCAAAGTGGCGGAATACAAGATTAATACGTAAAAATCATTATCATTTCTATACACTAAAAAGTGAGCTATCTGATATTATAAATGGAATCAGAAAAAAAATTCCATTTTTTTTTAAGAATCAAATATACTTAACCAAAGACATAAAGGACCTGTATTCAGAAACCAACAAAACATTGCTAAAAGAAACCAAAGAAAACTTAAATAAATGGGAGGGCATTCCATAATCATGGACTGGAAGACTAAATATTGTTAAAATGTCAATTCTACCCTGATTTACAGATTTAATCCAATCCCAATAAAAATTCCAACAGCTTTTTTTGCAGAAATGGGAAAACCAATTACCAAATTTATTTGGAAGGGTAAGGGGCCCTGAATAGCCAAAAATGTCTTAAAAAAGAAAGAAGTTGGAGGACTCTCACTTCCTGACTTAAAGCCTATTACTTAACTACAGTTGGTAAAAGCAACATGGTACTGGCATAAAGATAGACAGATTGACCGATGGAACCAAACTGAGAACTCAAAACTCGACCCTCACATCTACAGTCAAGTGATTTTTGACAAGGCTGTGAGGCCCACCCAGCTGGGCAGAACAGTTATTCAACAAAAGATGCTGAGAGAACTATAAATCCATATCCAAAAGAAAGAAAGAGGACCCCAATCTCACACCGTATACAAAAATTAACTCAAACTGGATCAAGGACCTAAATATAAAAGCTACAACCATAAAACTCCTAGAAAAAAATGTTGGAAAATATCTTCAAGATCTTGTGGTAGGTGGTAGCTTCTTAAATCTTACATCCAAAGCACATGCAACAAAAGAAAAAAATAGATAAATGGGACCTCCTCAAAGTAAACTCTTTTGTTCTTCAAAAGACTCTGTCAAGAAAGTAAAAAGGCAGCCAACTCAACGGAAGAAAATATTTGGAAACCACATACCCAGTAAGGGTTTGAGCGCCATACTATATAAAGAGATCATACAACTCAATGACAAAAAGCAAGCAACCCAATTAAAAAATGGACAAAAGACTTGAATAGACATTTCTCCAAAAGGAAATAAAAATGGCCAAAAAGCACATGAAAAAAGGCTTAACTCACTAGCTATTAGGGAAATGCAGAACAAAAATACAATACATTCACACCTTATAGAACGGCCATTATTTAAAAAAAAAAACAGAAAACTATAATGCTATAGAGGATGTAGAGAAATAGGAACACTCCTTCACTATTGGTGGGAAGATACAATGGTGCAGCCTCTGTGGAAGACAGTTTGGTAGTACCTCAAGAAGCTAAATATAGAATTATTGCCATATGATCCTCAATCCCATGAATAGGAATATATTCAGAAGAACTGAAAGCAAGGACACAAACTGACATTTGCACACCAATGTTCATAGCAGCATTATTAGCAATTGTTAAAATATGGAACCAGCCCAAGTGTCCATCAACAAATGAATGGATAAACAAAATGTGATTTATACATACAATGGAATACTATTCAGCTGTAAGAAGAAATGAAATCAGGATGCATGTAACAACATGGATGAAGCTAGAGGATATTATGTTGAGTCAAATAAGCCAGACACAAAAGGAGGAATATTGTATGGTCTCACTAATATGAACTAAATACAATGAGTAAACTCATGGAGGTAAACTCTGGAGTATAGGTTACTAGGAGATAGAATGTGGGTTGAGAATGGGAGCTGATGCTTAATATATGTAGCATTATTAATTAGGTTAATTGTAAAAGTATGGAAATGAATAGAGTTGACAGTAACATTATAGTGTGTATAATACTATTGATTTATAAATTTGATTATGGCTGAGAGGGGTTGTCTGTGGGCGTAAATGTCAATGGAAAGGAAACTAGAGAATAATCTAGGGAATGTATAACAGTGATTTTGGCAGTGGATGAAAATTGTGGTTAATAGTATAAACATTAGAATGCTCCTCTTTTACTAAGTGCTAAGAATATGGTGAAACACAGGAAATTACAACTAATGTAACTTATGGATGATACTTAACAGTAATGCTCTAACATTCTGCAGCAATCGCAAGAAGATATTTCAATTCGAAGGGACAACAATGGGGGTTTAAGAGACATGGAGTTTTTCCTTTTGAAGTAATGAAAAAGTTTTAAAATTGACTGAGGTGATGACACCACAACTCTGATGCAAATGAGAGCGACTGAGTGTGCACTTTTTAATGGATCATACAAAGCATGGGAATGTGTAATACGGGGAGTCCAGTGGTAGAAGATGGACTGTAGTTAACAGAACAAATGTGAGAATGCTCTCTCATGAACGACAACAAATACATAATACTAATATAGGGTGTTCATAATTGGGTGGGTTGGGGGGAAAATACACCAAATGTAAGGTAAGGGCTACAGCTAGCAGTAATTTTTTTTAAAAGATTTATTTTATTTATTTATCTCCCCCTCCCCCCATCGTTTGCTTGTCTTCTCTTTTAGGAGGCACCAGGAACAAAACCTGGGACCCCCTATGTGGGAGAAAGGCGCTCAATCACTTGAGCCACCTCAGCTCCCCGCTTTGTTGCGTCTCTCATTGTCTTTCCTCTGTGTCTCCTCGTTGCGTCATCTGGTTGCGTCAGCTTGCCGCACCTGCCCGGCACGCCAGCTCGCCTTCTCCAGGAGGTTCCGGGAGCTGAACCCAGGACATCCCATGTGGTAGGCAGAAGCTCAATCACTTGAGCCACATCCACTTCCTTATAGTTAGTAGTAATATTTTGACGATGCTCTTTCAAAGTTGTAACAAAAGTTTCACAACAACACAAGGTGGTAGTGGTAAGGAGATGTATGGGAGCCTTGTATGATGATATGCATGTTTGTTTTGTAGATTCACTTTTACTATACACTTATTGTTTATGTATGTTCATGTATGAATGATATACTTCAATAAAATTTTATTTTTAAAAAACTGCTCAAAGGCATCATTAATATAATGAATAGTCAAGCCACAGACTGGATTTTCATATTTGCAAAATATATAACTGACAAAGGACTTGTATCCAGGAAATATAACAACCTGAGAAAACAAGATTTTAATAGACACCCCACAAATTAAATATATGCAATTATAATAAGCACATGATAAAGTGCTCAGCATTGTCAGTCATCAGGAAAATGCAAATTAAAACATTAAGAAGATACCATTACACACCCATCAGAATGGCTGAAATTAGAAAGACTGACAATGCCATATGATGGTGAGGATGTGGAACATCTAAACTCATACATTACTGGTCTAAGCACAAATGGTATAACTGCTTTGAAAAAACGCCTGGCAGTTTCTTATAAAACTAAACATATGAATCCATAATTCTACTTCTAGTTATCCACCCAGGAGAAATACAGATATCCACAAAAAGATCTGTACAAGAATGTTCAGTGAAGCTTTATTCATAATAACCCCAAATTACAAACAGCACAGGCGCTCATCAACAGAAGAATAAATAAACTGTGATCTATGCATACAATGGAATACTACTTGGAAATAAAAAGGTAACAACTACTGAAATATGAAACTCAAAAGCATCAAGCTCAGCGAAAGAAGCCCTACTCAAAAAGTATGTGCAATATGGTTCCATTTATATGAAGTTCTAGAAGAGGTCAAACTAATCTCTGATTAGAAAATAATGTCAGAACAACATGCCTCTGGGAGGTACGGATGAGGGTTTAATGGAAAGACGCATAAGAGAACTTTACGGGGTGGTAATGTTCTGAATCTTAATAAGGTTTTATTGCACAGGTCTACGTACTTGTCAGAACTAATCAAATGGGATATTTAAGATTTGTGCGTTCATTGAATGAGAATTTACTTCAGAAGAAAAAATTGCAATGAATACTAGGTTAATGTTATGCATGATAAGGTATTTGGGGAGAAGTATAATGACGTCTGCAACTTACTATGAAATGCTTCAAAAAACAAGATGGACTGATGGATGGACAGAGGAATAATGGGTGCATACATACGTAACAAAGGAAGTGTAATAAAATGCTAATTCTAGAATCTAGGTGATAGGCATGCAGGTGCTCACTGGAAAATTCTTTCAAGTTTTGCTTTTTGTGTGTTTGTCTGCTTTAAATAAAATGTTGGGGGGAAAAAACCTCATACCTTCTCTTTTAAGATGACTAAGATTGTATATCACAGGTTGGACGGCAAATGTTAAGGATCCTGGTCACCATCTATGAAAACGTGGTTGACCAAGAGAAAAACTGAAAGTGGCCAAAACATAAAGTAAGGGGGTAAGGAGTGGGGAGTATTAGAACCAAAGCCCCCAAAACGTAACAGATTCTGAGACCTGCCAGAAATAAGGCAGCAAGGCAAGAGAGTCCACCACTTTGAGGCCTCATAGCTCTGCAAGTCCATGAGACCCAACATCACCTGGCATTCATTCCAGCTTTCCCAAGACACATGAGGACATAGCCGGAGGATTCAAAGTCACTGGCAGGGGGTGAGGGAGAAATGAGAAAGGAAGCGGCGGAAATGAGTTAAAAATTCCACAGAGAGAAAGTATGACTCACCCACTTCTTGATGGTAACGACCCTTTTAAATTGCATCTTGTGACAACAGCCAAGAAGCATTAACGATTGAATGTAAAACTGCTTCTGGGCAACACTGATTTAAAAAGACTAAAATTCTTTTAAAAGGTGGTTCTGAGTTATCTGGCAACATTTGCATTCTGGTGAATGGGTGACTCAGCTCTCACTGCTGGTCCTGTGCATCTCCAGAGCTATGATTTTTATAGAACGACAGTCACCAGTAATTGTTGCTCCCTGGAGAGCCCTGGAGAGGCCTGAAGCGTCTCAGTCCAGCTGATAGCAATGAGTGATTATCACGTCACTTGATTTAATGAGCCATCAGAGAAACCATGCGTGCTTTGTCCTTGAACTCTCTGTACACTAACTCCTCTTTCCAATTTTTCTATCTGCAAGGATATAACACACTGCTACTAACTTGCCAAAAGAAATAACCAGGTTCACCCTATTTGGGCTGTTCCTTTCTCTAACTCCTGATCTTTTAAGTAAGAAGCAAAAGTTTAATCAAGTTAGACATATGAAAACAAAGCAGGGACAGCTGGGTTAATAGTAAAACTTGACCCTAATTTTTGAACAAAGGCTTTTAACCTTAAACACTGTTGACTCATATGTTACAATATGTAATTTTTAACTTAATTTAAAATTAATCTCAAAAAACAAACAAGCAGGGAAGCGGCTGTGGCTCAATCAGTAGGGCTCCCGTTTACCATATGGGAGGTCCCGGGTTCGGTTCCCGGGGCCTCCTGGTGAAGGCGGGCCTGCCCACACGGCGTGGTTGGCTGACCCAGCGAGCACAAGCAGCAAGGGGGGGATAAATGAATGAATAAATAAAATCTTAAAAAAAAAAAAAAACAAACAAGCAAACACACGTGCTAAGCTAATGAAAGTCAGTGCTATATCCGTGTGGTTGGCAAGTGGTAACAACCAATATCAACTAAGACTAAAATAAACATGAAGTTCATCACTTTCTATCTAAGGGAGGTGAGCTACACTGGACAACAACCAGTTTTCACAAATATCTGTGTGCAGGATAACATAAGGAAGAGCAAGGTAACCATCTCATTCAAAAGTTTTGAAGAGAACACCATTTCTCTGGGCTGATCTTCATTTCACAAAGATGTTACCATACTTTCAAATAAAACAAAGTTTCCCCCAAAATAGCAACTCTATTTTAGGGAGTTTGTAGTAAAAATTTACCTCAATGAAGCAAACAAGATGCCACTGATCAGCTTTTTTTCAGATTATTTCATAAAAGTAGAGAGACCAGGAGAAAAGAGCAAAATATGTTAATGTGTGGGTGGAATGTTCAGTGTAACGTTTATGGATGGTTTTATGGCTCCCAGATAGTTCTTCTATCACTTCCCAAGAGCCATTTATGAGATCTGTTGCAATGAATATGCAAGTCACGTACAAATTTCATTTGAAAACGAGGTATTTGTTGCCCTCTTGAGGTAACTTCAAGAAGAGATAAAACAACGCTGGCTTTATCTACCTAGTCCACTACCCAGAGGTTTCTTTGACAAAGGGCTTTTTCTACCAAATATATCAGGATCTGAATCTAGTAGTTGTAATACCAAAAAAACTCATTTTCATCCCAACAGACAACTTACATTCAAACACAGGCACTAGAACATTTCTGCAAAAGTAAAGCTAAAATTTCATACCAAGAATAAAGCAAGTGTTTGAAAGTCTCCATTGATGAAAACATCAAACTAGCTGCATCCTAAGGATTCATTATACAAATCTCAGTTGGCTTGCCTCATAAAACCTAGAGGACCAAAACTAGACTATGAAAAGGGGAGAAAGCGGGGCAAATCCAAGATATTTGACTTTAATATACAAAGACTTCAACACAAGGAGAGCTGTGCTGAGGAAAGAGTATATAAGTATATAAGCTATAAGCTTGGGTAGAAAAACGTAATGGTGTGGACAGATCTCCCTTGCTAGTAAATCTGCAGAGTTGAGTGAGTTTTTGTCAGGAACCCTCTAGATCCTTAACCTTTTTTGCTCCACAGACCCCTTTGCCAGTCAGACAAAAACCACAGACCCCTTCCTCGGTCCACATTATACTGTGTAACTATGTCATACCTGCACCAACACGTCCCCAGAGGAATAATGTTTTTTTTAATTTAAATTCAAGCTCACGGACCCCTTGTTGAGAAAGAACCCCTCCCTTGAGTCTGTCAAACAAAGCAGGCTGTTTTCCAAACACTTGCCCAGCTGCCTCTTTACACATGCCCCTTGAGCTACCCTTGATATTTACTTAAGCTTAGGAAAAAGTCTCTTTACTCTTTTTATTTTTTACAAACCTGAAGGAAAGCAAAGGAAGTTAAAGGGATAGAGGAAGTAAGGAGGACACAAAAAGATGTGATATCTTTAGCCCCAATTCCAAAAAGCAGCCCTACCTAGTTCATTAGTTATCAATATTTGATCCACAGAGCAATCATTCATTCAAAACTCACGCATTTACTTAGTGGCTACTAAGTGCCAAGACCTGCCTCAAGTACACGGTAATGAAAAATGCCCCTAGGCCCATTCAAACTTCAGTCCTACGTTATCACCCTGCCAAAAACTCTCTAAGAGATGGCACTATCTGAACAACTTCACAATTAGTTACATGACCTTCCCTTTCCCGATCTAAAAAAGAAGCCAGAAAAAGTCTGAAGATGTTAAGAACGGGACACAAGAATAAAGAGATCAAACTCTTTCCAATGCTTTCAAATTCAGATAATGTACATGCACATACACAAACACACACACACAATTTTATACTTAACACAGGTTCTAGAATTATAGCAAAATTTATATCCCCACTCAACCACTAAACTACCTGCGCATTTGAACTAATTAAAGTTGGTTTTCCTCAAAACACAGTTTATCTAAGGTACTGGAGCTCTAGTTTGATTTTGGGCAAGCTGCTTTATCTCTTTGTGCCTTAGTTTCCTCATCTGTAAGACGGGGATAATCCGAATACTCAACTCAAAAGCTTACTCTAGGATTAAGAGTGGGAGTCCTGTATTTTATGCATGAGTGTTCTGTAAACCCACACCTTCTCTAACAAGAACAACAACAAAAAACCAAAAAGGACACGTACAGTCAAAGATCTTTTTGATTAAAATGAAAAACTGACATTGAAAGGGTGGTATGTGTGAGTGCACGCGTGTGTGTGATGTACAGCGAATAAACAGAAATATGTCCTCTTACTGAGGGTAATCCAAAGCAACTATGTATTGACTAATGTGTGTAAATAATTCATTTTACCAAATTAATTAGGTGTGAACAGTTTAACCATACAAGTTAATTAAGAAAAATATAACCCCAAACTGAAGTTATGTTTACATTTTAAATGAGTGTGGTATCTTTTTTATACCAGTGTCAGGGAAAAAAGAAATGATTCAAGTGGAAAATTTTAAATCTTCTCTCTAACCAAGAGTCCTGCTTGCTGGATCAGCTTTTTACGTGGCCAAATTGGGGTAACAGCAGAAAAAGTAAAAGAAAGAAACCAGAGAGATTAAAGTGATTTACATAACCTAGAATTAAGATAGAAGAGAAGAGATTAGAGAGTGGAGAGAAATTTTGGAGATCTTGGAATGGAGGAGAAATACTTTGGAGCAGGTACCATGAGTGAGAGATGGTGAAAGTACAAAAGATGGGAAAAGAGAATTTTAAATATGTTTGTTTTTCATTTCTTCCCATTTAGTGCTTTGTGAGAGACTTCAATGAAAATTTAAATTTCTCATCCATTATTTTGGATGTAAGACTTAATTGCCTTGAATTTGAAACTATGCAAAGGTGGAGTCACCAGGCAGTTGAGATTTACATGTGTTAAATATTGAATGTTAAAATTAGTAGGCATTTTTTCAACATTGGCTCTCAAGTACACACCCAGACACTTTCATGTACACACACATCATTTAGCTGGACCAGCTATCTAATAAATGCTTCCTGATATTCAAGGGGGAACTGACAAGTGAGAGATATTTTGTTGGAGCAAGTACTCGTCCCTATTGGAAGAAAAAAAATCAAAATACCACCTCTACACAAAATTGAAGCAAACAAAAGACAGCACAGTTACATAATATAAAAGGTATAGATGGGATCATGTTCAGGACAAAGGGCTGGACTCAAGAGAACCTCAGAGACAGGAAAACCTGTTTATAAAATATCCACCCCAACGCCCATCCCATTGTATGGAGAGCAAACGTGAAGGGCCTCCTTTGCCCCCATGACCCTTCCTCCTCGGCTCTAATGCCTATAGTTACATCATCATCCTTCTGATACCTCTTCTATGGATTTATACACATACGCACACAAAAATTATGGGGTGATACACTAAGAATCGCTCCAAAACTTGGTTTTCCACTTAGCATATCCTGGAGAGCTAACACTGTCCACTAAATGCCCTCATCCATGGCTGCGAATACCATTTATGAGCTCGCAATCCCCAATTTTTTATTGCCTGTCCAGACTGTTCTTGTGCATCTAATAACCTGCCTAACACGGACATTTGAAAGTACCACAGACCTGCTCTTCCTTCTACCATTCCCATCTCAGTACAACAACCAAAACCTGGGCATCATTCTCGATTCCTTCCTCTCCCTTAACCCCCAATAGCCGATTCAAAGTCCTGTCAGTTACACCAACAAAAAATAGCTCGAGCTGACTCCCCCTCCACCCCCACCCCCACCCCCACCACCCCCACCACCACCCAGGTCTGAGCTGGGATGAACAGTCTCCGAGCTGGTCTCCCACTTTCACTCTTGCAATCCTTTTAATCCATTAGCCAGAATAACCTTATTACTCATAGTGTAATGGAGATTTTTAAACATAGTAACACTGAAGGAAGTTCCTAAGGCCCACAAAACCTGCTTAAAACAATACCCCGGATATGCATCCGTGCCTGGTCTATCACGCCACCATGGAGATGGCAAAACCTACCCCTAGTAAAGATTAACCCAAACCCCCCTAACGCAGATGCTAATCGCAAAAATTAGCTTCTGTAATGTTGCTTGCTTGCTCTGCTGGATGTGGACAATTGAAGCTGCCCCTCACCCTTTCTGGTGCAAGAAACTAATGCTTTGTTTTAATCAACTAATCTGATATCTGAACACAGAGAAAAGTTGCCTTATCATGCTGACCCTGCTAAAATTCCCTATAAAAACCCACCGCGGGAAGCTGGGGGCCGCTTCTCTCCATACTGCTGGAGGAGGCCCCGGCCGGCCGGAAGTAAAGGTTCCTCTCCTAATCACACTGTCTGGGTGCTGAGTTTCTCTCTGGATGAAGTGTCCCACTTCAACAGACCAGAACGTGTCACTCCCCTGTTTACGACCATTTATCTCCCTCCTACTGCTATCAAATAAGATTCCAAGGGAAGCGGCTGTGTAGGGCTCCCGTTTACCATATGGGAGGCCCCGGGTTCGGTTCCCGGGGCCTCCTGGTGAGGGCAGGCCCGCCTACACGGCGTGGTTGGCTGACCCAGCGAGCACAAGCAGCAAGGGGGGGATAAATGAATAAATAAAAAAAATCTTTAAAAAAAAAAAAAAAAAAAAAAAAGATTCCAAGTCCTCAACAGCAGGCTCAGCCCGGCCCTTGCTCACTCTCCTGCCGCATCTCATGCTGACCTCTCTCCTGCTCACTGGGCTCCAGCCGCACCAGCCTGCTTCTCTCTGCTCCCAGAACACCCCAATCTCTTTTCCATTTCAGTACCTCTCTTTGCTATTTTTTAAAACATGAAAATGCACTACTTTTATTCAAAAAATAAACGAAGCCAGGAAAGAAAGAAGAGAATTGGGAAGCAGTTGTGGCTCAATCAGTGGGGCTCCCGTTTACCATATGGGAGGCCCCGGGTTCGGTTCCCGGGGCCTCCTGGTGAGGGCAGGCCCGCCCGCACGGCATGGTTAGCTGACCCAGCGAGCACAAGCAGCAAGGGGGGGATAAATGAATAAATAAATAAAATCTTAAAAAAAAAAAAAAAGAAAGAAGAGAATTCATCTTCGTCCACTGTGATGGCCATCTGCCGATCCTGCCTGCCACTGCGCCACGGAGCCGGCAAGCCTGCCCACGTGCCCTGCCTGTGCTTGGCCACGTGTTTCTGCGCTCCCTTGGCTACGACTGGCCTGCTGTGGACAAGTCACCCTGGGCAAGAAGTCAGCCCTAAGGCTTGGGCTGAATCTGCTGCTCTTTCTGCTGCTGGCCTGACTATCCTCCTTACACTTCAAGTCTCGGCTTAAATATCACATCATGTAAAGAATAAGCTCATTTCTATCCCAGCAGCCTGTCTGATTCCACTACAGCACTTACCGTTTGCTATTTGTTTAGTAGAATGCAAGCGCATGAGAGCAAGGACAATATCTGTCTGTTCACCATGTTGTTCTTAGTGCTTGAAAGAGTGCATAGGACATAGTGGAGTCTCAATATGCATTTGCTAAATAAAAGAGGAAACAGTGCACAAGAAACTACTCAGGTGTTGCTCAAACTTCTGAAAATAAAAACTATTTTGGGGGAAGCGGCTGTGGCTCAATCAGTGGGGCTCCCGTTTACCATATGGGAGGCCCCGGGTTCGGTTCCCGGGGCCTCCTGGTGAGGGCAGGCCCGCCTACACGGCGTGGTTAGCTGACCCAGCGAGCACAAGCAGCAAGGGGGGGATAAATGAATAAATAGATAAAATCTTAAAAAAAAAAAAATATTTTGGGGGTGCATGTGGCTCAAGCAATGGAGCTTCCACCTCCCACTTGTGAGGTCTCAGGTTCCGTTCCTGATGCCGCCTGAAAAAAAAAAAAGACAAACAAAAAAACCCACAATACATGGAAGCCGATGTGGCTCAGTGGTTGAGCACCGACTTCCCACATACCATTCCCAGGTTCATTCCCTGGTCCCCAGTGTCTCAAAAAAAAAAAAAAAAAAAGATTTTAACACTTTCCTTCTTTAATCATTGAACTAAATAAGAAACATTAGTATTCTTCTTGCTACAAATTGAGAAATAAGGTTTCAAAAGAATGTATATTTATCTTCTGTTTTGTCAACTAGAATTCAAAATGAGTAAATACCATTCATTGGAATTACTTAGTAGTAATTAAATAGCCACTTGTTTTGTTGATTTTGTAGCCCCTAAGTGTTTCAGATGTAGAGTACTCCCCCTCCTCCTCTTATGTGGGCTGAAAATGCAACTAGCTCAAGGAAAACTGTTCCATAGTTTAGACCAGCCTAAGCCAGAAAAAATTTTACAGACTTTTTGAATCACTATTTGAGAACACTATTATTTCATTTTTTAAAAAAAGAATGATTCCAATAAAAATCCTTTCTCACAAAACTACAAGAAATAAGAATGTGAATGTTGAGCAAAAGGAATTATCATATGCAAAGAATAAACTGCCAACCACTCTGGAGAGTAATGATATATCAAGTAAAATCAAAGATGTTATATGTTTTGACATGAGCGTGGATCCCAGGGAAACTCTCACATGTCCTAGGACAAATATAAGAATGCTCATTTTATCATCTTTAGAGTAGGAAAAAGTTGTAAACACCTTGACAGTAGATCTGATAAGCAAACGGTTGTATTTTCATACAGTGAAACAGTAGATAACAGAATATATGAATTTTAAAAAATGAATTAGACCTTCATGTAATAATGTGGCTAAATCTCAAACACAGTATTAATTAGAAAAACTAAGCTGCAAAGTAGTATCTATAAAGTGATATTTCATGTATATGAAATTTCAAAACATGCAAAAGTACTAAATAACGTATATATGACTGTATCTATATTTTGTATGTATAAACACACACACTCTCTCTCTCATATCTGGGAAAGAGAAACACCAAATGTGGGAAAATGGTTAGTCAAGGGTGGAAAGAGGAAAGTGGAACCAAGAAGTGGTACATATTATTTTTTATATGCTTGAAATAGTTCATAATTTTTAAAAATAAGAAAAAAATGAATGGCACATATTGAAAATATTCCATTATATTTTGTTAGTACAAAATTTATCCAGAAATACTTATATGTAATAAAACAAGGATTTCTTACTTGACTGCCTCGTAAATATTGTTGGAAGTATGTCCTGATAAGGCATCATGTAAATTTCGAATGAAATAATCTCTGTATTCTTCTGGAAGGGCCATAAACGTTCCACCCATCACAATAAACTCTACTTTATCCACACTGTGACCAAGTTGTTTTAACTGAAAGACATAAATTCATCAGCATTAGAAAGATAGTCACCTTCTCGAAGGTGATGCAAATTTCTAATGTGATTTTGCAGTGTTTTCACCAGTATAATTTTAAAGTGAAAAGCAACTATACATATTCAGCTAATTTCTGTGGAATGTTTAAAGTGGACTTCAGAGTCTTTCAGAACAAAAAAATCATATCCCCATGGCTCAAGTGATTGGGCTCCCGTCTACCAGGTCCAGAGTTCGATTTCCAGGGCCTCCTGGTGAAAAGCGAGCTGGCCTGTGCTGGAGAGCTGGCGCAGCAAAATGACGCAACAAAAAGAGACATAGAAGAGAGACAGGGAGCTGGGGTGGCACAAGAGATTGAGAGCCTCTCTCCCGCTCCAGAAGGTTCCTGGTGCCACCTAAAGAGAAGACAAGCAGACACAGAAGAACACACACAGAGAGCAGACAGGGAGCACAAAACAATGGGGGGGTGGGAGGGGGGGAGGAATAAATAAATCTTAAAAAAAAAAAAATTCTTTCATCAATTGTAATAAAGGTACCACATTAATATAAGGTGTTAATAATAGGGGTGTATATGGGAACCACGTGTTTTAGACATGATTTTTGTGTAAACCTGCAACTCCTCCAATAAAAAATAAATAAAAGCAAAAGTCCTAAATGTGTGTGTGTGTGGGGGAATCAATCTCCAATAAGGAGAGTGAGAATTAAAGTAAAAAAATACTAGAGTCAAGCGGAAATTTTAAAAGACACAGAATATAAACGAGAAAGCAGTAAAGACAAGTATTTACTAATTATAAGCAACTTGGGAAGCGGCTGTGGCTCAATCAGTAGGGCTCCCGTTTACCATATGGGAGACCCCGGGTTCGGTTCCCGGGGCCTCCTGGTGAAGGCAAGCCCGCCCGCGTGGCGTGGTTAGCTGACCCAGCGAGCACAAGCAGCAAGGGGGGGATAAATGGATAAATAAATAAAATCTTAAAAAAAAAAAAAAAAAAAAAAAAAAATAGTAATTATAAGCAACTATTTAGTGATCATGTATTTTATGCCAGAATTTGTGGTACACCTTGGGGACAACAAAGACAACTACATGCAACATAAGCCTTGATGCAAATAGAAGAAAAACGATTTGAAAGAAATCTTTCTGGATTATAAAGAAAACTTAAGAAGGCAGCTGTAAATTGACTGAAGATTCAAAGCACAGATGGCATCTCAAGCCTGCTTTCTGATATAAAATGGAAAATAAAAGTGTGAAAACTACTGATAAAATATGAAACAATGATATCATTTTGCCAACTACCATGAGCCAAGATTCTAATTTTTAAAAAACAGGAATTTAAATTTCTTGCCATATTCTTAAGCTTGAGAAAAACAGGGTCAGGTAAAATACTACATTATAAGCTAGAATTAATGTAAAGGATGTCTACACTTAATTAGGACAAAAAAGCATCTGAAAATGGCACACACACAAAAAAGCTATATACATATAATGAATATATCTAATGCAAATATTCTCGCTGTACTGATTCTGTGATAATCAGGGCAGGCTAAACATTCACTATATTAGAAACCATGGGGAAGCGGCTGTGGCTCAATCAGCAGGGCTCCCGTTTACCATATGGGAGGCTCCGGGTTCGGTTCCTGGGGCCTCCTGGTGAGGGCAGGCCCGCCCGCACGGCGTGGTTGGCTGACCCAGTGAGCACAAGCAGCAAGGGGAGGATAAATGAATAAATAAATAAAACCTTTAAAAAAAAAAAAAAAAGAAACCATGCATGTGTCCCCAGACCTAGTTTTTCTCCCTAGGTCTGGTTTTTAGGATGCTGGTGATAAAACAAGCCTGATTTATTATATGACCATCCTGTATGGGAAAAGACTGTAACTCTGGGTATCTTTGGTCAACCTTAAGAGATAGAGCAGGGGACGGATGCGGCTCGGGTGGTTGGGCATCCGTCTCCCATATGGAGGGACCTGGGTTCAGTCCCCAGGACCTCCTGGTAAAAAGAAAAAAAAGAAAAACACAGAAGGTGCGCGAGCCACCAGGCCCTGCGCGCGGGTGAGCCGCCAGGCCCTGCACACCACGCAGCAACATGATGACATACAGGAGAGTGACAAGGGAGAGCCAAGTCAAGACGCGCCGAAAAACCAGGAACTGAGGTGGCGCAGGCGGTAGGACGCCTCTCTCCCACATTGGAGGTTCCAAAGATCAAATCCCAGTGAAGACAGGAAGAAAAGGATGAGAAGAGAGGGCAGGAAACGGACACAGAGAGTTGCCCAGCGAATGGACACAGAAACAGCAAAAACGGGGTGAGGAAGAATAAGAGTAAATCAATCAATCAATAAATCCTTAAAAAAAATGGAAGATGCGGACTATAGTTAGTAGTAATGCTTTGACTAGTAGTATATAGTTAGTAGTCATACTTTGACGATGCTCTTCATGATTTGTTGGCAAATGTTTCACAACAATGCAGGGTTTTTGTGGGGGGTGATGTGTGGGAGCCCTGTGTGATGTGATGCATGTTTGTTTTTGTAAATTCACGATGTTTGCTGAACACTTATAGTTTATGTACATTCATGTATGAATGATATACTTCAATAAATTGTTCAAAAAAAAAAAGTAAGAACTATATCTATACCCACAATTGTTTACAAAGGGTACACACCAAAATCACACTGAAGATTTTCCCAAACCATCTTGCCAGGATCCTAAACAAGACTTCATCAAAATCTCCAGAGGTGGGAAGTGGCTGTGGCTCAATCAATAGGGCTCCCGTTTACCATATGGGAGGCCCCGGGTTCGGTTCCCGGGGCCTCCTGGTGAAGCCAAGCCAGCCCACGCGGCGCGGTGAGCTGACGCAGCAGGACGACTCGACAAGGGGAGACAAGCAGACACAGAAAAACGCACAGCAAATGGACACAGCGAGCACAAGCGGCAAGGGGTGGGGGATAAATGAATAAATAAAATCTTAAAAAAAAAAAAAAAAAAAAATCTCCAGAGGTGGGGCTCTGGCACATGTTTTTAAAAGTTATCAAGTGGGAAGCGGCTGTGGCTCAATCAGTAGGGCTCCCGTTTACCATATGGGAGGCCCCGGGTTCGGTTCCCGGGGCCTCCTGGTGAAGGCAGGCCCGCCCGCACGGCGTGGTTAGCTGACCCAGCGAGCACAGGCAGCAAGGGGGGGATAAATGAATAAATAAATAAAATCTTGAAAAAAAAAAAAAAAGTTATCAAGTAATTCTAATGACGTCTGCTTAAGAATCACTGTTCTATGGACTAGAGTGGACTTGATGGTATTCTCTTGTTCACATATGGTGATTCTAGCAATGCAAGAAATTATAACAATGAGGTGGAGCCAGAGGCCACTTGACACTTTTGGAGTAGGGAGGGGATGAGCAGTTGAAATACAGGGGCTTCTTTGGGAGTTGGAGGTTATCCTGAGTACTGTTGTGGCAATGGATGTAGGCCATTTTAAATCAGCACACACCACTCAGAACTGAGTGGGAGAGAGTGTGGTCTACAGTGTGAACTGTGGTCTAGGGTTGGTGGCAAGGCTCCAGGATGTGTAAGTCCATTGAGGGTGGTGGGCCACACTGTGGGAGATGTTTGTGTGGGACGTGGTGGGAGGTGTGGGAGGTGGGCAACATGGGAATCCCAGGGGGTTCTGTGTAATATTTTAGATAATCTTGGGAAGCGGCTGTGGCTCAATCAGTAGGGCTCCCGTTTACCATATGGGAGGCCCGGGTTCGGTTCCCGGGGCCTCCTGGTGGGGGCAAGCCCGCCCGCACGGCGTGGTTAGCTGACCATTAATAAATAAATAAATAAAATCTTTAAAAAAAAAAAAAAAAAAAATAGATAATCTAAGCACCTCTTGAAATATATGTGTGTATATATATATATATATATAACATTTTTGTAAGCAAATACACATATATGCATATATATTTATATATCATTTTGCAAATGTTTGTATGTATTGTGAGAATTTTTATTTTTACCCACAATAAAAATAAATTAAAAAAAAAAAAAGAATCACTGTTCTACATCAATTTCTAAACCTTTTAACCCAACCTCTTTTTTGGTAAACTTTTCATACTCTATTGGAAAATCATTTTTCATTTAACATGAATTACATGTCATGATTAAAAAAGAAAGTGAAGCAATATTTAGTCGAACATACAGGTTTCCGCACTGCACTGGCCTGTGCGGAGGTGGGCTCCTCTCCTGCATCTGACAGACACTGTTCCACGTATGTTTGAGTTAAGTAAATATGGATAAAAGTAAAAATAAAATAAATAAATAGTCAACAACAAAAAAAATTTACCTGTTCTATTCGGTGTCTCGTCTGTAGATAAGGATCATATCTGGCACGGATAGCTCGCATGGAGGTTGGCTAAGAGAAAGAGAAAAACATTCTCTTATGCCTACACGTGAAATACAAATAAAAAGCAGTTGCCAGATAGTCATATTTAAAATGAATTCTCTATGGTCTTGAGCACTGAAATCTGGCTTGTGCCCCTTTCTTTCTCATTCATGTCAAGGTTAAGGATAATGTGATGAATACCTCTGGCTAGTCTACTCTCCCAATGTCATAAGAATCTCAATAGCAGGGCATTTTTTTAAAAGATTTGTGTAAATACTTATTGAATTCCCAGGAACACTATCTACAAACATAGATGTACATACATATTCAAGAAGTATGTAGCAAAATATTCTTTAAAGGATAATTTAATAAATAAATCTTTAAAGAAGTATAAATCCAGTATAATTTTTATTTTTTTTTTTTTTTATTTTTTTTTTTTTACCGGGAGGTCCTAGGGATCGAACCCAGGTCCCTCCACATGGGAGACGGACGCCCAACCAGTTGAGCCACATCCGCCCCCAGTATAGTTTTTATTTTTTTTTTTTAATTTATTTATTCATTTATCCCCCCCTTGCTGCCTGTGCTCGCCGGGTCAGCCAACCACGCCGCGCGGGCGGGCCCGCCCCCACCAGGAGGCCCCGGGAACCGAACCCGGGGCCTCCCATACGGCAAACGGGAGCCCCACTGATTGAGCCACAGCCGCTTCCCCCCAGTATAGTTTTTAATGGCTTAACAAAAAGCCTTCAGGCTGTCATAGAGTGAAATGCTCTACAGCTATGATATAATGTACGAATATAAAATAATCTCTAAGATACAGCGTTAAATGAAAAAGGCAAGGTATAATAGTGTTCTGATACACTACCACATGTGTAAAAAAAAACACAGGATATATATGTATATTATTTGGATATCCATAAAATATCTTTGAAGAATATACTAGAAATAGACAATACTGCCAGCCTGCGGGGAGCAGAAAAAGGTAACTGGGGGATAGGAGTGAGGATGCATTTTCACTGAATCATTCCTCTGATATTTTTAAAATTTCAAAGCATAGAAAACAGGAAAACAATGAAAAAACATATACGAAGAAAAAGCCACTTGCTGGCTTTTTCAGGCTTGCTGGTTTCTGGTCTCTTCTGGCCCTGCTAATCCTTTCTCCACAGTCATCAAAATGATCCTTAGACACCTAAATCAGACGATACCATTCCCCTGCTTAAAATGTAATGGCTTCTCACGGGAAAACTACAGTCGGTGCGACCTGCAGACTGTGGTTGACACCATCACTATTCGTGCATCAATGCCAAGGATGTCCTGTGTTGATGCGGAGGTGTATGGAAAAGTGTGCCAAATGTACGCTATGGACCATGGTTGGTGGTAACAGTCTGATGATATTATCTCATCATCTGTAACAAATGTTCCAGCATGGTGTGGTGTGTTGGTGAAGGGATGTTGTATGGGAATTCCACACGTGTGTATGACTGTTGTGCCAGTTCACAACCTCTGTAATAAAATATATTTTTAAAAAATAGGATGGGTTGGGGGGAAAATACACCAACTGTAAGATAGGGACTATAATTGGTAGTAATATTTTAAAGATGCTCTTGCATGGTTTGTAACAAATGTTTCACAACAATGCAAAGTGTTGGTGGAGGGGTGATGTATGGGACCTCTGTGTGATGTTATGTATGTTTATTTTGTCAGTTCACAATCTTTACTATACACTTATTGTTTATGCATGTCATGTACAAATGATATACTTCAATAAAAATATATATTAAAAAAAATTTTAATGGCTTCTTGTGCCTCCTATAATAAAGCCCAAACTCTCTACCCAATCTCTCTCTCCAACTCATGCTTCCACCTACTACTAGCTCTAGAATATCCCATGGTCACTCTTACCTGAGGCCTTTGTTCTAGCTATTCTTTGCTAGGAATGCTCTTTTCTGATATTCTTATGACTGGCTCTTTCTTATGATTCAGGTTTCAGCTTAAGTACCACCTCCTAAGAGAATCCCTTCCTAACCACCATATGCTATCTATCTATCTATCTATCTATCTATCTATCTATCTATCTATCTATC
>JAKSZT010053771.1:1243-8743 GCA_026826555.1 Tolypeutes matacus | reverse complement strand
TGTGGGAAAAGCTCACTTCAGCAGCACATACACTAAGCTAGAATGATAGATACAGGAAAAAGTGGAGACTAATAAACGGAGAAAGAACCTACAGAATGCTGACAATAGCAGGCATCTTAACAGCCATCTGCTCTGCTGTTAAGATGGGGAATGAACTGAGGAGGCAATGCAAAGGAAAAGACAGAAGAATGTCATAGGAAAAAAAAACGTAAAAAAGGTAGAGCTTACCTCCCTACCATAAGCTTTTTCCATGATAGCAGTCATCCCTAGGGAATATATTATTTTGTAAATGTGTGCTTTTATTTAGTATACAGGACATGTGATAAACTGGCCACAGATAAGAAATAAGATTTGTTCAGTTTGTTCTCAAAGATATTTATGGATTATACTGCCATACATCAGTTCCCTATGATATCTATTTCACCTAGCCAAAAGAACATTTCAAGGGTAGGGAATGCATAAGAATTGGGATAATAATGAAAACTAATGTTAATGATATCATTTTTCACCTATATTTTTCAAAGTACTTTTATATTTCACCTTCCATCAAGCCTAGGAGAAATATGTAAGGTATCAAGAGCCCCAGTTTATAGATAAGGAAACAGACACTTAACAGTTAAGTGATCTACTCAAAGCCACACACCTATCTAGTAAAAGAACCAGGACCAGTTCCACACTCTATTATATAATTTGTAATCACTAATTTATATAATAATTTAGAGTTCACAAAGAACATTTAGATGCATTATTATCTGATGCTCAGGATACAGTGAGGTAGAGAACAGGAATATTTGCCTATCCCATGAGGATGCTACCAAGGGGTGGAGTTGGAACAAGTCCAGGAATTCGCAGAAGTATTGCAAAGCAGAGGGTTCTTTACCTGCCTATGGATGTTTTTTCATCTGTCCACTCTCAGTATATTCTCCTGGCAACTACGGCTCCTTTTCTTATCCAAAAGGCAAGAGCAGGAAATGACAGATTCTCTTACATGACCTTATCCCCACAATCACAGTTGACTGGTTCAAAGGATGAGTACCTATCCAAGTGAGGCCAATCTGAGCCAATCTCTAGGAACAAATCATCAGTCTCTCTCCAGTGAAAGAAGTTGTGGGATATCAGTTTGGGAAGCTTCCAGCAAGCAAGCTTCCTACAACAAAGCCACCAGAGAGAAGCAAAGATGAAAAAACCCTGGCAGTAATGGAACACTTTCATTAAGAATTTACTTGATCTCATTTGAAACCTCGATACACTTTAAGGTAACTATCGTTATGCCAATTTACAGATGAGAAAAATAAGGCTAAGCAAAGTTATGAAATCATTGTAAATACCATAGTCAAGACTCAAATCCAGGTCTTTTCACAACTTTCACACTTTTTCAACGGTACCACACTACTTCTAATTTAATGAGGCAAGGCTAAGACATAACATACTTGGAGAGAGAAAAAAAAAAAATCATCTATAAACAAAGGTCAAATGCTTTCCAAACCATGTAATTCAGCATTTCAGAGTTCTATGAAGGTGCCTAAGGGCCATGTAATGGACACAAGGATTAAGTGGAGTAATAAATTAGAAAAGGCTTCATGGAGGAAATGACAAAAGGCTGTTTAAGCAGAGGGCAAGATTAGGAAAAGCAAAATAAAGGGCAATCCAGAAGGAACAATGTCATATATAGGTATTACCTATTTTTGTGTGAAGAGCACTTCATAACTAGAATACAGGCTTTCTGTCAGATTTGATAAAGAACAGATTACAGGGTCTGGCAGACAAGGAAATGTTTACAGCTGTCTATTGAAATGAATTAGAGAGAGCATGAGTGGCTGGGCAAAGGCAATTAAGCAATGTAATAGACAATGGAGAATTAAGATGAAAGTAGTGTTTTAAGAAAATGAGTATATTATTAGTATGATGAATGATTCAGAAGGTGAAAAGAATACATACAATCTGGTAAAAGATTATTAATACATAAAATCTAAGCAAAAGGGGTCGGATGTGGCTCAACTGGTTGGGCGTCCGTCTCCCATATGGAGGGACCTGGGTTCGATCCCCGGGACCTCCCGTTAAAATTAAAAAAAAAAAAAATCTAAGCAAAAGGTTCTTGAGAGGCAATATGACAAAAAAACAAAAACACACCTACAAGATGCAAGGTCAAAAAACTTTGACTTTAGGCTCTAGTACCTGGCTCTCAACCCCTAATGCTGTATGATAATGGGAAGATCAACAAGTTCAGAGAACTTCCACTTCCTTATCTGCAAAATTGGGATAATACATGCATACCTTAAAAGATGACTGTAAAAATCAACTGAAACAATGTATATAAAGTAAAATATTAGGTATTGATGAAGGCGGTTTAGAAGGGTGGTGGCCAGAACGAGGAACAAACAATTTCAAGAGGCGATTTCTAAATAAGAACCAACAGGGCTTGATGACAATTGACACTGGAAGAGTAAAGCTATCTGGCCTGACAGATTGAGAAAGAGCAAGTTAGAAGAGGATAAATTAATTTGGGGCCTGTGGAGTTGGACAAGATAACCAAGTGAAGGTAACATGGAAACTTAGAGCTGTTGCTTGGAAAAGAAAAGGCAGTTGATGCCAAGAGGCAATAAAGCATAGTAGTTAAAGACACAGATCTATATATTTTTTTCATCTTTATTTTACATTTTTGGAATCATGGAGCCTGCCTAACCAATCAGCTTCACACTTCTTACATATAATTTGGGGCTTGGAAAGTTATTTATCTCCTTGAACCTCAGCTTCATCTGTAAAATGGAGATGATGCAGACTTCTGAATTATATAAAGACCCAATAAAGGGTAGCTCCTATTTTAATAACCAACATCATTATTGAATCAATTGCTCAAATGAGTGTACAAAGATAAGGATACAGCCTCTGAGAAAATACTTGAAAATATGACTCCTTCCTGTTGAAAAAGCAAAGGATGGAATTGCTCCATTCTAACTTAGCGTTGTTTTTTTCACTTACACTTTTTAAAAAAAAATCTTTAAAAACCCACCTCAAATGTACAGTAGAACAAATCTTAGAGTTCGAGATCACCTTAAATCGATCAGTCACGTTAATTTATTTGAGGGCACGCCTTAATAGGAAAACTACCGTCTATGCAAAAGACACCGAGTAGCCGCCAAAGTGGAAGAACGTAAGAGTCAGGCTACGAGGCTTGCTTTTAAAAGCACAACAGGTAAACCGAGAAGGCAGACAGCAACTGACTAACCCCGAGTGCCGGGCGACTGGATCACGCAGCGGATTCCCGCGGGAAAAGCTGGGTTCAGCATCCGACCCCCAAGCGTTCGCCCCTCCCCGACCACCCCGACTTTCCCCTCTCCACTTGCTCGCTACCCCCTACCTTTCCGCTTCTGCCTCATTTCTGCGCGGTAGAAGGCGCAGCCAACACGGACCACACAGCTGCCAACGCAAACCTCCGGTAAAGTTAACAGCCACAAAGCACCTCCGGCCTGTCGTAAAAGGACGGCCAAGCTAGCGTAAAGCTTTACCCAGAAGCCTTGCGCGCCAAGCGCCGCGGGACAAAGCGTAGGCACCGAAGCTGCGCCGGGAAATCTGGAGGGCGGTGTGGAAGGTCGATGGAAAAGGGTTTAGGGGCCCAGATGCTTCGCTTCGGGGGAGACTGAACGGGAACTTGAGTGGGGAGACGTCCAGAGAATGTATTCTGTAGTGTGGTGGAAACAATTCAAAGGCTCAAAGAGACCGGGCAGGAATCCAGGAGCAATCTGATTTGCAAGGATTGGAGCCATTGGGCCACATGGAGAAGTATCGCGAAAGTTAGGGTCTCTCTCCAGGAAAACACACACAAAACTTTGGGGCAGGGCTTGGGATAACTTTTTCTTGAAGCCCATCTATCTACCTCTTTGGTTCATGGACCAGAAAGTAAGATCGTCCCTCACTAATAGAGATGGGAAGAATTTTTTTTAAGGTATAAGTTTAAAAACACACATGAGAGGGAAGCGGCTGTGGCTCAGTCGGTGGGGCTCCCGTTTGCCATGTGGGAGGCCCTGGGTTCGGTTCCCGGGGCCTCCTGGTGGGGGCGGGCTCGCCCCCGCGGCGTGGTTGGCTGACCCAGCGAGCGCAGGCGGCGGGGGTGGGGGATGGATGAATAAATAAATAAAATCTTTAAAAACGCACACACACACACACACACACACACACACGAGGACTGTCTCCAGTTCCTTACTTTCCACTAGAATTGAGGCAACTTGAAGTCTTTGACTCCACTGTCCTGATCGAACTTCGTAACTTCCCAATCTTGCCACATTCAATGCTATTTATCTGTTCTTTTCTCACCCTAGTACCAATTGATGTAAGTTACGTCCTGGAAATTCTTCTATCTTGTGTAATAGGCCCTACATTTTCTTGGGTTTTCTTGTACTCTTTCTCAGAGTCTTATATGGACTCCTCCTCTACCACAACCTCAAAAATATTGGCAGGGGTCACTTCTCAGCCTTGTCTCTCTCAAGGTGATCCCAGAGCACCATAGCTTTAAATGCCATCTATATACTCCCAATTTTATAGCCCAGCCCTGAATTCTCTCCTTTTGACATCTTGTTAGATTTTGATGTCTAATGGAAATCCCAAACTTAATATGTCCAAAGCAAAACTCTTTATTCCACATTTGCTCTTTCCCACCTCTTTATCTAAAGGCACCATCATTCACCTCACAATCAGCAGATCCTTCTTACTATTATCTCCAAATTATAGCCTGTATCCAACCACGTTCCACCCTTCTCTTTGCTGTCACTTTAGTCCACCTTACCAGCATCTTGCACTTAAACTATTGCAATAAACTAGTGGTCGTCACACTGTCTTGCCTTAAGTGGCTCTTTTAAAGAACTTTCTTAAAGTATTTGCCTTCTTACTACATCTTTGAATTGACATCGAAATTTTTTGTCATACATATAAATTGTTGCAAAGGATGCAATTTCCAACACATTGTAAATATTGCTATTCTTTTTTTTTTTTTTAAGATTTTATTTATTTATTCATTTCTCCGCCCCCCCCCCCTTGCTGCTTGTGCTAGCTGTGTCCATTTGCTGTGCGTTTTCTGTGTCTGCTTGTCTCCCCTTGCTGGGTCGTCCTGCTGCGTCAGTTCACCGAGCCTTGTGGGCCGGCTTGCCTTCAACCAGGAGGCCGCGGGAACCGAACCCGGGGCCTCCCATATGGTAAACGGGAGCCCTACTGATTGAGCCACATCTGCTTCCCAATATTGCTATTCTTAAAAGAATACCCACTACCATCTATTTTATAAATATATGAAAGGGAGCAGATGTGGCTCAGTGGTTGAGTGCCTGCTTCCTATGTACGAGATCCCGGGTTCAATTCCCAGTACCTCTGAGAGAGAGAGAAAGAAACTCTTCTTTACAGTCAGAAATTTTACATCATTCCTTTACCCACTTGAAAGCATATTTCCGTTCCACTTTTTCCTTATAATATTATCATTATGTAATGTATTTTAAGCTTGAAAGACATTTAAAGAGCACACCATCATTTCTCAGCATGAAAATGTAAATTGAAAAATTTTAAAAGTTTTTCCTATGACCATGAGTTTATGAGTGTTTTAAATGCCTTTTGAGTTATGTTTATAATTAGTAGTAGTATACAATTGGTCGAAACATTATAAATTCTGATCATTGAATTTAAAAACACTTTCTTTTAAGAATATCTGTTAATGAGAGATGAATTTGATTTTCTAAAAAGATGTATCTGTGGATAAATATGCTTATTGCTAGAAGAAAAAGGGTTCAGCATTTGTTTTTTATTTGTTTGTTTTTGTTTTTGTTTTTTTTGAATAAATATATACATACATTTCTCAATTAAATGTAATGGATACATGTAAATTTCTTTTTTTTTTTGACTCAAACAATATATTACACAATATATTTGGTTCATAGTAATGCATTCATACAGTATTTGTCCTTTTGTATCTGGCTTGCTTCACTCAACATAATGTCCTCCACGTTCATCCATGTTGCCATATGCTTTATGACTTCATTTCTTCTTACGGCTGCATAATATTCCATCGTGTGAATAGACCACAGTTAGTTTATCCATTCGTCTGTTGATGGACACCTGGGTTGTTTCCAACTTTTGGCAATGGTGAATAATGTGGCTATGAACATCGGTGTGCAGATGTCTGTTCATGTCACTGCTCTCAGTTCTTCTGGGTATATACCCAGTAGTGGTATTGCAGGATCACGTGGCAAGTCTATATTCAGCTTCTTTAGGAACTGCCAAACAGTCCTCCACAGTGGTTTGTACCATCCTGCATTCCCACCAACAGTGAAGAAGTGTTCCTATCTCTCCACATCCTCTCCAACACTTGTAGTTCTCTGTCTTTTTAATAGTGGCCATTCTGATAGGTGTGAAATGATATCTCATTGTAGTTTTGATTTGCATTTCCCTAATCATGAGTGATGTTGAGCATTTCTTCATGTGTTTTTTTGCCATTTGTACTTCTTCTTTGGAGAAATGTCTATTCAAGTCTTTGGCCCATTTTTTAATTGGGTCATTTGTCTTTTCATTGTTGAGTTGTAACATCTCTTTATATATCCTAGATATTAAACCCTTATCAGATATGTGATTTCCAAATATTTTTTCCCATTCAGTTGGCTGCCTTTTCACCCTTCTGACAAAGTCCTGTGAGGTTCAAAAGTGTTTAATATTGAGGAGGTCCCATTTATCTACTTTTTCTTTTGTTTCACGTGCTTTGGGTGTGAGGTCCAAGAAACCACCACCTACTATTAGGTCATGAAGATGTTTCCCTACATTTTCTCCCAGTAGTTTTATGGTCCTGGCTTTTATATTTAGCTCTTTGATCCATTTTGAGTTGATTCTTGTATAGGGGGTGAGATAGGGGTCCTCTTTCATTCTTTTGGTTATAGATATCCAGTTCTCCCAACACCATTTGTTGAAGAGACTGTTTTTTTTACCATCAGCGTGGGCTTCATAGGTTTGTCAAAAACCAGTTGACTGTATAGGTGAGGGTATATTTCTGGGTTCTCAATTCTATTCCACTGATCAATGTGTCTATCTTTATGCCAGTACCATGCTGTTTTGACCACTGTAGCTTTGTTATATATTTCAAGGTCAGGCAGTGAAATTCCTCCCACATTACTCTTCTTTTTTTTAGAATACTTTTGGCTATTCAGGTGCACTTACCCTTCCAGATGAATTTGGTAATTACCTTCTCTAATTCTGTAAAGTAAGCTGTTGGGATTTTGATTGGTATTGCATTGAATCTATAAATCAGTTTGGGCAAGATTGACATCTTCACGATATTTATTCTTCCAATCCATGAACACGGAATGTCTTTCCATTTGTTTAGGTCTTTTTAAGTTTCTTTTAGCATTGTTTTGTAGTTTTCTGCATATAGGTCCTGTACTTCCTTGGTTAAATTAACTCCTAGGTATTTGAGTCTTTTTGTTGCTATTGAAAATGGAATTTTCCTCCTGATTTCCTCCTCAGATTGTTCAGTAC